>CM047809.1:66214160-66814160 GCA_026214975.1 Gentiana macrophylla
GTATAAAAAATAAGGTTTTAGCTTTCCAACTATTATGTGACATAAAATAACGGCTAACAAGTAAATACATAACATTAAAATGTGCATTATGGTGTCTGTGTAAGGTTCATTGAATGTGTGAAAGTAGAGTTTTCAGGTTATTAGGTAACCGGAAATGTGGGTTTTAAACATTTTGTATAGAATTGTATTTTGACCATATCATTTTGCTTGGTGTAGTGTTTTACCTTTTGAATTGCGGTTTTAATGTAACATTAAATAATGTTTTCAAGTGATTTAGTTATAATAGGATATGTATTATGGTGTGGGTGAGTTGGGTTCAAAGAATAAGTAACATTAATGTAAGAAGTTAAGGTAATCAAGTTTGAAAAATTAGGGTTTTGTTTTCAAACTATAATGTAGCATATAGTAAGTGCTATCAAGTGAATACGTAACATTGAAATGGGTATTAAGGTGTCCGTGTTTAGAATTAGAGTAGAGTTTTCATGTTATTACATAACACAAAACGGGGGTTTTCAAATTTTTGTACATTGTTATATTTTGACCATAACTTTCTAATCGGTGTAGTGATTTACCATTTGAATTTGTGTTTAAATGTAACTTTAAATAAAGTTTTTAAGGTGAATTCAGTATAAAAAAATTGGGGTTTTGTTTTCAAACTATTATGCAATATAGAATAATGGCTATCAAGTGAATACGTAACATTAAAATGAGTACTATGGCATCCGTGTGTAGGATTCATTGAATGTGTGGATGTGTAGAAGAGTTTTCAGGTTATTACGTAACACAAAATGAGGTTTTTCAAATTTTTGTACATAATTCTATTTGACCATAACTTTCTGCACGGTGTAGTGTTTTACCATTTGAAATTGTGTTTAAATTTAGCCTTAAATAAGGTTTATCAAGTGATTAAGTTATAATAGAATGAGTTTTCTGGTTTAGTAACGTTAATGTAAGGAATTAAGGTGATCAATTATAAAAAATTAGGGTTAGTTTTCAAACTGTTATGTAACATGAAATATGGGCTAAAATATACATAACATTAAAATGTGTATTATGGTGTCTGTGTGTAAGTTTCATTGAACACGTAAAAGTAGAGTTTTCAGGTTATTAGGTAACACAAAACAGGGGTTTTATACATTTTGTATACAATTGTATTTTGACCATATTATTCTCCTTGGTGTAGTGTTTTACCATTTGAATTGTTGTTTGAAGGGAAAATTAAGTAATGTTTTCAATTGATTTATTTATAATAGAATAAGTATTATGGTGTTGGTGAGTTAGGCTCAAAGAATAAGTAACATTAATGTATGGAATTAAGGTGATCAAGTATAAAAAATTTGGGCTTTGTTTTTATACTTTCATGTAACATAAAATAAGGGCAATCAATCGAATACGTAACATTAAAATGGGTATTAAGGCATCCGTGTATAGGATTCATTAAATGTGTGGATGTATAGTAGATTATTCAGGTTATTACGTAACACAAAATAGTGGTTTTCAAATTTATGTACACGGTTATATTTTGACCATAGAATGAGTTTCTAATGAATGTAAGGAATTTTTGTTTAAATGCAAAAGTTTTTAAAGTTATTAGGTTATAATAGAATGAGTTTTATGGTGTAGGTGTGTTGGGTTCAAAAAATAAGTAACATTAATGTAAGATATTAAAGTGATGAAGTATTTAAAATTTGCATGTGTTTAGTTTTCAAACTATTATGTAACATAAAATAAATACAAACAAGTAAATACGTAACATTAAAATGTGCATTATGGTGTCTGTGTGTAGGGTTCATTGAATGCGTAGAAATAGAGTTTTCAGGTTATTAGGTTACAAAAAATTAGTGTTTAGTTTTCAAACTTTTATGTAACATAAAATAAGGTCTAACAAGTAAATACATAACATTAAAATATATATTTTGGTGTCTATATAGGGTTCATCGAATGCGTAAAAGTAGAGTTTTCAGTTTATCAGGTAACCCGAAACAGGGGTTTTAATATTTTTTGTATACAATTGTACTTATACCATATTATTCTATTTCATGTAGTGTTTTACCATTTGAATTGGGGTTCTAATGGAACATTAAATAAGGTATTCAAGTGACTTTTAGTTATTATATAATAAGTATTATGGTGTGGGTGAGTTGGGTGCAAAGAATAAGTAACATTAATGTAAGGAATTAAGGTGATCAAGTATAAAAATTAGGGTATTGTTTTCATACTATTATGTAACATAGAATAAGGGCTATAAAGTGAATAAGTAACATGAAAATGAGTATTATGGCATCTGTTTGTAGGATTCATTGAATACGTAGAAGTATAGTAGAGTTTTCAGGTTATTACGTAACACAAAACAGGAGTTTTCAAATTTTTTTACGCAATTGCATTTTGACCAGAACTTTCTGCTCAGTGTACTGTTTCACCAATTTAATTTGTCTTTAAATTTTACATTGAAAAAGGTTTTTCAAGTGATTAAGTTATAATAAAATGAATTCTGTGGTGCGGGTGTTTTGGGTTCAAAGAATAAGTAACATTAATGTAAGGAATTAAGGTGATCAAGTATAAAAAAAATTAGTTTTTACTTTTCAAACTATTATGTAACATAAAATAAGGGCTAACAAGTAAATACATAATACTAAAAGTGGAATTATGGTGTCTGTGTGTAGGGTTCATTGAATGCGTAAAAATAGAGTTTTCAAGTTATTAGGTAACACAAAACGGGGGTTTTAAAATTTGGTATACAATTATATTTTAACCATATTATTCTAATTGGTTTAGTGTTTTATCATTTGAATTGGTGTTTGAATGGAACATTAAATAAGGTCTTCAAGTGATTTAGTTATAATAGAATAAGTATTATAATGTGGGTGAGTTGGGTTCAAAGAATAAGTAACATTAATGTAAGGTTAAAAGTGATCCAGTATAAAAAATTAGGGTTTTGTTTTCAAACTACTATGTAACATAGAATTAGGGCTATCAAGTGAATACGTAACATTAAAATGGGTATTATGGCATCTATGTGTAGGATTCATTGAATGCATGGATGTGTAGTAGAGTTTTCAGGTTTTTACGTAACACAGAATGTGGGTTTTCAAATTTTTGTACACAATTGTATTTTGACCATAACTTTCTGCTCAGCGTAGTGTTTTACCATTTGAATTTGTGTTTAAATTTAGGATTAAATAAGGTTTTTCAAGTGATTAAGTTATAATAGAATGCGTTTTATGGTTTGGGTGTGTTGGGTTCAAAGAATAAGTAACATTAATGTAAGGAATTAAGGTGATCAAGTATAAAAAATTAAGGTTTAGTTTTCAAACTATTATGTAACATAAAATAAGGTCTAACAAGTAAATACATAACATTAAAATGTGTACTATGGTGTCTGTGTGTATGGTTTATTTAATGCATAAAAGTAGAGTTTTCGGGTTATTAGTTAACACAAAATGGGGGGTTTTTAACAATTTGTATACAATTGTATTTTGACCATATTATTCTACTTAGTAGTGTCTTACCATTTAAATAGGGATTTGAAAGGAACATTAAATAAGATTTTCAAGTGATTTAGTTACAATAGAATAAGTATTATGGTGTGGTGAGTTGGGTTCAAAGAATAAGCAACATTAATGTAAGGAATTAAGGTGATCGTGTATAAAGGTGATCGTGTATAAAAAATTAGGGTTTTGATTTCAAACTATTATGTAACATAGAAAATGGGCTATCAAGTGAATACATAACACTAAAATAGGTATTATGCCGTTCGTGTGTAGGATTCATTGAATGCGTGGATGTATAGTAGAGTTTTCAGGTTATCACGTAACACAAAACGGGGGTTTTCAAATTTTTGTACACTATTGTATTTTCACCATAACTGTCTGCTCGGTGTAGTGTTTTACCTTCTAAATTTTTGTTTAAATTTAGAATTTGAATAAGATTTTTTATGTGATTAAGTTATAATCGAAAGGGTTTTATGGTGTGGGTGTGTTGGGTTCAAAGAATAAGTAACATTAATGTAAGGAATTAAGGTGATCAAGTATAAAACATTAGGGTGTAGTTTTCAAACTATTATGTATCATAAAATAAGGGCTAACAAGTAAATACATGACATTAAAATGTGTAGTATGGTGTCTGATTGTTGGTTTCATTGAATGCGTAAAAGTAGAGTTTCTAGGTTACCAGTTAACCATATCCATACGATCCACCCTCAAATCCACCCTACTAAGATAGACCGCTTTGTGAGCAAGGCATTCGAAGAAAAAATCAAGTCCATAACCTTATTTGGCTACCTCACATTGATGCTATAAACTTTTCAATCAAGTATCATATGTTTTGTCTATTGGAGAGTAGAGCTAGATTCCTTGGAAAGTCCAATGATGACCCCCAATTACATCTTCATAGCCTTGAAGAAATATGCAATACGGGATTCCAAATAGAGTTGTTCAAGAATTAACCCGTCTTGAATTATATCCTTTTTATTGAAGGGTCAAGCAAATAAATGTCACTTCCCCATCATCACTTGCAATAATGGGATGACATACAGACTGAGTTTTTTAAGCAATACTTTCCACCGGGTAGATATTTGGAGTTGAGGGTAAGAGTTGTTATTTTCGACCAAGATTTAATTGAATATTCGGACAATGCTTGGTACCATTTTAAGAAGCTTTTGAGGGTGTGTCCCAATCATGAATATACTTTGGAAATAAAAGTACAATTATTTTATGATGGCTTGCATGAAAGCTCGAGGGTACAAATTGATTCGACATGCCATGGATCACTTATGATGAGAACGGCTCATGATGTTTATAAGGTTATTGATAAAGTGGAAACAAATGAGAAATTGAGGGATCCCGGCCCAAGTGAAATAGAAGTTCCAATCATGGATGAGCATAATTCTAATGAGAAAGAATTCTTGAAAGAAATGGCGGTGATGAATACAAGGATTGATGAATTACAAGCGGGAAAGAGAGAGTTGAATCATGGAGAATGTGATGATGTGACATTGGGTGTTTTTCATATCAAAGAATCATCAAACTTCGATGTACCTACAAAATAAGAAAGAGTTTATTGAGACAACATCGGGATTTGTATAGCACTCACACCAATGTTATTGATCCACCATTTATCGCACAACAAGCCCTGAACCAAACAAAAGAAGATGTGACCAATTTAAGCAAGTTAATGGAGAATATAATGGGTGTTATTGCTACACAATCCGCCAACATGCAATCTCTGATGTCCTGCACAGGCACAGTAACTCAATATGCTGGTACATTAAAGCCATCTATGAGAGGGTACGATATGAGAATGAAAAATATGGAAGCGTCAATGCGAAGCATTAAGGATCACATGAGTAGAGAGGGTGAAAGAAATAGTAGTAGACCTCCGGGTGGATTACCAAGTAATACCGAGAGGAACCCGAGAGGAGTCAATGCTATTATCACTCGAAGTGGAATAGTGTGTGGAAGCAACAAAGTTGCGTATGATTTGGATGATATTGTTGAAGAGAAAGAGCTGAGTGAGGAAGAAGAGGAGATCGTGGATGGCTTTTGTGAAATGATGGATATGTTGAGATGGAGAATGAAGAAGAATGGATAAAAGTCCAGAAAATATTGAAAATCCCAAGAGCTAGTTATTTGAGGACTTTATTTAATGAGTAGGACAAATTGGCCGCCTCCAATCCTTGTGAGAAGCCTTGCTATAATCTATTTAGCTCGTATGATTACAACTAATATGATTGGATAACATTTTTGATAAACCATTCACACACATACCTCGTTGCACACCTACTTGTAGATTAATTTGTAGTTACATGATTCTTGACACATTTCATCATTTACTCTATTATTGCATCTTCCATTTGCTTAAGTATATTTCTTGTTATAAATCATTTTGATCGCTTCCTTTTGCACGATGGTGATTAAGAACTAAGTGGGAAGTGGTCACCCTCCCCTGATACCCACCCTGCTTTTCTACCTCTTTCTTCACATTAGGGACAATGTGTTTTACAACTGGGGAGTGGGTGCTTAGTGCGTATATCAAGTAAGTGCGACTTTAAGCCACAATGCATAAAATATACATCATTTTATCGACTTAAATTTATTTTTTCTCGCTTTTTGGTCGAGAATGATCAAAAGTTAAGTGGGGATCTGTGAGGTAAGTCAATTTTATGATGTGTTTCACTATGTATTTATCCTCTTTTCGCATGTTTTTAATAGTAATTTTACATCTTTCAGACATCAATATGCATATTTTTCATAAGGATACAATAAGTAGTAAGAAGTAATAAATAAAGTAGTTTGAATAGTATTTTTGGGTTTTTAAGACCAATCTTTTTGAAGGCGGGTCTACGTTTGGTATTTTTGGCATGTCATTGCAGGATATTAGGTTGACCAATCCTTGGGAGATATGATTTTTATGTTGACAATATGCGTTCGTACGGTGCGAATCATGTATCTGAAGCCGCGGAGTTCTTATAGGTCAATTGTTTCAGGCATTTTTACCCACATCTGACTTAAAGCGACATTTGATCCCCCCCTCTAGACACAGAATTAGGTTTGTAAATCTTCACTATAATTGTAGATATTTGCACAAGCTTTCCAACGCACTTTGAATCACTCAAATCGGAGGTCTTCACGTAGAGTAATGGTCAATTTACAAAAGACAATTTAATACCGTACCACCTGTCGGGCCGAACTTCAGGCAGCTCGGCTCGTTATGCATTTTTCACCATAAAAACCGGATTTTGCAGTAGATTTCTCATCCTCCCCATCTCCAAATCGCTTAGAGCCACCATTCCTTCATTATAGGACCTTGGGGAGGTCACTCAAACACAAAATCATGCAATAAAAAGTGTATATTAGCTAGATTAAATTAAACCTTGTGAAGATTAATTCCAAGATTTCTTCTTTCTTCCGTGAGTGTAGTTTGTGACAAGCTATACTTTGGGTGTAAATTGACAACTTATTCTTGGAAAAGATTAAGTTAAAGAAGTGGATTTTCATGTGTGTAATCTCTGATTTAGCTAATTGCTCTTTAATTTTCTCTTTTTTTGTGTTTGTTTTAGTTAGATCTCTATGTGGATTCTTCATCTTCTTGGGTGGTGTAAAATCCATTTGAAGAGGATGAAGATGAGATGTAAAAATCTAACACAACAAATGTGATTTGTGATATTGTGGAATCTTGTGGTTAGTTAGAATGAGTAATATACTTACTTACACTTGTGAATTTAATTTTCCTTGCTTATGCTCATTGTTAGTTGTGTTAGACTCAATGCCTAACATTAAAACACACACACTTAGATGAGTTTGAGAGATTTTTGTTGGAAAAGAAGCAAGGGAACCCATAAGTAAAATCGAACCTTGACACGGTGTCGGTCTCCTAAGTGGGGTTTGTAGCTTTTCTATGCAACCATCGAGCTTTATCATGTTTATCCGCTTGATTGATAGTTAAAATAGAACCGGTGATGCGGTGTCGGTGTGCTAAGTAGGCTTGTAGGTACGCATGGTTGTAGAAGGGTACGAGTTTTAAAGGCTTGACTACAAGATTAGAGGTTTGCACCATTAAATTAACACAAGGCCACAAGAATTAGTCTATACTATGAACATTGTCTTGGCTAGCCTTAGGTTTTACTTATTTTATTTTCTCTTTTGGTGGCGATATTTGGTGAGTGGTGGAGTGACACCATTGCTCATTTTTTGTATAAAGTCTTACCTTTTAATCTTTGATGCATGAACCGAATGAGCAAATAATTTTGGTACATAACCGGCATCCCTATGGGATACGACCTTGACTCACCAATTCTAGGCTATCATTGACCCGGTACACTGCCGGTAAGATTGGACACTTAGAAAAGGCCGATCACTTACCCCTTTAGCATTTTGTTCCACACCCTGAGAAGGTGGTTTTGTTTTGGTTGAGTTCGAGATCGCTTAAGAGTGATTCTCATAGTTGCAGATGTGGAGGTTCATCTCTCTTTTATCATGTTGTATTAATGGTATAGAATCTCCCATTTCCTTTTTTTTTTTAATTTTAATTTTATAGTTTTGAGATAGTTGTACCTTTGGATTCAAAAGAAATAATTTTTGTAATTTAATGGCTATTCAATATTGGGTAATATTTCTTGGGATGTTGTTTTAGTCGCAGCCTGTGTTACTTATCGATCGTTGCAGTAATCTTTTAAGTTTTTCCCGAGTCTAAGTTTTTGTCTTCCACTTGTTTTATGATGTTATGATGTCATGTTTATGTATATAATCGATTTGTATATACGTTTCGGATGACATTTTTTGGTTAAGGATACGGTATCCGGATCAGGGTTGTCATAGTTGGAATCAGAGAATGAAGTAACACCGTTGCATAAGTTTAGATGTCTTAAGATGTGATCTCATCAATCTTAAACCTCTAATTTATGATTTTGAGGTTAGCCTTTTCATGTGTTAAGTTCCTAAGTTAGATCTGTCGAACATGTTTTAATTTTATTGGCGAGTGCAAGACTAGCTATTATTGAGCAAAGGCAAAAATATGTCTAGAATGAATGTATAGGTTTATTAGAGTTTGATCATTGTATAGGTTTGATCAAACAAGCACTGTAAAGAGGTCCGCTGACTTGATCAGCAGACCTATCTAGGTTAGGTGTTCAGTAGAGTGTCTAGGACCTGCTGAAGACTGAATGTTGATAGTTCAAACTCAGTAATGAAGGCTAAGGGTTCAAACTTAGTACTGAAGATTTAAAAGCAGAGGATATAGGATCAGAATTTATGTAAGTCTGTGATGGCTTAAACTGATCACATTTGCCTTGTACTTAAGGTCTAAGATACATATAAGGGAATGTGATGATTGGGACTTAGTTATACATAAATAGGTGTACTCTAACTTCACAATCAAAAGTTAGATGAGAAGCCGTCAGCTGAGTGTTCATCAAGAACACAGTAGACTATAAGTTAGCTGACTAAATGTATATCTCCGTAGACACATGAGCCAAACATCTGCTCAGTATACATAAAAGAAATTTATTCGATCCAAGAATTATTCTGGAAGATTAAATGGATAAGGATGATAATCAAGCATTGGATCATCTAATCAATCAATGGTGGAGATTAAAAAGACGTTACAAGGACTTCTGGATCAAATCAGAATATAGAGTAACCATTGGATGACAGACAGACTGTCAGAAGGACATTGACGGTGTCAGAATTTATAGCGAGGGAATTTCAAGAAATAATCAGAAAAATCCAATAACGGTCAGATTCAAAATTCAAATTCAAACGTTGGATTTACACCTATAAAGACAATCAACACAGAACTTACTAGCAATCAAGAGCAATACACCCTGCTAAACTGAGCACTTATACTGATCCAAAATTTCTTCAAGTGTTATTGCATTCAAGTATCATATAGTATCTACACTTTTAGTTCTCAAGCTGCTAATCTTATCATCCTGATCAAAAGCTTACTGATGCAGAATCACTTTCTTGATTCAACCCCTTCTTTTCAAGAAGAAACCAGAAGACAAAGAAGCAGTGCTTAGTGTCAAGAATTGTTGTTTTTGTGGTGGAGCTGGTGAAGAGGCAATCATACCCTTCAAGGACCATTGGTGTATTAGGAGCAGCAATCCTACATGTTTATAGTATTCAGTTTGTGAAGCCATAGTTATTGGTCAAGGACAAACAACATAGGGACTTTTGTAACTGCAACCTCAATGAACTCTAGTGAATTTCCTGGAACCACTATAAAATTTTCTTTACTTTACTTTATTGCATTTACTTTTTGCATTTTTATTCATTGCATGATATCCATATCAACCTGCTGAACTAGCTACTGATTTCACACACATTTCATTACTGAGTATCTAATACTTTGTTTCATCTTTTAAACAAGTATAAAGGCTTAATTAAGTATATTCCACTGCAACAGATTCACTAGACTTGATAGTCAGCAGACTGCTTAAGTCATCAGACTATTGATCCTGTTGAGTCTGCCTTAACTCCGAAAAAGTTTTAAGTGTTAAGTTTTTTCACCCCCCATTAAACTTAACCAAAGCCTTTTCAAGGGACCAATAGTTGGTATCGGAGCAGAGTTTCTGTTCTAAAGTAATCCTACTTGTTGTGCTTGTGAAAAATCTTTGAAAACTATTTCTAGTTTTCGTTTTCAAAAGTTATTGCATCATGGATAAAAACCAGTATGCTAGAACCATGTTGATATGCTCTCTGGATCATTTTGATGAGAACAAGTTGGATTGTTAATGGTGCAAACGAACTCTAGAAAGGGGGGTTGAATAGAGTGTGCGTGATTTTAAAAACTCTTTTCGAATTTAACACAAGTACTAATAAATTAAATGCGGAAGATTACTTAATTTATTATTCACTTGTATTATAAAACCTTAGTGACCGAATGTGATGTGACAAACGATGTACCGATTTGCAAAAATATCTCAACACAATTTAAACAGATTACTTAATTAATCCAAAAGTAGGTTTACCAATCTGAAAGCTTGATAAACAATTTGTGTCACCAAAAACAACTTGCAGGAGGACCAACTTTAATCGAATGTTTAGACAATAAATTTAATATGAATAAAATAGATTGCTGCTTTGTAAAAGATAACCTAAATACTTTTAGTGACGTTCGGGAAACGTCACAATAGATTTAGCCATTGTTCTATAACAATGAACTAAAGCAGATTGAGCTTATTTATTTATAACCGATAGTAACTGATAATCAGGTGTAACGCCCCTACACCCCGGGCCTGGTAGCGCTAAATGAGTCATAAATGGTCCGGTCAACTGTTTAGACCTCCGTCCTTGCTTGGTCTAAAAGGGCTAACCCGAGTTGACAAGACCTTTATGTCTCACACTTATATTGGGGTGAGCATTCTCTTATTTTACCGATGTGGGACCTTACATTCTCCCCCCTTATAAGGGACTAGCGTCCTCGCCAAGACGGCCAAGACTGGTCCTGGATCGTCCCTACCAGAGGTAACTATATGCCATCCTTACACCGTCTTCTTATACGGTGCAGCGCATAGTTCCGTCTGATAGTCGGCTCTGATACCATTCTGTAACGCCCCTAGACACCGGGCCTGGTAGCGCTAAAAGAGTCATAAATGGTCCGGTCAACTGCTTAGACCTCCGTCCTCGCTTGGTCTAAAAGGGCTAACCCGAGTTGACAAGACCTTTATGTCTCACACTTATATGGGGGTGAGCATTCTCTTATTTTACCGATGTGGGACTTTACAAAAGGCAGAAGCAATATTATTTGATCTACCACAAGGCCATCCAATAAAGATTTCCAAAACAATGCAATTGAGATTACAGAAAGTTTTTCACAAAAGTTCTAGTCTTAATGTTACAATTTGATTCTAAAGGAAATTCATGTTCAGTTACACAGTAAATGAGTTCAGCCAAACAGAATATAAGATTACAAGAGCGGTCAAGGCTTAGAATATGAACCAGCTAATACAAGAACACAACAAAGAGAAGATTAATCAAAGGACTGATCAGACTTAGACTGATCACTCAGTCAATTCCCAAAAGTGACAGATAAAACCAAAGGTTGAAGCTATCAAATCTACTAACCAAAACTGAGCACAAAGATGATCAGGAGATCAGCACACAACAGGTGTGATGCAAGAGACTATTGATAACGCCCTAAATGGAACCATTAATTATACTCTTGTTCACCCAGAATTCTGCTCAAGAGAGGATGGATAGGCTCGTTATTATGTGGAATATGTGTTAATTGCTATGTGAATGTTTCTGGGATCGTAATTCTGCATCTATGTTATTTTCCCGAAGATTTGGTACTGTTTTGTCTCGTTTTGCATGTTTTAAAGGATGTAACGAATCTGGAGCATTGGAGAATGGATCTGGACCAAAATAAGTATATTGGGCCAAGTGATTAAAGTCGAAGAAAAAGTCTGTTGAAGGAAAATAGGAAAGTCGGCCCGGTTTACCGAGGGCTAGGGCCGGTAAACCAAGGGCTTGTTGGACACAAAATTGATTCTCCCTCCTTTACAAGGTCGATTAGGGTTTCAGAGAGTCATAAGTCAGTCACTGTATCTATATAAGGCCATATATACTGATTATTACATAAGTCTTAATACGTTTTGCATATTACATTTTATACAATATAAAATTTGATGAAATAAAGTTATTTCAAGTGTAAAGAGTTATTTCTAGTTTTCTCCCTTTCTCCACCATCTCTAGCTTGAGTAGATCGAGCTAGATCTCCATTGTTGAAGGTATAAATCTTTGAACGTTCCTTTTTGTCTTCAACATGGTAGATCTGTTCGTATTTCTGTGTTTTAGTTAATCTGCATGTTTAAAGAACCCATGATTTACTTACATTAATCGTAATTTAGCAATGTTGATCCAGGGATAGGAAAAGCTGACCCCGGTAAACCGGTGGTCTACACCGGATTACCGAGGAAATATTTCAAAAACCTAAAACTGGGATTCACAACAGCTATTTTGATAGACAGGTTTAGTTAACAGTAGGTTAGATCTGGCCAATCTACTTACTGTAATTGTAAAATTAGCATGAAATACGAATAGTGAAGTGTTAGTTTGGACATTGTCTTGAATAGACCCTAAGAACGTGCTGATCAGTGTCGACAACTGTCTAGGCGGGTTAGCGGTATGAGTTAGCGCTCGATATCGGCAATTCTAGTTCTTTATCCGTATGGGCAATTACGAACCAATTAAGGAGGGTAGCTTGCGTATAGATCGTCTAATACCATTTCTGGAGTAGATAGGGTTAGGAGTTGCACCTGTAGCTTATAATTAAATCAAAAGCTCGCTCGATTAATTTAAGGAATTATGTTGGGGGGGGGGGGACGTAACGATTAACTAATCCAAGTTAGTAGATCGGTGAGAAGAGGGGGAGAATTACCAAGTACCTTTTATGCTCATTTTTGGTCAATGACCTCGTATATTTTGCTTCGTAATTAGGTTAGAATCGTTTATAGTTAAAGTTGCATTGTCTCTACGGGATCGACCTTCACTCGTATTTACTATAATACGATGTACCTAGTATTCTTGCTAGTAATATTGACATTAGTGTTGGTCCCTTGTAAAGGCTAACACAAGTTTAGAGGGGGGGGGGTGAATAAACTTGTCCCTAAAACAGGATTTTAAACAACTTAAAGTTCAGTTATAACTTGTGTGGAGTTAAGCTGACAAAGCTGAGATTAAGTCAAACTGACTTAAGCTGAAACTGAGTCAACCGGAAGCGGATATAGTTTTAGCCTTTTTCTTGATCTTGTTATTCTATTATGAAAGCTGAGTGTTGTGAACAGGATTCTGATGAATGTCAGTTGTGAACTGTGAGGTGTATAACAATCAAGTATCAAAATGCTGTAAGTAAATGCTGAATAAATAAATAAATGTGTAAAGTAAATAAGGCGGATGTTATAGAGGTTCCAGGTGGTGTAATCATGTACGTCCTCTCTTCCCCTGTGGTGCGGAGGAAAATTCCACTAGAACTACTTGAAGTGAACTGTTACAAAAAGTCCTAAACAATAGTCCTTGGCTAATCCCTAGCGTCACTATCTAAACAGTTGTAGAATTGCTGCTCTTCAAATGCTTGAACCACTGGTCCTTAGAGGGTAGGATTGCCTCTTCACCAGCTACCACCACAAACATAGTCTACCCGACTGCTTGTCACAACTGTCCTTGGCGAAACCTTCCTGGTTTGCTTCACAGTCTAAAACCTTTGATGTAGAATCAAAGTTAGGCTGAGAATGAATAAGTTGATTCTTGTTTGTGGTTCTTCAAAGTGTTGGATTCTTGATAAATTCTTTGTAGCTTGAACACTTGAAGAAATACTAGATATGATCTTGTTATAGTTCAGAGATGATAGCAATTCGAATAAAATAGACTTATGCACAAAATTGCTTGTTGATTCTTGTATATTCTCTCTCTTTTATCCTTGGTGTACAGTCTTCTATTTATAGTGTGAGATCCAACGTTCATCTGGCTTAAATTCGAATTGCATCAACGTAACGGCTATATTTTCTGACCGTTCTGCTGTGTCAGTAACTCATCCAATGAAATTGCTTCCTTTACAACGTTCGACTGTACTTTCAGTTTGTTGGATGGCTGACATATAAAAACGAGTTTCCTTTATCAGTTTTATACTGAGTTTTTCACTTGTCAGTTTTCTAACTGACTTGGAGCATTAACTGAGATTTTACTCTTCTTCAAATATCAGTACTCCAGTTTTCATCTGATTATCATTGACTTAATCAGAGTACACCATAACTTATTACCATCTAAGAATTCATTGTCCTTATGATTCTTAGGTCTTCATACAAGATCTATAAAGTCGATTCAGTCACCACAATCTTGCTCGAAGTCTAACTTTCTGAGCCTCGACTTGTAATCTTCATAAGCGAGTTTGAGCCTCGGTTCTTCATTCTTCAATAACTGTGTTTGAACCCTCAGTTCTTCGATCTTCTAGATAAGTCAACCGAGTCTGTAACTCTCAACGAACTTACCTTCTTCGGTTCCATGTAGGTGTATTCTGAGTCAGTTTTCTTGTCTTGATGATTTCCAGTTTTCAGTTTTACGACACACTAACTATTACAGTGCTTGTCTGATGTAACCTATACAAATATCAGACTCTAGTAAAACTTATACATTCAGTTCTAGACATCTTTTAGCTTTTCACTATAACAGCTGGCTTCAGCACTTCATCAATGGGGTTAAGATAATACTTTAAACAAATAAGATGAATTATCATCAAAACATAAATCTTATTTCCAACAATTTCCCCCTTTTTGATGATGCCAAAACTCTCCCTAAAATAAAAGCTTAAAGATCAAAACCATGTAAAACAATGTAAAACTGGAAAACTGGTTTTCATTAGAATGAGCAAAAACTGGATAAGTACATTTTGTTCAAATAACTGAGATTAAAGACTAAGCTTCTTCTTAGCTTTTTGCATGACTGAGTCATATTTCCTTGCTTTGTCATACAATCGAAAATGTTCTTCTAGCTTGGAGTCTTCCTTTGAGATGGTCTTGTTGTAGTCAACTTGACTACCTTCTTTCCATCTTCTCCATTGAATTAGCTTGGGTAAGCCTGATTCTTTCAAGTAGTAATTTTCAAATTCTACTAGATCAGCTTTCATCTGTTCAGTCTTGTCTTTAATCTTCAGTTTATCATCAATCCTTTGATTCTTCTTATATTATGCCATTTTCTGCTTTGAGGATAAATCAGATAAAAAGTAGTTTAGGGATTCTCCAGTTGTCCTGTCCCTGTATTTGCCTTTGATAGGATTGTAATCTTTGATAAACTGCGTCCACAGATCCTTTGTAAGAGTAACTCTTCTGTCTCCAAGTTGACTATATTTTTCAATAAGTTGATCATCAGTTAACTCTTTCTTTAAAAATTTAGGATGTGATCTGTATCTTTGTAATTCTTCTTCAAGTCGCTTCATTTCTCCAAGTAACTTCACTTTTCTTCTTCTTGCCTTCCCTTTTGGCATCATATAACCTGATCTACCAGGGCATGGGTTGCTTTTTGATCTTCTGAGATTTGTCGCTGAGAAGCAAGTATTACTTTAAGCTATGTTTCTAACCCGTAGATATGCTGATTCATATGCCAATGAGCCTGAGCATGAGTTTCCCTATCTACTGCGGTTGAGTCTTCAAGTTTTTGTTTGAGTAACACAATTTCCGAAGCAGAACTTGAACTTGATTTATGGATCATCTCTAATCTTGTATGAACTGAAACATCGGTTCTAGTTCTATAATCAAGGTATCCAGAGATGTTTGATAAAAGGCCATTTTGTGTATCTCTCTAACTGAGTACAATTCTTAAGTTTTCATGAACTTTTGGCAATTCATCCTTTGTGAGGATGTCAGAAGGATTATATGTAGCTTCTATTTGATCCTTATCCTGAGTATTATCATCAATAATCATCAGTCGCCGATTATCAATTCCATCACCGCTTGTCGATTGTCGATTGTCCGAACTCCAGCGGCAATTCTTCTTTCTTTGTGATCTGATTTGCGTTGCTAGAGGTTGAGGTTGAGTTTCTGTTTGCAAAACTGTAGTCTCATCAGCATCTCTTCTTGACTTATCGTGGTCATCATCATCCTTTTTCTTTGAACTGTCTTTAGATAATGTATCTGATCCTCTTCTTTTTGCTAGTTCAGTTAATCTTTTGAAACAGTTGTCAAGAAATTCTGAAATAGGAAACATAGAGTAAAGGTCTCTAACTTCCAATTTCTCCAAGAGTAATTTCTCTTCATTCTGTAAACTGATATCTCGAACATCTTCTGGTTGAAGTTTAATTTTCATCAGCTTGATGATTTTGTGAGCTTCGAAGACTGGTGCTTATTCTTGAGGCGATTGCTGCTCAGAATGGAGAAGTATGGTCGGTAGTGACATTTTCTTGTGTACCTTCGGTGAGTCGATTGATGTTGTTGTTCCCCTCGGTTGGTGCTTTTTCACTTGAGATTTTAGGTACAAACATCTTACAACCGATCTTCCTTCGCCGATTCGACACCGCTTGGTCCCTTTGTGTACTGACTTCCGGTGAGAGACACGCTTTTTCGACTTGCTTCAGGTTGGGAAGTTGTTTCTGCGATTTCCTTTGAAGTTTCATTTTGTCTTGCTTGCTTCCCTTCCTTAATTCTTTTCTAAGTAAAACTGAATGATTCCACTAAGAGTCTTCTTGATCGGAATCGCCATCGATTACTTGTCCTTGACTTAAGCTCTTTTCTCACTTTGTCTAATTCAAACTAAATGTTGTTTCTTGAATCGATTCTGACATTGCTCGCCCAATTGAATTCTATTCCATCCCATTATATTCATGAGATAGATATTCTCTTCTGATAGTATATTAACTCCTTTGGATTTTCCAATGACGTGTTTGCTGAGCCATCTGCTGAGGATTCCAAATTCTGGCTTGATTTTGTCTACATGAATGCCTGGTTCGAGTGGTTCTGTAGAAAAGGTAAGCATCTCAAGAAAAGCTTTTCTTTTCAATGGTAGAGTGGCTAAATCTGTCGAAGTTGCTATTGTATTTGCGAAGCCAAAGAGTGACCTCATGACTCTTTCATTGAGAACAATGCGATCTCTATGTACTGTAGTTATCAAGGAGTCTCTTACTAATCGCATATTTTGCCAAAATTGCAAAATGCCTTCCACATCAAGTTTTTCTTTGAACTTAACTTCTAAGATGTTCCTCAATCCGGGTAGTTTCTCGATTTTATCACGTACCCAGCTGGCTAATAGAGTGTCTTGACACATACCTTCATACATTTCAAGTGTTAGTTCATCCAGCTCTGTGATCAATCGTTTTTCTTTCGAACTATCTGAAGTGGCCAAATTTAAGTGTGAACACAAAAATTTGATTTTGAGAGAAGGGGTTGCAAAGAGTCTATTTTGCTTTCTGGAAGGAGATGAAGAGTTTAAATTTCGAATGAAAATAATGTGAATGGAGGTTGAATAAATAGGTAGGATATTCTGGCGGTTGAGTAGTACAACTTTTCAAATTCCATGATGGTTTTGGTAACCGATGCTTGTACTATTCTAACAATCGTGGGGTGTACACGCGAAATTCTGACAAAAAGAACTGCGGTAATTTAATGCGACATAACCGCTGAGGATTTTACCATACTAACCTGTGACTAAATTTGACTGGAATGAAAATTGATGCTGAGGTCAGTTTTAGAGATAATTGAGTTCCATCAAATTTTCAGTTTCAGTTAATCAGTTTGAGATTGTTGATGTCAATGACTAGTCCATTACGTGAGCGCACCCAACATAACAAAGATTAATCCCTTGACGAATCTACGCTTAACCGATTTAATCGACTTTGATTATTCCCAACTCGGTTCTTAATTTGGCAAATCTTTCTTTGTCCAATGGCTTTGTAAAGATATCTGCCAACTGATCTTCAGTAGGTACATAAAGAACTAATCTATCCTTCTTCTCTGCATGATCTCTTATAATGTGGTGACATACATCAATGTGCTTTGTCCTTGAGTGTAAAACTGGATTATCAGTAATTGGAATTGCACTGGTGTTATCACACATTATGGGAATTGTCCCTTCTTCTATCCCATAGTCTCTTAATTCTTTGTCTAATCCATAAAACTTGAGCACAACAACTTCCGGTGCGATATATTCAAATTTTCAATTTGTAGAAGTTGAGATTGATTTTTGTTTCTTGCTAAACCATGACACAAGTCTATTTCTAGTGGCGGCATGTGCTGATGTGCTTTTTCTGTCCACTTTGCATCCAGCATAATCAGAATCTGAATAAGAAATCAGCTTGAATTCTCCTTCTTTTGAATACCAAATTCAAACTCCATACGTGTCTTTCAGATATTTCAAGGTTCTTTTCACAACTATGAGATGACTCTCCTTTGGTTTTGATTGAAATCTTGCACATACACCGACAGTAAAAGATATATATGGCCTACTTGCTGTAAGATAGAGTAAGCTTCCAATCATCCTTCTGTAAAGTGTTTGATCAACATCTTTGCCTTCTTTGTCTTCATCAAGCCTGATGTTGGTCCCCATTGGTGTAGAAATTCCAGTAGATTTCTCCATACCAAACTTTTTGATAAGTTCTCTTGTATATTTGGTTTGTGAATGAAGATTCCATCATCTAACTGTTGAACTTGCAATCCTAGGAAATAATTTAATTCTCCCATCATACTCATCAGAAATTTGCTTTTCATCAAACTTGCAAATTTCTCACATAACTGTTCATTTTCTGATCCAAAAATAATATCATCAACATAAATTTGAACAAGTAGAGTATCTTCTCCATTCTTCATCCTGAATAATGTTTTGTCAATTGTTCCTTTGATAAATCCATTATCCACTAGAAACTGAGATAGAGTTTCATACCAAGCTCTTGGTGCTTGTTTAAGTCCATAAAGAGCTTTCCTTAGTCTGAAAACTTTATCTGCTTGATCTTTGATTTGAAATCCGGGTGGTTGTTGAACATATACTTCTTCTTCAAGAATTCCATTCAGGAACGCGCTTTTAACATCCATCTGATAAACTTTGAATTTATTGTGAGCTGCAAAGGCAAGAAATAATCTGATTGCTTCTAATCTTGCAACTGGTGCATAAGTTTCATCAAAGTCTATGCCTTGTGCTTGAGAGTATACTTTGGCTACAAGTCTAGCTTTGTTTCTGATGATATTCCCATCTTCATCAAGTTTGTTTCTGAAAACTCATTTGGTTCCAATGATATTGACATGAACTGGTCTATCTACCAATTCCCATACTTGATTTCTCTCGAATTCATTGAGCTCTTCTTGCATGGCTAATATCCAATCTGGATCTTTCAAAGCTTCTTCAATTTCTTTAGGTTCTGATTGAGATAGAAAGCATGCAATCATTGCATCTAGTTGATGTCTTGTTCGAACTCCAGCCTGAGTGTCACCAATAACTTGTTCTTCAGGGTGATCTTTCATCCATTGATGTGTGTGAGTTTTTATTAACTGATTTGCATTTTGTTCAACTGATTCTTCAAGAACTGGTTCTTGAACTTGTTCAACTGAATCTGAATGAAGTGGTTCAGGTTGTTGAGCAATTGGAAATCGAGGACCGATCTTGATCTGAACATTCTCAAATTTGTAGTCTTCCAATGTCAATCAAATCAGTTCTGGCGTTATCGTAAGCGAGGCGAAACCGGTTGGTTGGTCTTGATTGTTTCACCAGGGAAGTTTGGTTCATCAAATACTACATGTATTGATTCTTCATGCTTGAGTGTCCTTTTATTTAATACTCTAAAGGCTTTGCTGACACTTGAATATCCTAGAAAAATTCCTTCATCAGCTTTGGGCTGAAAAACGTGAATTTGATCTTTTCCATTATGAAAATATGAAACATTTGGTTTTCTTCCATTCCAAATTTCATTAGGAGTCTTCTCATGTCTCTTGTTCATGAGAGCTACATTACGAGTGTAACAAGCTGTTTGTGTTAACTACTTCTGCCCAATATCTTTCCAGTAGTTTAGCTTCACAAATCATAGTCCTTCCGCTTCTTTGAGAGTTCTGTTTCTTCTTTCAAGCTACACCATTCATTGAGGTGTTCGGTGGCGACAAGTTGATGTAGAACACCATTTTCTTCAATATATTCAATAATCACACTGTTGAGGAATTCAGTTCCTTTATCTGATCTTATTTTCACAACTGAAACTCCTTTCTAATTCAGAAGTCTCTTGAGTAATTTTGTAAGCCATTGCTTGGTTTCACTTTTCTTGGTTAGAAAGATTACCCAAGTGAATCTTGAAAAATCATCTACTACCACCAATGTATACTTCTTTCCACTGATACTAATTGGGGTAATAGGTCCAAATAAATCCATGTGTAGCAATTCTAGATGTCCGGTTGTTGAATCTTTGAGACTTGGTCTTGAAACTTGCTTTTGTTTGTTTTCCTTGTTGACATCGTCACACAAACCATCCCTTTTGTATGAGATCTCTGGTAGTCCAATGACTAGCTGCTTCTTAACAAGGGTGTTGATGTCATCAAAGTTAAGATGACTCTGTTTCTTGTGCCATAGCCAACTGATCTCTGATTTGGTATGCACAAGTAAACAAGTTTCAAAGAACGGTGTTGTCCGATCTACTACATACATGTTTTCTTTTTTCTTCTTCTGGCTAGAACAACTTGATAAGCTGATTCGCTGATGACAACGCAGAATTCTTTGTCAAAAGTAACTTTGTATCCTATATCACAAATTTGACTGGTGCTGAGTAGATTGTAGTGTAATCCTTCTACATAAGATACATTCTTGATTGTAAGTCCATTTTTGATTAAGGTGCCGTAACCTCTAGTGTAACCAGGTTTATCTTTACTTCCAAAATTGACTTTTGGACCATCCTTTGCAATAAATTACTGAGATAGTCATTGCTCTTTGTCATGTGTCTAGAGCAACCACTGTCAAAGTACCAAATATCCTGCAATAAAAATTAAAAGTTTTTAGGTACCCAATTCAGTTTGGGTCCATGGGGGTCAGTTGTCAGTACAACTTTGGGAATATATCCTTTTGGGATTCTTCGGATATTGTTGCACTTGTTTTCATATATGTAAGCCACACTCCCATAGTATCTATGTTTGGACTGTGTCTTATTTATATGATCTCTTAGATCTTTTGACTGAAATTTGTTTCCATCATGCTTTTTGTTATTAAAGCTTGAATGATAACCATCATTCATTCATCAGATCGAGGTCCGGACTGACCTTTGTATCGTGACTTATCTTGAGAACTAAGATTAGTCCTCTCTTGAGTTTTGGTCGAAACTTGTGATAAGTTTTCGTCCGGAATGACGATCATTATCGTTTTATTAACAAATTGATAAAATTTCAATCATCATCGAGTGGGATATAGTCTTCTTTTCCCCTCGAATGTGTGAATCTTTGAATGATTGATATTCTTGGATTTACTTTGATTGTAATTTTTACGGTTCCCGACTTGATTGGTTTTTGCGGATCTGGCGGTTGATTTGCCGTTCGGTTTCCATTGGATACTGGTGATCTACCATTTGATTTACCTTTGTTGGTAGATACGCTTGTCTTCTTAAAAGCGATTTATCTGTGTGATAATCTGGCTTTCTTGGTTCAAAGCAATTTTTCGATCTGTGGAAGTTGCTCAACTACGAACTTAATACGATTTTGGTACTCGGTCCCAACTTTCGCTTAGTTCTATCCTTGGAAGATTGTTGTGTATCAAATCCTAAACCGCTTTTGTCTCCATATGGTTTTCTGATTTGAATCCGAAGAATTGAACTTGATTGAGCAAACGATTCGATTCTTTCGCCAGCGTCTGATGAAGTCGATCTTCGAATCTTTTCTTTATCAGTTTTTGTCAGTTTCAACATTTTTAGTTCAGACTTCAATCTTTCAACTTCAAGAATTAGACTTTCCTTTTCAGCTTTAATTGATTCATAACCGGCTTGAATAGTTACTAGTGATTCATCAATTAAATCAAGCGTTTCTTCTAATTCAGGATTTTTTGGATTGGAGTCAGCAGTCGAAGAAAATGCATTTATCATGGAAATCTGAGCTGAAGAGTATTTAGAGTTTGATTCACATACCTCATTTGGATCTTTCATGTGTGCCATTAAAGCTGTGTCATCGATAGTCTTTCGATCACCACCATAATCGATTCATCTCCAAAGCAGCGAGTGCTCTTCTAGCAACTCTTCTTGGTGGAGTCTTCTTGGTCAGTTCTGGACATTCAGCTTAATAATTCCCTGGATTCTTGCAGTTCAAACAGAGATATTCATCGTCTTTTCTTTTCTCAGGAGTCCTTTTGATGAACTTTTGAGTAACTGGGTGTCCACTCTTCATTCTTCGAATTATGTTCATCATTAGAGCCATTTGTACTTCCATCTCATCCAATTCATGAAGATTGCTAGATGAGTTTCTTGAATGTAATTTGATCTTTGCTTTGCAAGTCTTTGTGGTCTTTGGTTCTTCCGAGCTTTAATTATTGCAATTTGTGCTTGTGAAATCTTCATTTGAATTCATAAGCTTTCAAATCTGAAAAGATCTTGAATGAATCCTCTACATCAAGTCTTCTTGATTCTTCCATGGCAGTGACCTTCATTTTCCAGCACATTGGTAATGCCTTCAAGATTCTTGTGTTGATAACTTTCTTTGAGTATTCAATCTTGAGTAGATCTAGTTCATCCATGATAGCACTGAATCTTTTCTCCATTTGGTCAATGGTTTCTCCAGATTTCATCTTGAAATTCTCAAACTTTTGTTTTGCAACAGAAATTTTATTTTCCTTGATTGAATCTGTTCCTTCACAAACTAACTGAAGTTTGTCCCACATTTCCTTGGCAGTTGTGCATTCTTTCACCTTCAAGTACATGTTGCTGTCACGATTTCTGAGGATAAAGTCCATCGCAACATTGTTGAGATTATTTCGCTTGCGATCATCATTAGTCCATTCGGATTTGGGCTTTGGAACACGAACTTGTCTTTCACCTTCAGTTTGCATGTAGGTGATCTGGATTGGTCCATCAGTGAGTACATCCATCATCTCATCATGAGTAGCTGCTAGAAAAGCCTACATACGACGTTTATATTCATCAAATCTGTCCATGTTGCACATAAGCATTTGTCTCACATATTGATTGTTATCCATTGTGAGTGAGTGAAGACTGATAGTAGATTAATTGAAAAACTGAGCTTTCAAATAAGAACAACTAGAGGAGATATAGAGCAAATGATATCTTGTTAAAGAAACACTGCTCCGATACCAATTGTTGGTCCCTTGGAAAGGCTAACACAAGTTTAGAGGGGGGGTGAATAAACTTGACCCTAAAACTGGATTTTAAACAACTTAATGTTCAGTTATAACTTGTGTGGAGTTAAGTTGACAAAGTTGAGATTAAGTCAAACTGACTTAAGCTGAAACTGAGTCAACCGGCAGCGGATATAGTTTTAGCCTTTTTCTTGATCTTGTTATTCTATTATGAAAGCTGAGTGCTGTGAACAGAATTCTGATGAATGTCAGTTGTGAACTGTGAGGTCTATAACAATCAAGTATCAAAATGCTGTAAGTAAATGCTGAATAAATAAATAAATGCCTAAAGAAAATAAGGCAGATGTTATAGAGGTTCCAGGTGGTGTAATCATGTACGTACTCTCTTCCCCTGTGGTGCGGAGGAAAATTCCACTAGTTCCTCACTTCTTGAGGTGAACTGTTACAAAAAGTCCTAAACAATAGTCCTTGGCTAATCCCTAGCGTCACTATCTAAACAGTTGTAGAACAGGTAGAATTGATGCTCTTCAAATGCTTGAACCACTGGTCCTTAGAGGGTAGGATTGCATCTTCACCAGCTACCACCACAAACACAGTCTTCCCGATCGCTTGTCACAATCTGTCCTTGGCGAAACCTTCTGGTTTGCTTCACGATCCTAAAACCTTTGATGTAGAATCAAAGTTGGGTGAGAATCAATAAGTTGATTCTTGTTTGTGGTTCTTCAAAGTGTTGGATTCTTGATAAATTCTTTGTAGCTTGAACACTTGAAGAAATACTAGATATGATCTTGTTATAGTTCAGAGATGAAGCAATTCGAATAAAATAGACTAATGCACAAAATTGCTTGTTGATTCTTGTATATTCTCTCTCTTTTATCCTTGGTGTACAGTCTTCTATTTATAGTGTGAGATCCAATGTTCATCGGCTTAAATTGAATTGTATCAAGCATAACGGCTATATTTTCGACCGTTCTCATTGTGTGTCAAGAACTCATCAATGAAATTGCTTCATTTACAACGTTCGATTGTACTTTCAGTTTGTTGGATGGTGACATATAAAATCGAGTTTCTTATCGGTTTTATCTTTGAGTTTTTCACTTGTCGTTTCTAAGCGACTTGGAGCATTAATCGAGATTTTACTCTTCTTCAAATATCAGTACTCCAGTTTTCATCTGATTATCATTGACTTAATCAGAGTACACCATAACTTATTATCATCTAAGAATTCATTGTCCTTATGATTTTTAGGTCTTCATACAAGATCTATAAAGTCAGTTCAGGTCACCACAATCTTGCCTGAAGTCTAACTTTACAGTCTCGACTTGTAATCTTCATAACTGAGTTTGAGCCCTCAGTTCTTCATTCATCAATAACTGAGTTTGAACCCTCAGTTCTTCAATCTTCTAGATAAGTCAACCGAGTCTGTAACTCTCAGCGAACTTACCTTCTTTAGTTCCATGTAGGTGTATTTCGACTCGAGAATACACCTACATGGAACTAAAGAATATAAGTTCATTTGAGGACACTGATTTCGGTTGGCTTATCTAGAAAGATCAAGAACCGAGGGACACTGATTTCGATTATTGAAGATTGAAGAACCGAGGGCTCAAACTCGATTATGAAGATTACAAGTCGAGCTCAGAAAGTTAGACTTCGTGCAAGATTGTGATGACTGAAGCGACTTTATGGATCTTGTATGAAGACCTAAGAATCATACGGACAATGAATTCTAAGATAATAATGAGTCATGGTGTACTACGATTAAGTCAATAATAATCGATGAAAGCTGGAGTATCTTGATATTTGAAGAAGAGTAAAATGTCGATTCATGCTCCAAGTCGATTAGAAAGCGATAAATGAAAAACTCGAGATAAAAGCGATAAGGAAACTCGATTTTATATATCGATCATCCATCAAACTGATAAATATAATCGAACATTGTAAAGGAAGCAATTTTATTGGATGAACTATCGACAAATCGAACGGTCATAAAATGTAGCCGTTGCAAGATTCAAGCAGGATGAACGTTGGATGAACCCTATAAATAGATTACTTCTACGACATCAAAAAAGAAGTGCAGGTATGTGATAACAAAGAAAGAAAATTAAAAAGAATCTATCTAGTCAAGAAAGATCAAATTGAGGGGGAAAGCCAAATTCAAAAGAATACCTGGTAAGTGTTTAATTGCAAGATCAAGATATTTCTTCAAAGTGTTCAAGCATATTCAAGCAGATTCAAGATATTTCATTTGAAGAAATACAGAGCCATGATTAAATTAATCATCCAGAAGAAAAGCTCAAATCACAGTTGAATCATAGTTATTGATTCAAAGTTCAACTTTGATTTTATCAAAGGTTTAGACTATGAAACACCAAGAAGGTGTGAAGGGCGAGTTAGTGCGATCGGGGAAGACTGTGTTTGTGATGAAAGTGGTGAAGAGGCAATTCTACCCTCCAAGGACCAGTGGTTCAAACAGTTGAAGAGCAGCAATCCTACCAGTTCTACAAGTGTTTAGATAGTGAAGCTAGGGATTAGTCAAGGACTATCAGTTTAGAACTTTTTGTAACCGGGCCATCTCAATGAAGTTCTAGTGGAATTTTCCTACGCATCACAGGGGAAGAGAGGACGTATAGGATTACACCACCTGGAACCTCTAAAATTCTTGTCTATTTACTTTATGCATTAACTTATTTCATTATAGCTATATTTACATGGTTTTCATACTGAAACTAAGTTAACTAGTTGTTAAAGGCTAATATTTATCTGCTGCCAGTTAACAAGACTAAATATAAGTCAGTATTGACTTATTCTCAGTTGAGTTAGTTGAGCTCTGCACAAGTTAAGGGATAGGAACAAAAACTGAACTAGAGATCAGTTTGAGTTGTCGGAGAAACTCAGTTCCTGGGGCTTTTCCAGCTCAGGATAAGTTTTTGGTGACAAGTTTATTCACCCCCCTCTAAACTTGTGTTAGTCTTTCCAAGGGACCAACAATTGGTATCGGAGCGGTTCCTTCTTTTGAAGGTGCATCAGTTATTTGTTCAAAGCAACCAGTTGTTGAAAACCCTTACTATATCTGTCTTAAAAGTATTTTTAATGGATACTTCTAGAATTAGAAATTGGCTAAACAATTCCCTGACTGACTACTTGCAGAATGTTGTCTATGATTTCCAGGATCAAGTATTTGAAAGATTCAGTACTACAAGCTCTCACACAAATCCAGAACCTCAATTCGGTTATGATGAAGACATGGAGCTGAATACAAATGTGAATGATGAATCCGGAAGATTTCCATCCTTAAGCGATCTTTCAAAAGAAGCAGAAAAAGAGTTACTTCGAGTAGCTGATTCTATAGAAGAAAAATTAACCAGAGATCCATCCAGTGCAAAAGCCACAGATATTGATGAAACTCTACCTACACGTCATGGAGGTGAAAGCGATGAAGAAATCATACTGCTAGGAGCTACACGGACAGATGCTATTGATAAAAGAAAACAAGTTCTAATCAGTGATGATTCCTCAACAGAAGGTTTACCTATCAAACATCAGGAGGTAAGTGCATCTACATCCAAAACTCACACTATCCTGAACAATCATGGAAATGAAGATTTCAATGAAACCTTGGACGTACTCATAAAGGAATTAGAGGTCATTCAAAAGAATTATGAGAATGTCAAAAATGAGAAAAAGTTATTGAAAACTGAAATTTCGAGATTGAATGCTGAAATCAATCTAATCAAGACTAATAATGGAACCAAGGTAATTCGACCAACTGATGAACCAACAAAAGTTATAAACATCGGTGAATCATCGATTGATCCAATTTCAAAGTTCAATTCAAACCAGGAAAACCATTTGGAGATAGATCTGGTTTAGGGTTTGATAATCAGTATAATTCTAAGCTAAGACCAAGATTAGTTGCAATAAAATTTGTGACTACTCAACAGTCAAGAACTCAGAAAACTGATAAAATTATTAGAACTGATAAACACTCAGCACATCCAAACACACAAACTGATAAAACTGAAAAATCAGTTGGTAAAATTCACCAAGCCAACTGATTTTACAGGAAGACTCAGAAGGCTGAAAACAGTAAAACTGATCCGAAGTAGTAAGAAAAATCTTCAAGTCATATCCATCTAAGAATGAAGATCATTCATGGAATAATAGACTCAGAGGGAAAGGAAGATTATTTCCCACTGATGAAGATTGGAATGAACCATCACATCAGTTTCACAAACTGAACAAATTTAAAACTTTTATGACAAAACCGGAAAAGTTTGTGAAAACTGACTTTACTCAGTCAAAATATCAAGAGAGGTATAAAGTTAAAAATAAAGTTGTACCATCAAAAGCTAATCAGTTAGGACCCAAACAGATATGGGTACCAAAAATTTCTCACTTTGTTTTGCTGGAGAAACACCACTAGCTTAAAAAAAACTGAAAAATGCAATTCACAAAACTGAGTTGTATTTACTGAGTTTTTGAATTCAGCATAAGGACAAAACTGAGCGTATACAGTTGTTGATACACCATACCTACTCCACTTACTATTATCCAGCTACAGTTATCAAGAATGATGTGGTCCTTCTCAATCTAAACCGTTCATATTTTCCACTCACCCACCTTTTCGCAATCTCAAGACGTTTTAAAGTCCCACTCACTTCTTAACTACCTCTGTTACAAATTATAAATACCCAGCATTTCCTTTCATAATTCCTTACGTTTAAACCTTGAATCCACTCTCTGAATTTCAAATTTTCAAATTCTCAATCAAATCTAGAAAAATGACTTTCACTCTTGTTGAACCCGGAATGATCGTTTCTCTTGACCAGTATATTGCAAAGTATATTGATCAAACTCTAGTCAATTCAATTGCAACAAAAATCCGAAAAATTAAAGGATTGGAGGCTGTATTCAACATCGATCTGAAAAGTGTATGCTTAGAAAGCATCGGATACTTCTATCAATTTGGTAGAACAACTGTAGAAGGAGAATACACACAAACCTATATCACCACTGTCAATGATAAGGAAATCAAAGTCACTGAAGATCTAATTGCAGAAATCTTTGGGTTTGACAAATCCGGAGGAGCAGCAGCCATTAAGCTGACTAAGGAACATAAGGAGAAGGTATGGGAATATATAGCGATTAATGGAGAATCTGTTGTCTTCAGACAGGGAGCACAAGCTTGCTCAAGCCAGAATTTAATTTTCTCTCAAAGATGCGGGCAAATTGTATAATTGGGAATGCTGGAAACTTCAGCAATCCATCTGGAGCAAAACTAGATTTGCTATATGTGATTTGGTTTGAAAAAGATTTCAATTGGGCAAGGTATCTATTTGATCAATTGATAGCACGATCAATTGGCGTGCAAAAGAAGACCGATGAAAAGAAAGGACGATTTTATCACAAGAAGACTCTTGCGTTAGTAGTCTAGAGGATACTCGACCACTTTGGATTTGCTAAGAGGAAAGAAACACCAGTTGCTGATGGGAAAATTGTCGTTAAGGAAGAAAAAGCTAGAAAAAGGAAAGCTGAGAAATCTGAGACTGAACCCAAGAAGAAGAAAAGCAGGAAATCAAAGAAACTTGCAACTGGAGATGAAGTGTTGGCATAAATTGAAGAGTTAAAGGAAAGAAGAAAAAAGTTGGAAGAATCAGAAAAAGGCTTAACTGATCAAGTGACTAAGAAATCAACTCAAGAAGCAAGAACTGAAGTTGCTGACGGATCAGCACCAGAAGTGCAAACTGAAGTTAATCTCACCGAATCTATTCCAGTTTCGGTAACTAAATTTTTACCAATTCAAGAACCAGCTATGCATTCACAGGAAATGGAAATGGTAGAACAAACTGAAGTTGTCAGAAGAGAAAATGATCGTTGAAACCGATTTGCGAGAAAGAAGCAAGAACTCGAGGGGCAGGACCGAGAAGCGAGCGATGATGCGTAATCCGATGGTGATGAAAGACTATTTGATGAAACAACATTGAACATGCTTATGTTGCTTTCAAAATCCAAGTCTACTCCTCAAGAATCTGTCCCCAGATTAGAACATGAGGAAACTGCTAAAGAATTTTCAGCTCCTCAAACTGAGGAAAAGGAGGCTGAAGCAGAAATAGAATCAACCAAGATCATTCAGTTGGATAAGCAAGTTCATGAAGATGAACCCACTGAACACACAACAGAGGAATTTCCAGTTGTTGAATTGGAACCTGAGCTTAGAATACACCTACAGGAAAACACCTACATGGACTGACTTTATGGATCTTGTATGAAGACCTAAGAATCATAAGGACAATGAATTCTAAGATAATAATGAGTCATGGTGTACTCTGATTAAGTCAATAATAATCAGATGAAAACTGGAGTACTGATATTTGAAGAAGAGTAAAATGTCAGTTAATGCTCCAAGTCAGTTAGGAAACTGATAAGTGAAAAACTCAGTATAAAACTGATAAGGAAACTCAGTTTTATATATCAGTCATCCATCAAACTGATCGTACAGTCGAACATTGTAAAGGAAGCAATTTTATTGGATGAACTACTGACAAATCAGAACGGTCATAAAATGTAGCCGTTGCAAGATTCAAGCAGGATGAACGTTGGATGAACCCCTATAAATAGATTACTTCTACGACATCAAAAAAGAAGTGCAGGTATGTGATAACAAAGAAAGAAAATTAAAAAGAATCTATCTAGTCAAGAAAGATCAAATTGAGGGGGAAATCCAAATTCAAAAGAATACCTGCTAAGTGTTTAATTGCAAGATCAAGAAATTTCTTCAAAGTGTTCAAGCAGATTCAAGATCTTTCATTTGAAGAAATACAGAGCCGTGCTTAAATTAATCATCCAGAAGAAAAGCTCAAATCACAGTTGAATCATAGTTATTGATTCAAAGTCTCAACTTTGATTTTATCAAAGGTTTAGACTGTGAAACACCAAGAAGGTGTGAAGGGCGGTTGAGTGCGATCGGGAAGACTGTGTTTGTGATGAAGTGGTGAAGAGGCAATTCTACCCTCCAAGGACCGAGTGGTTCAAGCGGTTGAAGAGCGACAATCCTACCTGTTCTTTAAGTGTTTAGATAGTGAAGCTAGGGATTAGTCAAGGACTATCAGTTTAGAACTTTTTGTAACCGGGCCATCTCAAAGAAGTTCTAGTGGAATTTTCCTCCCCATCACAAGGGAAGAGAGGACGTACATGATTACACCACCTGGAACCTCTATAATTCTTGTCTATTTACTTTATGCATTAACTTATTTCATTATAGCTATATTTACATGGTTTTCATACTGAAACTAAGTTAACTAATTGTTAAAGGCTAATATTTATCCGCTGCCAGTTAACAAGACTAAATATAAGTCAGTATTGACTTATACTCAGTTGAGTTAGCTGAACTCCGCACAAGTTAAGGGACATGAATAAAACTGAACTGGAGATCAGTTTGAGTTTCGGAGAAACTCAGTTCCTGGGGCTTTTCCAGCTCAGGATAAGTTTTTGGTGACAAGTTTATTCACCCCCCCTCTAAACTTGTGTTAGTCTTTCCAAGGGACCAACATATTTAGTCAAAAGAAATTAGGGTTATGGAATAATAGTAGAAATTAGGTTAAAAGGATTATAAAAGATAAAAGGGCAGGATTGAATAAAGAGAGGAAAAAATATGTGGTCTAGACTTGAGACTATTTATTTATTGAGTCCAACAGAAAATAATTAAATTATTTAATTAATCTATAAATTGATTTATTTAAATATTTTAAAAAACCTGCAAAAATAAAATCAATAGAAATGCTATATGATGTGAGTCAAAGACTTCATGATTATATTAGTGTGACATACGGCATGATATGATAAATAATAATAAGTAAATCAAAGATTAATCAAGATGTCACACAACTTATATAAAAAGCTTCAAATCAAGGGAGACATTAATTTTGAAAATTAATCAACACAATTAACCATACCACAAAAATACTCAACAATCTCTCCCATTGATTCATTTTCAAAATAACAGATTAATCAAGATGTCACACAACTTACATAAAATCTTTAAATCAAGGGAGGCATTACTTTTGAAAATTAATCAACATAATTAACCATACCACAAAAAAACTCAACAATCTCCCCCTTTGATTCATTTTCAAAATAACACTTTAAAACTTTTATTAAGGGACATTTTAAAACCATGGAGAGTTACACTTCCCCTAAATATAAGCTCCGCCTTAATTTGAGCTTTTCAACATATAATAAATTCTCGTTTAAAAGCTTTATTCTACTCTCTCCCTCTTAGTTTGAAAAATAATCAAATAAGGATTTAAAGACTCGGGTGGAGAGATATACGACAAAATACTCATACAAAATTTAATTTGACACAAAACACACTTATAAAATACTCATATAAAAAATACTGATATAAATAAAAATAATAATTCATTTAAAATATATTTAAATAAATACTTCCCTATCAATGATACCAAAAGATTTGCATTAAATACTTGTATCAATGAAATATTCCGTTCAAGGATTTATGAACATGCAAGGATAAGAATTGACTATGGTGTCCTTTAAACTTCGGTCCTTGGGGTTAGATTTTACTTTCTTAGGAACCCAAACTTTCCTAACTTTGGGTTTATGTGCAGTTTTTCTAAACCATAGGGTCTAGTTGACTGACCATAAATCCATAGTCGGGATAGGTTGCGTAAGATGCATTAAAAGCATATGGATCATGATATGAATAATGATGATATGATTGATCATGATGTGATTGCCAAAAGTGTGGTTCGGCAAATCGTGGTGTGTGAAAGTTTTGCCTATAAGTGTATTTTGGTGCTTGATAAATCCTAGGATTATGATATTTATATGAATTATCATTATAAGCATAATATCTAAATGATTGTGTATTCCTATAGGCATGATCTCTAGGTGATTCATACTCAGATTGATAAGAGTAGTTCTTACGAGTGTAGTTCCTAGAACATCTCCTATATAAAGGTGGCCAAATGAAACCGCAAGCGGTGGTTAGAACTGGAACCGGGAGTTTTCGAACCAGCAGTTTGTGTAACTGCCGGTTGGGCAGTTATGGGGCGGTTAGGGATTTTTGGTAACCGGAACCGGTTGTTCAACCGCCCCGGATGGAACCGGTTGTTCAACCGCCCCGGATGGAACCGGTTGTAACCGGCCTGAACCGTAACCGGAACCGGAACCGGCGGTTGAACCGGCCCCAACGGCTACAATTACATACGGCTATTTTTTCTTTTTTCCAAACACTTCAAAAAAATCCTATAAATACTACCCCATTCCATTTCCAATTTCTTACACCACTCTCCTCTCAATTCTAACATCTTCCTCCCTCAAAGAAAAAATTCTAACATCTTCTACTCATTTTTTGATTATCAAGTTTGTTTAGTTGTAAAAAACAATAATCAAATTTACTTTACGATACCGGTTTTTGAAGTTGTTCTGATTTAATCGTAACTTCAATACGGTTTTAGTTATAGTAAATTTGGTTTTTATTTTATTCAACTAATTTTTTTAAAAGTGTAAAAAAGAAATCCATTTTATAATCAAATTCACTTTACTAGACAGATATTTGAAGTTGTTCTGATTTAATCGTTACTTCAATTCGGTTTTAGTTATAAGTAAAATTGGTTAGTTAAATTAAATTTTTTTTATAACCGTTAGATTTAATTTAGATTTTGTACAATGTCAAGAAGAGGTGAATAATCGCAAGGCAATCGAAATGTTACTTTCCGTGATGACACGGTTGTGCCGCAATCGGGTGATGTTGCCGGTGGCTATAGACCCCAACATTTTACAAACCCTATCACCAGTAGTCACATTTCAATTCTTCACTGCGAGACACCTTTAGGTTTCAATCCTAATGATTTTGATAGTCATTACGATGATATAATGTCTCAACCTGTAAATTTTAACATCAACCTTAACGAAGCTAAAGATAACGAGCCTCGTAATGATGAAGCCGACGTTGATGATGATGAATTTCCGACTGTTTTCCGTCCTACACAAGGACATGGTGGGAGTCATGTGACTGTAAGAACACCGCATCATGATACTGGAGATCCTAATCCTACTCCCGAGTTTGTCGATTTAGATGGTAATGAAAGTAGCCCATCCAGAGCACAAGAAAAAAGGTTAAAATCGAATATTTTTATGGAATTTTTCACAAAGGTTCCTCGGACTGATGAATTAGCATTGGCTAACCCCGGAAAGTATTTCTACGGGTTGTGCAATTTATGTGGCACAAAATACCAATTTAAAGGGGGTAGTGGTTACGGATCAATACGGACTCACATAATAAACAAACACCAGGAAAAATTGGAAGACATCGCGTCTCAAACCCAGCTAAACATGCTGAGTTCCAGTGAAGGTAACACAAATCCACTGTTTATTTACACTCGTGATAACTGTAGAGATCTACCCATGGATCTTGTTGCGGGGATGGGTCTTCCTTTTAGCTTTCCCAAAAATCCTATTTTCGAAAGTTACGTACAAAGGGCTTTGCAACCGGCTTTTACTCGTATCCCTCGTGCAACGGTTACTAGGGATTTCAAAAAAAAAATTATTAAACGACAAAATATTATAAAAGAAAGTTTGAAGACAAATAAATTCCCAGTATGTGTTTGTGCCGATATTTGGGAGGATAGGAGGACGAACAATTTTTATTCGGGCGTGTCCCCTCACTGGATTGACAACAACAAGATTTTACAAAAAAGGTTACATGCTTTTCGTTTATTTAATGAAACTCATAATGCTTCTAACATTGCATCTTTATTAGTTGATATTTTTTACGAATACGATTTAAGAGAAAAAATTTTTTCTATTGTGTTTGACAATGCTTCAAACAACACTGCTTCTATTCCCGAGTTATCCCAAAATTGTGAACCTCTTTGTAGCGGTCAATTTTTTCATGTTAGATGTTTATGCCATATTTTTAATTTATGTGTAAAAGACGGTCTAAAAGTTTTTGACTATAATGTTAAAGAGATAAAAAAAAATCCATTAATAGGTAGAATAAATTTCTTGTTAATAGGTGGCATAAATTTCTTAAAGAGAAAGGTAATCACCGTGTCAAACTGACGCAAGATGTACCGTATAGGTGGAACACCACTTATGATCTTTGGAAAAAAATAGGCAAAATTAAAAATGCTTTTTGTGCTTTTTAAATGAACATTGTGCGAGCGAATATCGTTTCTTTCCCCATACTTGGACTGCATGCAAGGCACAGATGGATGTTTTTGAAGTGTTTAATAAATTTACTAAAATATTTTCAAAATGTTATCAATCCACGGCACATTTAGTCTTGCATTCTAGTGTAGAAATAACTGCCGAGTTTGAACCATTGGAACACGACCCTGCACTATTTCAATGTTTAGGGCCGATGAAGGATAAATATAATAAGTACATGTTGCGTATTCCTGACATTTATCTCATTTCTTCTATTCTCGACCCTTCTTTAAGACTACTAGGTGTATCTAAAATGTTAAAGTCTTACTATGATGCTTTGTCTGATATTCATAATGTGCCCCCGGTAGATTATAAGGTTGAAGTAGATACACTTGAAAATTTATTAAACACTTTGTATGTTGAATATGAGTGTATTATGGAATGAGAAACGACGCGGTTCCCAATCCATCTGCAAGTGGTTCTACTAACCGTGCAGGTGCCCTATGGGGAATTCAAAAAGTTCTTGAAAAAATTAATTCGAAACGAAAGAAGGGAGCGACAGCATCATCCGATCAACGTACAGAGATAACCAAATTTTTAAACACAACATTTGATGGTTGTCAAACCAATACCTATGATTTCGACTTCGACTTATTGAAGTGGTGGAAGATGCTGGATATACAGAAACCCAAATCCAGATCCGATCCATAATTGGATCGTCAGATCTGATTCATAACACCGATCGAGACACTTGATCATGCACAGTAGAAGCTACGAATTAAATTCGAATACGATTTTACCATGATTTAATTCACATAATAATTAATATAACTACAAGAAGGTAGAAGATTTACCCAACAGAAGAGAAGCCGTGATCTTCCAGATTGTATCTCCAAGCGACGACCGGTGGACGTCTATCCCGCATTCGAACCTCCTCGACTATGCTCAAGGAAAACCCTAGTTTTTCTTCTTCCGAATGGCTAGGACAAGAAAACAAATTTATCTCCTTTATTTCTTTTTTTTCCACAAAAGTGGCGTTGTATTTTTTCCTCAAAAACACGTTGGAATCAATAATCTTTTATGTTGGGAGAAACTCTCTTTTAATTGGAAAATAATTAATTTGAGAGTTTATCTTTTACACACATATTTATCTTTTTCTTTAAGGAAAATAAAACATTTATCCAATAGAAAAACAAATTTCCTATTTATCCAATAAGAAAACTAATTTCTTATTTATAATTATTTAACACGTAAGTAATTATATTATCCACATTATAATTAATTAAGAGAAAATTTCTTTTCCCAAAATCAAAAAAATGTGGCGCCACTTTAATGCCATTTGGGATAATAGAAAATGTCTTTTCTATATTACATATTATTACCAAATAAATAATATTTGCATATTCATTAAATAGACCAACTATTTTATTTATTCTTGAGGTTCTAAAATACGAGAATTCACTCACGTGTTAGGAGCCAACCAGGGGACCATGGACCTATAACCAGTAGCTACAACAAATTGAATAAAATATTCATCGAACATAATATTTCTACTCAACTTATTAATTTCGGAATTACGGCACCATAAATCCGAAACTGAATTCTATCGATTATAGATATAACTTATTCTCAGAAAGTCAAGTCAATAAGTGTCCATTGATATAATCATCACATACAGACTAACCCTCCACAGTCTATCCGTAACGAAGCGGGATTATTTCCGTAAACCTTCCTCGTTACATCTTATCCTTATTTACCATTAACCCACTAGTGATCAATTAGTTCATAACCAATACGAACTCGGCCGATCGATCAGTTTCTAGGATAAAAAAAATAAGGGGATTGTCTTTCTACTTCCCGCAGGAAGGAATGGATTCCATATCTATGAGACACTGTTAGGAACATTTTATTATGTTTTGATGATGGTCATACCAGCTGTTATAGCAAGCCTAAAATAAGTTAGAATTCTCTGTATAAGTCTTTACTTAGAGTCTGACATGTTGTATAAGTTGAGTCAGACAAGTATTGTACTAGTTGGTAGGACGGCAAAGTAAAACAGACATTCGGCAGAGTGAAGCCAGCAAAGCACCAGCAAAGATACAATGAAGACTTTATGGTCTGACTTATAACAAAGGAAGTCTGTGATGACCTTGGATAAGTCTAAGTTATGTTTCAAGTGATGAAACTTAATATTCTAATATGGTGTACACTGATCTCACTCCAATCAAGAATCAGTGAAGTACAAAGATTCTCCATAAATTGAAGCAAAGAAGAAAATAGTGAATCGGCTGAGTGAAGACAAAACGGTGAAGGAAGAGCCAAAACGGCTAAGTCAGAAGGATCACTCGACCGTTCAGAAAACAGCGAAGTAATACCTACCAGATCAGATTTAATATATGTTGAAGATTCAGAAGATCATACATTAAATGCCCAATCAATAGAGGATCAATCAAGGACGGATTTTCTGCTATACATTTGAAGAAAAAAATCTGATCACTGAAATCAAGGAGAATGCAATTAAGGGGGAATCAAGAATAAAATCAAGGATTATTCCCTCATTAATATAGCCAACGGACGGAATTTCAAAATCAAGGTTATTCAAGGCTATAAATAGAAGGCATTGACAGACAAACAAATGTTGGAAAGGTGTCCTAAACCCAATCGGGTCGGACCGGATCCGACCGGGTCGGGTCATTTACAGTCTATTTAGTTCATGTAATAACTTTATTATGATTAATAAAAGCACTTATGTTATTATATATTGTTTATCTTCATATTATTTGTTGTATATATATAGTAACGTCCCTAGTATCAATCAGTGATAGAGAAACCATGATAGTGATTATGGTTGATGAGATCTCTAATCACTATAACAAGGTTGGTACTTAAATGTCTCTAGTCTTACATATTATCAAATGGGACATTGATAGTATAATTAGACTAGCACGTATTGGATGTCTTCTATCTTTTAGAAGGTAGGGATAGATCTCGTCTATCGAAGTGTAGAGACACTTGGGTATGCGTGGGCGTGTATTAGAGAATGCGTCGACGTTAGATCGTGACCCACTTACATTAAGTGTCACACTATGTGGCGGTTGTGTAATTATCCTTTTGACCGGAGTCTTCATGGCATCACGGTGTGGATTGTCATGCTTTGACACTATTGAGATTTCTCCTAACCACGGGCGATCATGCGGTAGTGATTGGGTATGATATTGAAGCATCGCGGAGTATACATGATTGGTCGTCCGGGAATCGCGTATCCTATGATTGGGATTGAATATCCGAAATGGCCTTCTTATAAGGAATGTCTAGCTCTAGAATCTTTGCAAAGTGGGAGTAAATGTGTTATTCGAGAGAGAGTGATATCCAGATTATAAGATACGATCGTCAATGTATTGACACTCGAGATACGATCGTATGGATATTATTATAGCGATAGGATTGTAAGTTACACGGTAACTGCTTCACATGAAAGGTAGTAGTCATTGCTTTTGACTCTTCCGATGATTGGGGGTCACGGTATGTTGCTAGACGCTATCCCGTGATCGTTAGGTATGAAGGGCATTTTGGTAAAATGCACTTTGTGTCTACGGCCAACATATTCGGATGCCTATCGGGTCACACACAAATGAACATCGAGTCGGATTAAAATGCGGTTATAGTTGATAACCAAATAAGGAAAGTTTATCTCTAGACTATAAAGGTTATAGTGGTAAATTAATATGGTGGTATTTATTTATTATGAATAAATAAAATACAAGATATTAATTATATACGTAAATTAGATTAATTAAAGAATATTCCGGAAGTCAATCTTTTGGGATATGGGGCGCCACTTTTGAGTGTACAAGATACACTTGGATTGTGCACTTTAATTAATAAGAGCACTTGCATTAGAATCTGTAAGAAGTGGTAAATCCGTATATACAGCTCCAGATCCAATTAAAATGTGTTGCATCAGAATCTGTATACATGATCTCTATTCAACAGATTCTGGATAAAATTGGACATCATACTCTATATCTACATAATCTGATTTTTCTGATTCAAATTTTTGTTATTTCTAACATTATATATATATATATATATATATATATATATATATATATATATATATATATATATATATATATATATATATATATATATATATCGAGTCACAAAAAATGCTTTCTACAAATATTTCATTAATAAGATCTTCTATACATATTTTGAATATCCATACAAGGTAATATTTATCACTATAATAATAGACAATAAATTATTTATATGTGTATTTGTTTTTGTAAATATGTCATAATTATTTTGGTTTACAATTACTTTATTATTGTAGTACGGTAGAGATTCTGGTACAGGTGACTATGTGTAGAGATTCTGTAAATGATGTTGGAGTCTGTAAAGTAGAGACTCTATTCAGAGACACTGATGCAAGTGCTCTAAGATTACCATAATATTAATATAAGATATTAATTGATTTTGGAAAATAGATTTATGGTAATAAGATAATTATAATCAATATAAGATATTGGCGAAATAAATTATAATTAAAGAGATAAATCAATCTAGAAGATTTTCTTTATTTTATTGGAAAAGGTTTTTTCTCCTCCACACCATATGGGCGCCCTGACCACTATATATAGGAGGTGGGTGTCAAGCTCTCTTTGTACAACACAATTGCAAGAGTTCATAATTCTTGTGTAAAATAGAGAGCTCTCCATAGTGAGTTTGTGAGGAAGAAAAGGTCGGTCCAGCGACCGGAGTTTTTCCGATAGCAATCCAAGGAGGATTCGAGGGGTTCGTGTGGATTAGCGATAGAGGCCGGACGCGTGGGCGGCTTGCGCGATTGAACTACTCTCCGTTGGCGGTCAAAGCGACGATCTTGTAGATCATCTAAGGTATAACCGTCAAACTACTTAACTTGTTTATTGCATTAAACGAAGAACGATCTAGAAAAGGAAATCAAATTTTAAATTCATTTGCGTTAAACTAGTGATTTCCTAACAGTGGTATCGAGCGGACTTGAGCTTAAGCAATAAGCATAATTTAAATGCGTAGTATTTAATCGATAGATGCAAGATTTAAATCGCGAACGTTAAAAAAAAAAAACAAAAAAATATAGGGTTCATGGGGTCGGCCGATGGCGGCGCCCCATCCTCGGGCGGGCGGGCGGCGGCGGCGGTGGCCCGGGCTGCTTGTCCGTCGGCTCTCCTCTTCCATTGGGGAGATCAACCCTTTTGTTTTGTGATATTTTATTGTGCATAGATATCTCGTTTGTTTAGTTGTGTCATATGGCCAACCGATGGTTCAAATAGTTTGGACCATTGGGAAACCATGTAGGACATTGGCCTTTCAAATTTTGATTTGGAATAGGCTCAAGCCCTTTCCAAATATTTGATTTGGAATAGGCGCAAGCGCAAGCCACTTCAAAATTTTGATTTTGGAAAGTGGCAGGCTAAACCAAAATTATTTGGCCTTTCCAAATATTTGATTTGGAGTAGGCTGAGGCCTTTCCAAATATTTGATTTGGAATAGGCTTGGTTTCAAAGCCACTTCCAAAATTTTGATTTTGGAAAGTGGCTGTGCCTGAACTAAAATAATTTGGCCTTTCCAAATATTTGATTTGGAGTGAGCTGCAGCCTTTCCAAATATTTGATTTGGAATAAAGTTTTAGCAAGCCACTCAAAATTTTGATTTTGGAAAGTGGCTGTGCCTAAGCTAAATTTAGTATTGGAAATGAAACAAATAGGAGACTTTATAATTTTAATTTTATTTTGAATAGTTCAAATTTAATTAAAATTGAAATCGATTTAAAATTAAATGTTAATTTTAATTTTCGGTTAAGTCATATAATTAATTAAAAGTTATTTAATTATTTGGCGTGATAAAATAAAACACGCATGAGTAGTAGTAGTTAAAATTAGAATTTAATCTTTTCATAAGATAAAATTGTATGGATTAGATGAGTAGATATAATGTGATTATATGGACCCCGATTGATCATGGACTCGACCAATAGGATAGATGGGAATGTTTTCTTTATGTTGGTTTTGAAAATTGTCCTAGGCCGTTATGAAGAACGTGACCTAGTTTACTTTTTGCATTTATCCCATTCCCTGAGTTCCCCCCCGTGTGCGGCGGGTGTAATTATTTATTATGTAACAAGAATGGAGCAAGAAGTTCGAGACCAAGGAGAAATAAAGAACCCATTGGCGTACAGCAATAAAGATCCTATTGGAGGTTGCGAGATACCCTTAGTTTGTGACCCAGCGGTTTAAATCGGTTTGTATTGAAACCGCACCTAGGAAAAAGTCCATGATCATACCGGTTATTTTGCGCGAGAATGTTGTGTATGTTTTACTTTATATGATATCGTAGTAATATGCACATAGTAGATGAGACCATAATTAAACCAAATTAATTAAGTGAATTAATTAAAATTATTCCCACGCTAAAAATCGAGCCAAAATTGTCTCCCAATATTATAATGACGGTGAAGAGCCCTTGTTGGATCCAAGCGATCGGCCCTCGTTGGGAGTTGACCTACCACGGGTATATCGTTATTATTGAGATATGATGAATTCACGAGATCTCATGAATATTGGAGTTACGACTCATTGGAATCTTACGGTGATTGGCCCTCGTCGGGACCGTCGATTTTAGAGACAAGGGTTGGCTATCACATAGAGATGTGAAACGTCAAAGAGTTGACTAGTCAACCACTGGGAGTCGCATGCGATGCGACTGGCAAGAGTACCTACCTGTCGAAATTATCTCGGTTGATCGGCCCTCGTCGGGAATCGAGGTAACTAGATGGGATCCCAGCCACTAAAGAATTAATTAAATTCTTGGAAGTCAATAGGGAATAGTTGGCTAGTGGGAGTAAAACCTTAAAAAAATTTTAAGTGCAAATTTAGGGTTTTTATACATAAGCTTTTACTTATTCTATCTTTTATTTATTGTTGTAGAAAATGTCAAACAAATTGAACCTTCGTTTTATCATCGATAACAAGCTTGACGAAACTAATTTTCTCGATTGGGAAAGAAACCTCAAAATCGTTTTGAGGCACGAGAAGATTGGCTATGTCTTGGGCGAGGCCCTACCGGAAAAGCCAGCCGAGGGTTCGGTGCGAGATGTTGTCGAGAAGTACAACAAGCAACATTACAAGATCGATGCTACATGTATCATGCTTGCTTCTATGACACACGAGGCTGCAGCTTGACATGAGTCTATGGACGCCTACTCTATCATGGTCCCACGAAGGAACTTTATGCTTCTCGGTCTACGCTTTGAGAAGTACGAGGTCTCGAAGGCCCTGTTTAGTTGTAAGATGGCATCCGGGGCTGCTTTGTGGGGTCACACGTGCTTAAAATGATCGGGTACATAGAGAGGCTTGGGAAGGCTGGGCCACAAGTTGGAGCGAGTTGAGTATTGACTTGATTACGCAATCTCTACCGACTCATTCTCGCAGTTTGTGATGAACTATCACATGAACAAGATAGATTGCTCCTAGCGGAGTTATTGAACATGTTGAAAGAAAGCTGAGAGGGCACTTTGTAGGGAAGGGAAAGCAAGTGTTCTTTGGTCACTTCAAGTAAGGGCAAGGCAAAAGCCGAGAAAAAGTCCAAGAAGGCGAAGGCTGCACCTAAGCCAACGCCTAAGATAGCAAAAGACAAATCAAGGATGCTTGCTTCCATTGCGGTGAGACCGGACATTGGAGGAGAAGCGCAAGGGCTTCTTGAGTACCAAAAGAAGCATTCGATGCTTCGACTTGGTATATTTATGATTGAGATCAACATTACTTCTTCTAAGTCCAACCTTTGGGTATTAGATCTTGGTTGTGGTTCTCATATTTGTCACGAATATGCAGGCACTAAGAAGAACTAGAGATCGAGGAAAGGAGAGGTGGACCTACGCATTGGAAATGGAGCAAGTGTTGCTGCTTGGCCGTAGGAGTTTATTTTCTTTCATTGCCCGGTGGGCTAGTACTAGAACTCAATAAGCTGTTATTTTGTTCTGCTCTTACGAAGAGCATTATTTCTATTCTGCATTAGATGTTGATGGATTTTCTTTTACGTTTGAGAATAAATGTTGTTCTTTTCACGTGATGGAATCTTTTATGAATCTTGGCATACTTAGCAATGGTCTCTACATATTAGATATGAATGTTGGCGTACTTAATATAAATAACAAGAAAGCCAAAACAAATGACTTGAATGAATCCTACTTATGGCATTGTAGACTTGGCCATATAAATAAGAATCGCATTTCCAAACTCCATAAAGATGGAATGTTGGATCAATTCGATTCTGAATCGTTTGATACATGCGAAGCTTGTTTACTTGGCAAGATGACAAAGTCACCTTTTAGTGGCAAAGGATAAGATCCAATGAATTGCTTGAGCTCATACATGCGATGTGTGTGGCCCAATGTCGATTCAAGCCAAAGGAGGATACTCTTATTTTATCACTTTCCTTTGATGACCATTCTCATTTATGGTTATATATACTTAATGAAGTACAAGTCTGAAGCCTTCAAAAGTTCAAAGAATTGAAGCGAAGTGGAGAAAGCAATTTGGGTAAAGAAATCAAAACACTTCGATCCGATCGAGGTGGAGAATACCTAGATGGAGAGTTTCAAAGTTATTTAAAGGAGAATGGGATTCTACTGAATGGACCCCTCCAGGACGCCTCAAATGAATGGCATTTACGAGAGGAGGAACCGTGCTTTGTTAGACATGGTACGATCCATGATGAGCTACTGTGATTCTTCCAAAATCGTTTTGAAGTGCACGCTCTAGAAACCGCATCTATACACTGAACCGAGTTCCATCAAAGGCGGTTGAATCCACACCATACGCAGGTATGGCATAAAAGAAACCGAGTCTAGCCTATCTTAAACCTTGGGGTTGTCCGACTTATGTGAAGAGGATGATGCCCGATAAATTAGAAGCTAGATCGACAAATGTCTATTTGTGGGTTATCCTAGAGAAACTAGAGGATACCAATTTTACCATCTGAGGAACAAAAGGTGTTTGTTGCCGGGATCAGCCACTACGGAGAAAGAGTTTATTCGGATAGGGTCGGTGGGAGTAAAATTGATCTTGAAGAAATTCGAGAACCACTTACGGATAATAGTCGAGTTGATGGAAGTAGAGGACTTGCCACACATAGATGTGACACCGGCCTCTACCGTGGACACACTAGCACCTCGAAGATCCACCGAGGAATGCCGTGACACAGAAGGTATCACAGGCGTGTATCTCATGGAAGATGAGGACCCTAGAACTTATGAGGAAGTGCTATTAAGGCATGACAAAGAGAAGTGGTGGAAGCCATGAATTACGAAATGGAATCCATGAAAGACAACCAAGTTTGGAACTTAGTTGATCCACGAGGAATAGTTCCCATAGGGTGTAAATGGGTCTTTAAGAGAAAGACCGACATGGATGATAACGTGACTACCTGAGGCTAGGTTGGTGGCAAAGGATATAAGCAAAGACAAGGAGTTGACTATGGCGAAACCTTTTACGCTGTTGCCATGTTAAAATCCATTAGAATTTTGCTTGCTATTGCGACATACCATGATTACGAAATGGCGAGATGGATGTGAAAACAGCTTTCCTTGCGGGAACACATGCGAGGAAGTGTATATGACACGGCTGAGGTTTCACAACCAATGACGCTTGAGGATGGTGTAAAGCGCAAAGATCCATTTATGGACTAAAGCAAGCTTCGGAGTTGGAATCTTCGCTTTGATGAGATAATCAAGCAGTTTGATTTCATCAAGAGCGAAGATGAGCCTGTGTTTACAAGAAGGTTAGTGGGAGTGCCATTGTGTTCTTAGTGCTTTATGTGGATGACATAACGCTCATAGGAAATAATGTGCCTATGTTACAATCAGTCAAAGCTTGGTTATCCAAGAACTTCTCTATGAAGGACTTGGGTGAGGCGACTATAATGCAGGAATAAAGATCTATAGAGATAGATCTAAAAGGTTGCTTGGTCTGTCACAATCCACCTACATAGACAAGATCTTTGAAGAGATTCAGCATGGGGCGATCAAGAAAGGATTGTTGCCCATGTCACATGGGGTCTACTGTCCCAAGGAATGAGTCCTAAGGCGAGAGGAGGAAAGGGCACAAATGAGTAAAGTCCCTTATGCCCGGCAATTGGGTCTATCATGTATGCCATGTTATGCACAAGACCAGGCGTCTCGTACCCTCTTAGTATGACTAGCGTGTACCGGTCCAATCCAGGTGATAGTCTTTGGGTTCTTTGTCAAAAATATCCTTAAGTACTTGAGGCGTACTAGGGATATGTTCCTGGTTTTCGGGAATGATGATTTAGTATTACGAGGTTACACGGATGCGGTTCCAAAGCGACAAGGATGACTTCAAGTCACATCTGGATTTGTTTTCACGCTTAACGGCGGAGCGGTGGTGGAAGAGTTCAAGCAGGAGACTCTGCGCAGATTCTACAACGGAAGCCGAATACATAGCGACCTCGGAGGCGGCAAAGGAAGCGATTTGGATGAAGAAGTTCATTCATGAACTTGGTGTGGTTCCCTCCATTTGAAGGTCCGAGTACCTGCATCTTTGTGATAATAATGGAGGCGATATCTCGATCAAAGGAACCAAGGTCTCATCGAAGTCCAAACATGTGCTCTGGCGCTATCACTTGATTAGAGATAGTAGATAGAGGAGATGTAAAGATAGAGAAAGTCCACACGGATGATAACATAGGTGATCCGTTAACCAAGGCATTGTCTCAAGCTAAGCATGAGAAACATGTTCACTTGCACGGGCTTAGGCATATGGGTGATTGGCTTTAGGCCAAGTGGGAGATTGTTGGAAAGGTGTCCTAAACCCAATCGGGTCGGACCGGATCCGACCGGGTCGGGTCATTCTGATCTATTTAGTTCATGTAATAACTTTATTATGATTAATAAAAGCACTTATGTTATTATATATTGTTTATCTTCATATTATTTGTTGTATATATATAGTAACGTCCCTAGTATCAATCTGTGATAGAGAAACCATGATAGTGATTATGGTTGATGAGATCTCTAATCACTATAACAAGGTTGGTACTTAAATGTCTCTAGTCTTACATATTATCAAATGGGACATTGATAGTATAATCGAGACTAGCACGTATTGGATGTCTTCTATCTTTTAGAAGGTAGGGATAGATCTCGTCTATCGAAGTGTAGAGACACTTGGGTATGCGTGGGCGTGTATTAGAGAATGCGACGTTATCGACCCACTTACATTAAGTGTCACACTATGTGGCGGTTGTGTAATTATCCTTTTGACCGGAGTCTTCATGGCATCACGGTGTGGATTGTCATGCTTTGACACTATTGAGATTTCTCCTAACCACGGGCGATCATGCGGTAGTGATTGGGTATGATATTGAAGCATGCGGAGTATACATGATTGGTCGTCCGGGAATCGCGTATCCTATGATTGGGATTGAATATCCGAAATGGCCTTCTTATAAGGAATGTCTAGCTCTCGAGAATCTTTGCAAAGTGGGAGTAAATGTGTTATTCGAGAGAGCATGATATCCAGATTATAAGATACGATCGTCAATGTATTGACACTCGAGATCGATCGTATGGATATTATTATAGCGATAGGATTGTAAGTTACACGATAAGCGCTTCACATGAAAGGTAGTAGTCATTGCTTTTGACTCTTCCGATGATTGGGAGTCACGGTGTGTTGCTAGACGCTATCCCGTGATCGTTAGGTATGAAGGGCATTTTGGTAAAATGCACTTTGTGTCTACGACCAACATATTCGGAAGCCTATCGGGTCACACACATATGAACATCGAGTCGGATTAAAATGCGGTTATAGTTGATAACCAAATAAGGAAAGTTTATCTACAGACTATAAAGGTTATAGTGGTAAATTAATATGGTGGTATTTATTTATTATGAATAAATAAAATACAAGATATTAATTATATCGTAAATTAGATTAATTAAAGAATATTCCGGAAGTCAATCTTTTTGGGATATGGGCGCCACTTTTGAGTGTACAAGATACACTTGGATTGTGCACTTTAATTAATAAGATTACCATAATATTAATATAAGATATTAATTGATTTTGGAAAATAGATTTATGGTAATAAGATAATTATAATCAATATAAGATATTGGCGAAATAAATTATAATTAAAGAGATAAATCAATCTAGAAGATTTTCTTTATTTTATTGGAAAAGGTTTTCTTCTCCTCCACACCATATGGGCGCCCCAACCACTATATATATAGGAGGTGGGTGTCAAGCTCTTTTGTACAACACAATTGCAAGAGTTCATAATTCTTGTGTAAAATAGAGAGCTCTCCATAGTGAGTTTGTGAGGAAGAAAAGGTCGATCTAGCGGCCGGAGTTTTCCGATAGCAATCAAGGAGGATTCGGCGAGGGGTTCGTGTGGATTAGCGATAGAGGCCGGACGCGTGGGCGGCTTGCGCGATTGAACTACTCTCCGTTGGCGGTCAAAGCGACGATCTTGTAGATCATCTAAGGTATAACCGTCAAACTACTTAACTTGTTTATTGCATTAAGCGAAGAACGATCTAGAAAAGGAAATCAAATTTTAAATTCCGCTGCGTTAAACTAGTGATTTCCTAACAACAAAAACAACGATCTAAAAAGAAAAATTAAGCAGAAACTCTGTCAATTTAAAAGCTTTCTCACGAACTTACAAGGACTTATCTAGAGATCAACTCGGACATCGAACTACAAAGTCATATTCAATGATCGAGATTGATCAAGCAAGTTTGTGAATCACATTCACATAAAGCTGAAAAGCAAATCGAATCGGAGGCAATCGAGAAGGAGTTGAGTTTGTGATAGCTCTTTGAAGGATTTTGATCTCAGGAGCGGTGAAAGAGTGAATCATCAAGGAAGGTATTGCGAGTCAAGGAGTGATAGTCTTGTAGATTGTGAAGCTTGGGATGTCAAGGACAATCATACTATTGTATCTGTGAAAACAATAGTGAATTCCTCCAATCATCACAGGAGAAGAGTGGATTAAGGGATTACACCACCCTGAACCATTATAAGCCTTGTGTCAATTTACCTTCTGCAAATTTACTTTACAGCATTTACTTAAATTGCCTAGATCATAACTTATATCCGTGATTGCCTAAACCGATTTGAAAACAACATAGTAAGAAGGGACTTATCCATTTGCCAAAAGCTTTTAAACATAAGAAAAGTTTTTGAAACTCCACTATAGTCATTCACCCCCTCTGACTATAGTTTCACCCTTCTCTGGGACCAACAATTGGTATCGGAGCAGTGTTCCTAGTATCAGAACCTGTTCGGATCTTATTTCTGGTAACAAGGAGATCACGTATTTTCAAAGTAGTTTTCAAATCTTAGCTTTCCATTCATTCACATATAGATCTATTATTTTCTACTTATGGATTCCTCAAACTTTTTGTCAAAAGTACCTGTTTTTAATGTTAATAATTTTGATGAATATAAAATAAGAATGCTATCTCATCTTGCAGCTGAAGGATGCAGGTTCTTAGATCTAAACGAGTTAGATCTATGCGCAGCGGATGGATCACGATTTATATGACACAATTCATAATTAAAAGACTTAAGTACTATAAGGGGGTTAAGATCATGTTACCAATATAGGGAAGAGAAGCCTTGATCTTCCGATGTGTTCTCCAAACGGCGGTTGGTGGACACCCTTCTTGATACACGAACCTCCTTGATATGCAACCAGAAAAATCCCGAAGATTTTTCCAACTCGAACCCTAAGAATAGAGGCCGAAATTTTTCGGCCAATTTCTCTCGGTGAATAGTGACGTGAATAGTACCTCCCATTAGACTTGGGAGAACTCTCTTCATATAGGAGAGTAATTAATGTCCTCCAAGGATTAAATAATTAAGTGATAATTATCACATTAATCCTTTTCCAAATAAAAGATAAATAAAATGATTATCCCAAACAAATTAGGATAAATCACATTATTATCTAATATTCCATGAATTATCATTTAACAAATAAAAGATAAATCACATGTCAAATAATTATCCAAGAAAACTAATTTCTCTCTAATTAAATGATGATATTGGCGCCACCTTTAGGGTCAAAAAGCCCACATAAAATGTCTTTTATATGTATTATATTATTTAGCCCAACTAAATAATATCCATGCATATCAATTAATTAGCCCAGCCAATTAATTATCACTGAGGCCCAAGTAACAAGATTACTAGTCCGAATTACGAAGCCACATCGGGGACCATGGACTATAACTTGAGTAGCTCAATAATTAATTATTCATCAAGCGAAAGTACATTAATTATTAATTCCGGGATTACGCATACCATAAACCCGGCCCGAACTCTACCGATTATAGATGTATACTTATACTCAACCCATAGAGTGAATAAGCGTCCATTGATATAATCACTACATACAGATTAACCCTCCATAGATGTCCATTACGGTGGGAAGTCTCCGTGAACCCGACTCGAATATCTTATCCTTATTTACCATCAACCCACGATGATCAATTAGCACACATATCGACTAGTAGCTAATTAGTCAAATGTGAACTCCGGGATCGATCACTTTCTTAGGGCTAACAAATAAGGGATTGTCTCTCTACTTCCCATGAGGAAGGAATGGATTCCATGTCTGTGAAAATCAGAACTACTCACTCATGCGGAGATAGTGCCAATGAGAAGTGGCTTGGAACACATATTAAAGTGAACCGTAACTAACACATCAAACACTACCCGGGACAAGAAGCATCCTGTGATCACCCTCAGATTAAGGTTGATCCATATATGATCATCTAATGATTTAATAAGATTCCTCGATTACGGAATTATACCGAGAAATTGATTAAATCGGTCGATCCTATATGAATGCCATCATATATAAATGCCCCACGTAGGTACCTCTACCCGGCGATCCGGATAAGACTATCACACCCTAAGGTGTTAGGCGCATTATTGGTGTTTTAATCAAGAGACCCTAAACTCGATTAAGTTCACCACGGACTAATGATTTAAGCATATCTCCACTAACTCAATCCTCACGTGTAATCCATACACTTTGAGTTAAGTGGTTACATCTGAGATATACTTAGGGTTTGCGGTGAGTGTATTACTTTACAAGCACAAAGCAAGTAATAAGGTGACATAAATTACATCATTCATTATTAAAAACAATTACACAAATTGTCTTTCAGACACTACACCTAACAATCTCCCACTTGCGAAATGACAAGCAACGATTGTTTTAGAGCACACCCTTTCTCAACTTATTCACAACACTCTCCCACTTGCTCTAAAAGCGGTTGAGATATATCCTCAATGCCGTACCCTCCAAGCACTCGACTTGGTACAGCGTCGATTAGGTTGTCGACTGAGGCGATCTTTAGGATTGAAGCGTCGCCGGTCCTTCCAATCAGCGGTACTCTCTCTCAATATGCTTTTGACCTCACGGTGACCGAGAAGATCCTTCTAAGCTATCTCTTCACTTTGTTTTCACAATGAAGTGATATCGGCTTATCGGACACGGAATTACTCCCGGACCAAAAGGAAATTCTAAGCACTATGAGTAAACAACGAGGCCGAGATCAACGTAATGATCATCCTTAATCGACTACAAGTCGAATCGATTGTAGTCAACCATATTCAAGTTTGCACCGAATATACAAGCACATTATTCATCGTTCTCTAACGATACTTGAGGACGTACTAAACCGCTATTTTATGCTCGAATCCGAGATTAGACTACTATTGACTTGTGACAACCTGACTTGCCGTTATCCAGAGAGACTACATCCCATTTTCTCTTTATCCGAAGATTTAGAGAATCAATCACGAGAGGTAGGGTAGGACTACTCGTTGAATGTTGCATACACGTATATGCATGATCATCTTAACGAATAAGGCGGATGGGATAGCCAATGACTCATTCTTACGAATTTGACCGAATCGATTCTTAGAACATAGTCCAATTCTCTCATCCAGAGAATCTTGGCGTGTCGATTTCCGACTTGAGATAGCACACCCATGTTGTTTCCAATTGTTTTAGTGTTATCATTTATGAACACTAATACTACTACTACATTACCAATATTGATATCGGTCTACGAAAAACTTATCAATATTTTGGTCAAGTCCACATATATTTTAAAACATGTGACTTTTAAATGACCGAGAGGTTCTCTTAAATCCACAAAGGATATAAGCCATATGAGCCTCCTACCAAAGGTTCTTTACGAATGAATTAAGATATCGTTAGTCTCGCTTAAAAAAGGTATTAGGGAATCACCCCTATCTTACGCTTTGTAACGAATCCGTTATTCATTCTTAGCTAAAACCATACATTACGAATGAATTGATTCCGTTGTTCGGCAAGAAAGTCACGAGGGAATCACCCCTATTTTTACGCTTTCTAACGAAATCTAGCAAGGCCGAGTGGTGAGAGAGTTCAAGGTGCAGTTAACTCTCTACTTGTCGAGGGAATCACCCCTATACCACTCAATTTTGCTTATTTGAAAGTTTAAACTTTCCTATTCATTCGACTCTTTTCCGTGTAGATCCAATTTCTCCCCCACTGGGCTGAGACACTCAGGGTGGTTCTACAAGAAGGTGAAGCAATTAGAGTACCAAAACTCCATTCACGAGGGTTAAGGTTTTCAAACCAACCTCTATAATCGAGAATCTATACAACCCACCAAGAGCCATAGGTTATCAATCACCCCAAAGCCAGATTATAAAGTCCACAAAATCACAATGGGTCAACGGTTAAACCATACTCCCATTTGTGTCTTGGGTGGATTGACATTACGATCTAGTAGCATTTATCGGTGTAATCACCAACAACTAATGTTGGGCGTGGTGCGATTAAATCAGATAGTAACTACCTTTGGGTAACGTACGTACTCAAGGTTTAAAATTTGTTTTTATAGATTCTATCGAAGGCTTGTGCGATTCAACCGTCACTTTACGATCTCAAGAATCTTATAATCAACCTTCACTCGTCTCATTAAGATATTTAACGAGCAGTCACAATCGAGCGTATGCACAAAATCCCGATCCTACCTTCAAGCATTAAATGCTAAATGCCTACATTTACGGATGTGGTGTGAACCGAATTCACTCCTTATCCATAAATTCACTAGCATCTTCTAGGTAGACTTCTCGGTTTACATAATAATGTTTAACCGTTATTTTGCAACCAATTATCTTAATCGAGTTTAGCAGTGTATTGTAGCACATCAATAACTATATAGGGCAAGTCTACGGTTTCTTTCTCAGTGAGAAACATTCCACTAGGAGGCAGGCTGAGCATCAGTCCCAAGACTATGTTATAGCCTATTTATGAGCATGGAATACTCTATTCTCTGCTAAAATCAGAGACTCCTCCTCGTATTCTTTTGATAAACTAAATCACGTTTCGAGTAGTTATCAGACAAAATGTCACCACTCAAAAAACTCCCACTAGCTTGTGTCTCTCACTAGACCCCGAAGGTCATGATGAACAAGCTATGTTACCCCTTCAAATCTATTACCCTATCCCGATTGAAAGGAAACTTAGTCATTGTTCCTTTGAGATAGTGTTCCTAGGCGGGAGATAGGAATCACCCTTAGCGATCGTCGGAGTCTTATCTCTAGGATATATGCACTAATCAATAGATATTGAAGGGTCGTTTATCTTAATACGGAAACCTTTTACCTCTAATAGTTTTAGGCGTGTTACACATACCTATTCATCTTTTCTTAGTGGTTCTGTCTTTATCAAACAAAGTCGAGTCATGATTCGTACTACAAATGTCATATTCACTTTGTTTAAGGCAAGCTGTAGTATCGAGATGAAAGTGAATCCATTTGTTTCAACGAATCGCAAGCAGAAAAATAAATTTTTACGTGATATTCAAGGATAGAATCGAAATTCATTTCCTTATATCACTCCCACTATTATAGCTGAAACAACTGCCCATTGTTACTCTATTAATCGTTAATGCAAAGCTCTCTCGTTCTTCCAAAGAACTTAGCTCCCGAGTCGAGTTACTCGGTTAAGAAAATTGCCAAGGATTCATTGGTTAGTGATCCGAAATCACTTTCCTTATCCTATACTTTTTTTTTAATTAATATTTCGGTTTAGCCTCAATCTTAGTTTAGATGATTAACACTTGTAGACATTCTTTCCCATTCTTGACTTTCCTTAAAAGGAAATAGTCTTGAACTAGCGATTCGTTTGAGTAGACACTACTCGTGAAGCGTGGGATGTCTAATGAAAGCGTTACCCAGTGGGACTAATTTTCTAATAAATCAGAAAAACATAAGATAAAAGCTCCCACTAGTTTATCGGTTCCAAATACCGTCTAACTAGCGATACTTTAATCGATGATTCTCCAATTTTTCTATTAGAAAATTTCTCGTGTAGACACTACACAATTAAAATTCACTAGAAGAATTTTATCGCCCCAATCATCTTTCAAACTAACTATGGTTGTCTCTCGTTACACGACGAGTGGCAATGCAGTGACATGCCTATTTACGTCACTTAAGTTTTGAAGGCTTCAAGATAAATATCTCTTCCGAAAAATTAATCGCATGTGAGATTAATAAATACAACGTTCTAGTTTCTTACCACTTTTCAACGAAGTCATTACTAGTCAATTTTACACTAGTGAGTCTAGCACCTAGAGAGATATATATATGAGTTGTAAATAAAATTGTGGAAAATAAATCCAAATCATACACTACTAAAATTTTAGGAACATAAACTAAGTACTTATAGTCTATCCTACCGTTCCAAGGATTTAATCTAACGCCTCGAGTGCCGCCTTAGGGTAGGTCAAAGAGGTTTCGATTAATATTGAAGATCGATTGAGAATCGAACATCTCATTTGTGATCTTCAATCACCTTTCCTTTTCAGCCAAGGTACTTCCAAAAATACCCTTTATGAGTGTGACCCTCTTGTCTCAGATTTTTAGGTAGACCCGAGTGTGCGCCTTAGGGTCGGTCGGTGACCCGGCAGTACCCAAAATCCTATCCTTTCGGAGACCAAGCCTTGAATTTTGATAGCGGTGAAGGCCTTCATTAGGGAGGCGGTCCCAGGCCGGCACGGCGTCACCATTCTCTCACGTTACTTGTGTCGATAGAGGCCGTGGGGTCGGTGTCGCCTCTCCCGCTCCCACTCAATATTTTGAAAAAGTCTTTGGGTTTCTTGATCACGTTTTGGACTTGATGTTACATTAAGGAACAATAAATCATAGCCCGAATGTTGTCGGTTATGTGGGCTAGCCCACCCGACCTATTCGTTAGAACATATGTGGCCGTCGGACGGGTCAAGGCTAGGAGAGGTCCGTTGAGCCGTAGTGGCTCTTCGGATGACTCGATATTGCGGACCCGTGCAAGCGCCACACGTGGAGGTGAAGTCGATTGAGCCGTAGCTCTTTGTTGACCACCCAACCGTGGTTAAACCACTTTCGAACTGTTTGCCCGTGATTATCAATCCTTAAACATCAAACTTTCACGTAGACACTACGGAACAAAAGCGTAATCTCGTCTTAGGTAAGGTGGAATTCACCGAGAATCCAACACCTTAACCACGAGGTTTCGGGATTTTACTCCTTATGCTTTCCGCAGTGGGATTCACGAGAATCCATCACCCAACCTCGACGATTGAAAAACCCGTATTCCTCGGTTTTACCTAATTAGTTTCTAATTAATATCAAACAATTAATTAAAACTAATCGCGTGTTTTATACATGCCTAACTAATTCCTCGAATTAATTTCTACATGTATGCATATGGAGTGGAATTCATGATATGATGCATGTCATGGCAATTTTTCGGTTCTACACATACAATCTAAACATGTATACTAGTGCGGAAAATAAACACCGAGATGGACCGTTGGCTTTCGTAACTAATCTATTCGAAAAATAAATTAAAACCCTAATCTGCAGCTGTTAAGAATCCTCGACGATCGGCATATCAAACGAACTTGGATCGGGACGAAACTTTCCAGATCTGATCTTCATTCTTCGGACTTCAAGATGGACGGTTGGATCGGAGTTTTGACTTGTCAATCTTCCTCAGTGAGCCGCCCAACTTGCTACTGAAACAGACTCTTACAGCACCGCATCATATACTTCCCGAGGCCGATCGGGGATCAAGATGAATCCCGATCGTCCTGAAAATTTTATCTCACGTCCGAAACTCCATGATTATCGATCTGACCGGTCGGATATTCGTTTCAACGGTCCAATACTTTCCAGAAAATCGAGGAAGTCACAGTTAGGGTTTCTGTGAATCCTGCGTTTTTCTGTTACAGCTGCCTCTTCTCATCAACGAACGGATATCCAAACAAACTCTGATCGTCGCCAAATTTTGTGGGATTGTTCATCAACTTCCAATATAGATTCTGACCGGAGGGATCTTTGTTTTAACGGCTAAAACAACGGGAAAAACGAAAACACTGTACAGCTACTAAACAGATCTACTGACAGGAAATTAAACTTGCAATAATAAATAAATTACATAATTTCCTATACTCATATGAACGAATTTTCATCGTTTATATGAGTTTACAATAGATCTAACGGGAAAACCGTGCCAACCCCAATCCACCTCTTCAACCATAGCAATTTAAAAATTATTAATGCATAATAATAAGTAAAATATCACCTACATGCAATTCCACTCCTTTAAATCGTTTAATTACGATTATGACTATATAAATCGTGGAACCTTGCTCCGATACCACATGAAGGATGCAGGTTCTTAGATCTAAACGAGTTAGATCTATGCGCAGCGGATGGATCACGATTTATATGACACAATTCATAATTAAAGGACTTAAGTACTATAAGGGGGTTAAGATCATGTTACCAATATAGGGAAGAGAAGCCTTGATCTTCCGATGTGTTCTCCAAACGGCGGTTGGTGGACACCCTTCTTGATACACGAACCTCCTTGATATGCAACCAGAAAAATCCCGAAGATTTTTCCAACTCGAACCCTAAGAATAGAGGCCGAAATTTTTCGGCCAATTTCTCTCGGTGAATAGTGACGTGAATAGTACCTCCCATTAGACTTGGGAGAACTCTCTTCATATAGGAGAGTAATTAATGTCCTCCAAGGATTAAATAATTAAGTGATAATTATCACATTAATCCTTTTCCAAATAAAAGATAAATAAAATGATTATCCCAAACAAATTAGGATAAATCACATTATTATCTAATATTCCATGAATTATCATTTAACAAATAAAAGATAAATCACATGTCAAATAATTATCCAAGAAAACTAATTTCTCTCTAATTAAATGATGATATTGGCGCCACCTTTAGGGTCAAAAGCCCACATAAAATGTCTTTTATGTGTATTATATTATTTAAGCCCAACTAAATAATATCCATGCATATCAATTAATTAGCCCAACTAATTAATTATCACTTGAGGCCCAAGTAACAAGATTACTAGTCCGAATTCTGAAGCGCGTCGGGGACCATGGACCTATATAAGTAGTGAAGCTCCAATAATTAATTATTCATCGAGCGAAAGTACATTAATTATTAATTCCGGGATTACGCCACCATAAACCCAAATCGAACTCTACCGATTATAGATGTATACTTATACTCAACCCATAGAGTGAATAAGCGTCCATTGATATAATCACTACATACTGATTAACCCTCCATAGATGTCCATTCGGTGGGAAGTCTCCGTGAACCCGACTCGAGAATATCTTATCCTTATTTACCATCAACCCACGATGATCAATTAGCACACATATCGACTAGTAGCTAATTAGTCAAATGTGAACTCCGGGATCGATCACTTTCTTAGGGCTAACAAAATAAGGAATTTCTCTCTACTTCCCGCATGAGGAAGGAATGGATTCCATGTCTGTGAAAATCGAACTACTCACTCAAATCGGAGATAGTGCCAATGAGAAGTGGCTTGGAACACATATTAAAGTGAACCGTAACTAACACATCAAACACTACCCGGGACAAGAAGCATCCCGTGATCACCTCGGGATTAAGGTTGATCCATATATGATCATCTAATGATTTAATAAGATTCCTCGATTACGGAATTATACCGAGAAATTGATTAAATCGGTCGATTCTATATGAATGCCATCATATATAAATGCCCCACGTAGGTACCCTCTACCGACAGTCCGGATAAGACTATCACACCCTAAGGTGTTCAGGCGCATTATTGGTGTTTTAATCAAGAGACCCTAAACTCGATTAAGTTCACCACGGACTAACAGATTTAAGCATATCTCCACTAACTCAATCCTCACGTGTAATTCATACACCGAGTTAAGTGGTTACATACGATATACTTAGGGTTGCGCAATGCGGTGTATTACTTTACAAGCACAAAGCAAGTAATAAGGTGAGATAAATTCTGTCATTCATTATTAAAAACAATTACACAAATTGTCTTTCGGGCACTACACCTAACGGCAAAGAACTTCGAGGAGATGATGGGCGTAATCAATGATGGACCAATCATGATCATGACTGTGGTATCCACATGAGCAGATCAAGGAAATGAGATAGACAAACCTAAGAAAGATTGGACCAAAGATGACAGGAGAAGAGAAAATCTAGACTTCGTTGCAAAAGACATGATTTTGAAGACACTAGATAGCAACATGTTCATGAGAATCAAAGACTGCAAAATAGCAAAGGAGATGTGGGACAAGCTAGTATTGATAAATGAAGGATCTGAAGCAGTTAAAGAAAACAAGTTATCTGTTGCAAAACAGAAATTTGAGAATTTCAAGATGAAAATTTGGTGAATCCATTGATCAAATGGACATGATTCTCAAGCATCATCGTGACTGCAATGACTTGGACACACATATCCCGAGAAAGAAGTATGCTTGAAGATCTTGAGAGGACTACGAAAGATGAAAGATCATAACATCGTAATCAAAGGAACAACAAATCTTGCAAACACTGACACTCTGACACTAATGTCCCAATTAAAAGCTCATGAATTCGAATTGAGCGGTGAAGATGGTGCTCCGGCAGAGACACACAAAATCACTGCACCGGTGGCACCTGAAAGAAAGTAACTTTGCCGATTGTATCGACAAAGAGACACAAGAACTCAAAGAACAGGTAGCTTTATTAGTCAAGCGTTTTGTGAGTTTAGCAAAAGAAGCCATTCAAGGAAACTCATCATCAAAAAATAGGTCAAGCTCAAACAAAGACATGAAGAAGAAAGATGATGAATACTGGATGCTTCAAGCGCAACAAGAAATGCCACTTCAAGGTGATTGCCTGAAGAAAATGACAAAGATGACAAGAAGAAGTACAAGGCATCCGAAAGAGAAAAGGCAAAAAGGCACTCAAAAATTTGAATGCAAAGTGAAAAGAATGATGAATCATCGATAATGATTAGGATGATAGTGATGAAGAAGGCATTTCGAGGAAAATGAAAAAGCATGCCTATGTCTCATGACCAAAGAATTAAATGAATATGAAGGCGACGGCTCAGACATCGATTTATGTCTAATGACCAAAGAATCAAATGGCGAGGTATCATCTAGCTCTTTACTCCATCTAATGCATCCCACATCGACTTTGCACAATCTTACTCTCTCATTAGATACAATGAGACTAGTCAAAATCTCATGACTAAATTTGATGAAATTGAAATGAATCATGAAATGCGGAAAAGGAATGCAAGGATCTAAGAAAAGAGAATAAGAGATTAAAGAAAGAAGCTGGATAATGCAAAATTTGAATTAACTAGTAAGGAGACTACTTAAATGATCAACAAAAGCGGATGATCATACATCTATTATTGTGATCAGTTAAGAAAATCTCCCCACCGAGTAAAGGTAACCCTTTGCACCACTAAATGCACGACTTACAAACCCTCAAAAGGCTTTGATCGGATCGGTCTTGGCTACTATGATCGAGGATGAGAGTAGGAATAATGGTCAACATAATTCTAAATTCAGGACCAACAATGGACCAAAATTTAGAAAGGGACGGACCATAGTTCCAAAAATCATCTGCTCGGTGAAGTCAAAACCTAGTGTAGTGAAACAATGAGACTAAATCCTCATTCCAGTCAACCAAGAACAAAAGCCTTACGAAAGGTAAATGCGAGACTTTATCCTTCAAAGGATGATTGGAATGTTGCACCTCCAAAATACAAGAGAAACCATTCCATAATATGCATCATGTGTTTAAGAGAAACCAATCTAGATATGTTGCTAGACACATGAAGCAAGAAAGGTTTCCTACTGCATATTGGAAAGTGAAGAAGGATGTAAATGCACCAAAAGGTAGAGAAAAGTATCAGAATATCTTTAGTAAAAATATTAGAAGCTATTCTGCCATGCCTTATACATATGAAGTTGATGACTTCAATTATCCAAAGAGAAGAACTTTTGGATATACACTTGGTATGGGAGGCATGACTGCTAACAGGTATGGACCCAAACAGTGTTGGGTACCTAAACTTAATTAATTTGTTTTGTAGGATGTCCGGTACATAGGCGGTGGATGTTCCGGACACATGACAGAAATAAGAGATGTCTCACTTGACTTTAATGCCTTTGATGGACCCAAAGTCACATTTGGAGGCAAAAAACCCTGGCAAGATTAAAGGGGAAGGCATAATACTCAAGAACAATCTGAAGATTCAAAATGTGGCATATGTCAAGGGACTTAATTTCAATCTGATGAGCATCAGTCAATTCTGTGACAAAGGCTACAATGTGCACTTCAACAAAGAAGGATGCAAAGTGATTCACGACCAAACCAACACAAGTGAGTTCTTGCAGGTAGAAGACAAGACAACATGTATGTGGTGGGTGGAGAAACGACCAAGCGCGAAACATGTATGCTTGTCAAAAGTAAACAATCAACCAGCTGGATTTGGCACAGAAGATTAAATCACTTGAATTTCAAGACCTTTAACAAACTATCAAAGAGCAAGTTAGTTGAAGGTCTGCCAGAGATCACATTCAAGAAAGAAAGTCTATGTGATGCATGTCAGAACGGAAAACAAATCAAAAGTTCATTCAAGTCAAAGCCCTATCAATCCACAACAAGAATTCTACATCTGTTACACATGGACCTGTTTAGGCCAGTCACACCAGTAAGTGTAAGTGGTAAGAAATACACTCTTGTAGTGGTGGATGACTTTTCAAAATACACCTGGACCATTTTCTTGAACAAGAAGAAAGAGACACTCAAAAAGCTACCAGATTTGCTGAGAAGACTTTAAAATGAAAAAGAACTGAAGATCATCAAGATTAGATCAGATACAGGCACTGAATTTCTAAATGAAATTATCAGAACCTACTGTGAAGAAAATGGAGTGTTACATCAACTATCTGCAGCAGGAACTCCACAAAAAAATGGTGTAGCAGAAAGAAGAAATAGAACTCTCAAAGAAGCGATTAGAACAATGATTCTTTGAAGCATGCTTACCAAAGAGATTTTGGGTCAAGCGACAAACACGACATGCCATACACAAAGCAGATCAATCATCAACAAATATCATGGAAAGACTCCATATGAAATATGGAATGGTAGAAAACCTAATATCTCGTATTTTCATATGTTTGGATCGAAATGTTTTGTTTTGAGCAGAACCGATTGCATACCTTTGATGAAAAGGTGATGAAGCAATCTTCATGGGATACTCAAACACCAGCAAAGCATTCAGAGTACTCAACAAAAGAACATTGGTGATTGAAGAATCACTACATGTAGTTTTTGATGAACCAAATACAAATGGTGAAGATCTTCATGATCAAGAAAAAGAAACAACACAAAGGAAAATATATACAAATGCAACCATACCTGCTTCTATCTTGAATCACCATTTTGAAAATCAAGAGGAGCCACATATATACACAACAGATCAAGCACCAGAACTTGAAGTTCATACACATAATGAAGCTGTGGAAGCACCAAGTGAAGATCAACTTCAACCTGACCTAAGTTGGCTAAGAGATCATCCTGAAGAACAAGTCATTGGAGACATTCACACAGGAGTTAGAACCAGAAGACAACTGGAAAATATGCTAACATGTTTTCTATCACAAGTGGAGCCCAAGACAATAGATGATGCAATTCAAGATCAGATTGGATCACGACCATGCAAGAAGAACTAAATGAATTTGAAAGAAATGAAATGCAGAAGCTGGTTGACATACGAGATATGGCCAACATCATTGGACCAAAATGGGTATTCGGGAACAAGATGGATGAGCAAGGAGCTGTTGTTAGAAACAAAGCAAGGCTAGTCGCAAAACGCTACTCTCAGCGAAAGGATAGATTATGATGAAACATTTGCACCGGTTGCAAGATTGGAGGCAATCGGACTCTTTCTAGCATTTCTTTGCATTCAAAGACTTCAAAGTCTATCAAATGGATGTCAAGAGTGCATTCTAAATGGACTTTTGGAAGAAGAAGTATATGTAGAAACAGACCTCACGGCTTTCAAATCAAAGGAAAAGAAGACAAAGTATACAAACTCAAGAAGGCCCTCATGGAATCAAGCAGGCACCCAGAGCACTGGTATGAAACACTATCACAATTCGATCAAGAATGGATTCAACAAAGGAACTATAGACAAGACTCTATTCAAACTAGAGGAAGGAACAAGCACATTGCTAGTACAAATCTATGTTGATGATATCATCTTTGGATCGAGGAGGATGAAAAGCTATGTGAGAAATTTGCAAACTGATGAAGAGCAAATTTGAGATCGACATGATGGGAGAGGTAAATTATTTCCTTGGCCTTCAAGTAAATCAAATGAAGGATGGTATTTTCATTAGTCAAGCCATGTACACAAGAGATTTAATACACAAGTATGGGATGGATACAAGTGGCACAGCAGACACACCAATGTGTGCAAGAGTCGTTCTTGGAAAAGATGAAACATGGAAGGATGTTGATCAGAAAATGTATAAAGGAATCATTGGATCCTTACTATACTTAACTGCAAGTAGACCCGATATAGCCTTTGCAGTAGGAGTATATGCAAGATTTCAAGCACAACCAAAAGAATCACATCTACTAGCAGCCAAAAGGATAATCAAATACCTGAAAAACACTATTAATGTTGGTATTTGGTAACCAAAAGATGGAGGATTTAAGTTAATATCATATTCAGACTCTGACTATGCTGGATGTAAAATAGATAGAAAAAGCACCTCTGGAACATGTCAAATGCTAGGCACCAGACTAGTCTCTTGGTTCTAAAAAAAGCAAAACTTCATATCTACATCAACAGCTGAAGCAGAATATATAGCAGTAGGTAGTTGTTGTGCACAAGTACTTTGGATCAGACAACAGCTAAGGGATTATGGAGTGGAGGAGGAAACAATTCCAATCATGTGTGATAACACAAGTGCAATATCTATTACTGAAAATCTAGTGTTGCATTCAAGAACAAAGCACATTGATGTAAGACATCATTTTATCAGAGACCATGTTGAAAAGGGAGATGTCATCCTAAAATACATACCCACTGAAAATCAATTGGCTGACATCTTCACTAAACCACTCAGCTATGAAAGATTTAGCATGTTGAGAAGCGAGTTAGGAATGATTGAAATTGACTAAGTACCAAAGAAGCGGCTAAGCTGGAGTAATCGGCTAAGTGACTTCATCAAGCTGGTTCAACCTTTGCCGTTACTGGGATGTAGCAGGTAAAGGCATGGTATCCAAATGAAGTTAACTTAAGCGATTGTTAGGAGCGGTTAAATCTAGCGACTCGGTGAAGAAATCACTATATCGGCTAAGTGACCGACCAAGGCACTTCACCGAATTAAGGACTTGGACAAATTAAAGTGTGAACAAAATAATTTCTACTACGTGGAGAATAAGGAAAATATGGAGGATTATTCTATGGAAGATTATACTCGTGGAGATCAACTTATAATTATGGAGGTAACCGTATTCTTTTTAAATTACAAACGCCTCGATTCCCGGGCTCTATCATTACTTACCTCAAACCACTCCCCCATTACGCTCGAATATCACGATTTACATACACAAAATCACGCCATTATGTCATATAACCCTTCCACATTCAAACCACGTTCACACTACCCATATCACCCTATATAAACAAGACTAAGGGATTTCCAGAAATCTTTACACTCTTTTGCAAAACACTAGCCCTACTTTTGATTTTCTCTACTGCAAACTCAAGTTCACCCTCAAACTTCTTTTGATTTTCATCAATTGCATCATCTTCATCAAACACCCAAGCTGGGTATGAAAAATCAATCATCACCGGTTCATTTTTCAAACCGAAACTATCTCTCTTTATGTGATAACGATGCACAAGCGCAAGCGCTTGGTCGATTCTTTGTACAAATTTGGGGTGATGACCTTCTTAAACCCCCAATGAGGAATCGCTAAGAAAATCGATAGCGTTTTGGAAAAATGCCAAGTTTATGCCAAAGACACAAAGAAGATCAAGTCGATCGCATAACAAGCTCAATCTTTGGAAGAGAAATAGTCATCACACTGGTGCACTCAGCGAGATACCTTCAACTCCCTTAATTGGTCCTGCCAATGTCAAGCTTGTGACAACAGACATCACAAAATTCAAATTTGAGATAGCCAAAAGTCCCAAGAAAAATAGCAAAGCGTACAATCTACAGATCAAAGCTCAAACTTCCGTTTCTTTGAATTTGCACCGTCATCACAAAGAATATTGAAAGCGAAAGGGTCAATGGAAAACCTAATTGAGGTACAAATCAAAGCGATGGCCATAATCTCTGAACGCATCAAATTCATTCGGGCAACTTTTGTGTTCAATAGATTGAAGGATCAGATTCAAAAGGAAATTGATCTATCAATAACAACACCAAGCAAGGGTTTGCAGAAAAAGGGCGATTTCTGGGAGAGGAAATCATATGGATTCCCTCTTCAGCACCTGTTCAACGCATTGAAAGTACAACCCACCAATTTGCAGTCACCACACAAGTCTAAGACAATGTTCACTTGCATCAAGGCATCCATGAAACCCAAACCCACTGCTAGGAGCAAAAGAAAACAACCTGAAACTAGTAGATCAGGAGTGGGACGAAGAACCGAGATCTAGAAGGCACAAGAGAATACCACTATGACTAGCACCAAAGAACTTGGATGAGCTGTGACAATCGGTGATGACACAATGAAAGTTGGAAGAAAAGCAAAGAAGAGGAAATCAACTACCTTGAGGAAGGTGAGGAAGGATATAGACTCACTTCATCTGTAGAAGAGGAGATAGATGAGGAAGAAGCTGAGTAAGAGGATGAACACTCAGGGAGTGATCATTTTGAAGCAAGTCAAGAAAATATGGAGATTTCTGATGATGAACTGACTTTTCAAGAAGTGCTTTTCAAAAGCATTGGCAAAGTTGACGAACAGCTAAGTGATCCAGCTGATAAATCTCACTCAGCCGAACTTGTCAACTCCCCCACAATTGCACAAGGGGGAACAGTGGCAGATGAAGCAGTCCACACTCAACAACAACCTCTAAATGACCCTGTGTCTAATGAGGAAGAACAAGAACAGATGAAAGAAAGAGAAGAAGAAGCAGAAAATGAAAAGGAAGAGGAAGAAGAGGAAAAGGAAGAAAGAGAAGTTGAAGTGGAGAATGAGAAAAAGCAAGGTGGAGATAATCGAGGATGGCGATGGAGATGAAGATGATGTCCATGTGGCACGGAAGAAATTGATCGAGAGAGAGTCTTCAATCTACGGACAATCAACCCATCATTGTGGACATTGAAAGGCAATATTACAATGAGACAAAAAACTGAAGAATGCCTTAAGGAGTGAAGCAACCTCCTTCAACCACAAGATTGAGGCCCTCATCAATCATATCAAGATCCAAGATGAGGTCATGGAGAGACAAGGAAACCTGCTTTGCAATTTACAACAACTCATCCCTCACCATGTCCAAACCAATCTTGAATTTCATGCTGAGACAATTGACAACAATCTTAAGCCCTTGGTGGACACTCTCAATGCTCACACTCAACAAATTCAGCATCTGGATGAGATAATGGAGCATTCTGGCAAGCAACTGGATCTTCTAATCAAAGTTGGTGAGGCCAACAACAGAGATCTTGAAAGGATGTATGGTCCTCTCACGATTTCGACACGGCAACGACAAATCTTGAAGCACTTTTTAGTCTTTGCCAAAAAGGAAGGAAGTTCTAAGCCTGAAAGCTCCGGTGAAAGAAGGCAAGCCCAATGAGAAGAGGGCAAGGCGGCAAAGGCAAAGGTATCCAAAGTGAAAAGAAGGCAAGCCCAATGAGAAAGGGCAAAAGGCGACAAAGGCAAAGGTATCGAGTTTGAAGAAATGAAAAGTAGACTGATACTTAATGTGATTTGTGATTTTTTCTATTTGCTATTTGCCTTTGTCTTTAAATAAAAAAGATGCAATATCTTATTGCCACTTGATGGATGAATAAAATTGTTGAATTTTGTTCGCTATTATGAAAAATTTTGGATTACTTATGTTCGGGCTTATGAGGGTTTTGGCATCATAAAAAAGGGGAAATTGTTAGGAACATTTTATTATGTTTTGATGATGGCCATACAAATTTGTTATAGCAAACTGAAATAAGTTAGAATTCAAAATAAGTTTTGTTCAGGCTTATGAGAGTCAGACAAGTATTGTACTAGTTGGTAGGACGGCAAAGTAAAACAGACATTCGGCAGAGTGAAGCCAGCCAAGCACCAGTAGAGATACAATGAAGACTTTATGGTCGACTTATAACCAAGGAAGTGCGTGATGACCTTGGATAAGTCTAAGTTATGTTTCAAGTGATGAAACTTAATATTCTAATATGGTGTACACCGATCTCACTCAATCAAGGATCGTGAAGTACAAAGATTCTCCTTAAATCAAGCAAAGAAGAAAAGCAGTGAATCGGTGAGTAAAGCGACTTTGGTGAGTGAAGACAAAGCGGTGAAGGAAGAGCCAAAGCGGCTAAGTCGGAAGGATCACTCGACCGTTCGTAAAACAAACAAGTAATACTTACCAGATCAGATTTAATATATGTTGAAGATTCAGAAGATCATTCATTAAATGCACAATCAATAGAGGATCAATCAAGGACGGATTTTCTGCTATACATTTGAAGAAAAAATCCGATCACTGAAATCAAGGAGAATGCAATTAAGGGGGAATCAAGAATAAAATCAAGGATTATTCCCTCATTAATATAGCCAACGGACGGAATTTCAAAATCAAGGTTATTCAAGGCTATAAATAGAAGGCATTGACAGACAAACAAAAACAACGATTTAAAAAGAAAAATTAAGAAGAAACTCTGTCAATTTAAAAAGCCTTCTCTGAACTTACAAGGACTTATCTAGAGATCAACTCACACATCAGAACTACAAAGTCATATTCAGCACTGAGATTGATCAAGCAAGTTTGTGAATCACATTCACATAAAACGGAGCAACTGAATCAGAGGCAATCTGAGAAGGAGTTGAGTCTGTGATAGCTGCTGAAGGATTTTGATCTCAAGGAGCAGTGAAAGAGACTGAATCACTCACTACAAGAAAATCTGTTTTTTATAAGGGGAATTTAATAAGGGGTCAAAATCTGGTTATTAAAAGTACCTTTTAATAAGGAGTTAAAACAATCTTATGAAAATGATGCAAATTTGATGAGAACCCTTAATTAAGATTATTATTAATAATCACTTATCCCTTATTATAATACACCTAAAATATTCCCCTTATTAATGCGTACCAAAAAAATAAATAAAATATTATTTTGAAATAATATAAAGAAAAAACATTAAAAAAACTTATTGAAAAGGCTGGTCTCTTTCCTTTTTCATTATCATTCTTCCACCCCGATTTTCTGCCAAAAATAAATTGCTCTCCGCCGCTCACCCTTCACCGGAGCTACCTTTTTTCGCCGGAGATCATCAATCGAAGGCAGCAGCAGTTCGGCTAGCATCTTCGCCTCCTCGCCTCTTCGCCTCTTCGCCTCTCAACAACTTTTCTGGATGATTATTATATATTGTATTTATCGAGTTGAGTAATATTAAATTTTACGACTTAAGTACGAACTTGACATTGCTATCGAACCGAAGCTCAATCACGAGCACATTCGAACTCGAACATGAAAATATTTTTGATTGACTCGTTTAATACTCGATCAATAATCAAGTCAAGTTCAATCGATTTTGAATCGTATCAAAGCGAACTATTCGAACGAAAATTCGAATCGAACTCGAACCGCTAACCAGCAGTTTGACTCGTATACACTCTAGTTAGGTGGAGGTTGTCACTCACCGGGTTCAGAGGGTTCTCCTCACACCACACGCACCCATCAATTTCTCCCTCTTTTCCTCATAAGTCTCCATCACCGAAGGAACTATTCTCTGGAAAAAAAAATCACCTACGAGTGCAGAATAGAGATCGGATCAAGTAAATCCTTTGGCAGAAATGCATTTCCATTCGTTCCAAGCAGCCAGCATGGCGGCTAGGGTTTGCTGAGTGCAGTAGTCATCTCCGATTCATGTAATATGAAACATCGGAGGCGCGTCTGATTTGATCTATCGTAATCACATTTCGAGGTTGAGGCACTGTTGCGAAATTGGTATTCACATCGCCGATGTCCTCATTCTGAAAACGTATGTGCATTTCCTTCTGAAATTGTGCTTTTATTCTTTCTTCACATAGTTGAAACAAAAATCATTTAAATATCACGTGTGTTCCAATTATTTGAGTTTACATTTCTGATTTTGTCACCTGTATTGTGAATTTTTGTTTGGTTGGTAGTCTTTTTCCATTGCAGAGTGTGCATATGGAGTTAGTTAGGGATTTGCAATTTTGAGAGGTTAATTGTAACTTTAAGTGGTAATATATGTTTACAAGCTCTATAATACAGCTCACCTATTGTTTGAGTTGCAGAGAATCTGTCAAACTTTATGGCCTGGGTTGTCTTGTTTAAGTTCGTATTTTAGTCAAGGTCTTCGTTGTTTTCATCAGCTTGAGGTTGGTTCTATCTTGTTGTGATCTGTCATGCTCAGCTGCATCTTGTATTGTTAGTTGCATTTGTCATCTTTGCATCTGTTAGTAGCAGTTTGAGTTAGCTCTAATCTTCTATGTGTATATCTGTATGAAGTGTGATGTGCTAACTTGTAATGTGGTGAAGTGATTTGTTTATGATATGCTAATATGCGTAGAAGCGTTGGTCAGGTTAGGTTGGTTCAACGGGCAAACACGAGCAAGAGTACCTTCGAGAGTTTTGTAAAGCATTCAAGATTTAATTCTCTACTGGACCGGAACAAGGCTCAAGATTTTTAGGACTGAAACTAAGCTAAATGTAAGTTGAAAATTTGGCCATTTCCCGATATTTCCAAAGTTTTTCAGGTAGAGAAATGGCTATTTCCCCCCTGTTTGCTTCTATGAAATTATTTTTAATTTTGAGGTTTTTGTGATTATAATAGGGGATTGGAGTTGCTGGAATCTTAACTGTTTTACCTAGATATTGAATTTCCAGTTGTTGAATGAAGGGGAGCTAGCAAAGACTGTGAACAGAATCCCTGAGAGAGAGTGGTTCAAGTGCTCAAGAGAACATGAGCAAATGTCATCCTTTGAGTAATTAAGGACATTAACGGCTTGTATATGTAATTTTTATGCGTGTTTGTGTATATATGCAATATAATTGCCTCTGTACATACCCTTTGCACATTTGGATTGTGGTGAGTTTCATGAAGCTTCTCCATATTTTTTTTAATTCAGCAGGTATTTTGAAATTTTTTATGTTGAATTCCCATTTTCTTTGATATTGTGTTAGGTTGATTACACAGCTGTTCCGCTCTTGATGTTTGTTGACAATGGTCTTTCTTCTGGGATGGGATTGTAAGGCTTTCATTTTTCTCGAATTTCAAAGTTTTCTTTTAATTTTGTTATTTGATTTGATTTTGTGTATTTATTTTTGTATGGCACTTGTATTTATCCTTAAGAAGATCTGCTAGTAATTTAGAAGTACTTGTTCTCTGGCTAGTGTTTGTAAAATTTGTCTGTTTCATTGATTACGCGTATTTTTGGTAACGGACTTCAGGGATTTTGTTTTGGCAGCAAAGATATGTGCGTTTTTGTGGAAGATTGGTTGTTCTTTCGGTTTATTATGCTCTATCCGTTTCTTTGGGTTTGGACTATAATTGGGACACGGTGGTTTACAAGTGCTAGAAATTGCGTTAGCTCTTACATCCTTTTTCTTTTTCGTTACGAGGATCGAGCTATATGTAGTATCAAAACTAATGTAATTAAGGAATGCTACAGTTGCCTGAAAAAGGTCAGAAATGGGGTTTCTTGAAATGGCTCCTTTTCAGCTATTGTGGACTTGTTTGCCTGGCATGCGTGTCAATGGGAAAGGTTCGTTTTTCTGCACATTTTTTCATGTGGCGTCTTAGTGTAATAATTTTTTTCACAGCTTTTGTTTTTTCCCTTCGAAATCAGGAGTTCAATAAGCATGATAAAGAGCCATCAAATTACATTAATCAATGGAAAGGAACCGAACCAAAGACAGGGGCACCTTATTCATGTGACATTGGTTATGAATTATTTCTTGGCCCTAAGATTTTGTAAGAGAAGGTTCAGCCCTACATTCAAAATTTTGATAATAACCCTCTTCCTCATCCAACTGTTCTGCCATCTCAGAATCAAGAACAAAAGGTACTCTTCATCTGTTCATCTTACTTCACACACATCAATGGTACCAGTACATACACAAGAATTTCCCCTTTTCACCAGTTCTACTTGTTCAGCTAGAACAATCTTGTTTTTATTGAGTTGTAGAGGTTGAAATGGAACATTCGACTCTATCAATATAGTTGAACATTGAACATATATTCAACTTTTTAAAAATTGAATGTCATTGTAATGCCTGAAAATTTGTTCCAGAATGCATTGTTCTATTTGTTATATTCCTTGTTTTGATGCATAAGTGTGCTGTTAACTTGCTTAAAGTGAACCTTCTTTTTGATCTTTTCTTTTGCCCCTGATTTTGTTAAAATTTGTGGGTTTTCTCTTTTTGTGTTGACTTTGCAGATTTTGGGGTTGAAGATGGAAGCTTTTTTCTCAAGGCTGATGTGAATGCTTCACTGTGTAAATTTGTGCCAAATGGTTAGCTTACAGCTTTTTTACTTGTCCTGTAATATTCAAGTATCTGGTTTTGTTTCGAAATTTGAATCTCTTCCTTGTTTATTTTAGCTTCATAAAGGTTGTCCTTTTCTTGATGTGCAAAATTTTGATGATGAGGTTTTTTTTAGAGGAAAGGGGCAACGACGAGGTTTTCTCTTTAAAGCCTTTTGCTTTGATATCATCTCTAATTACCATCTCACTTGAAGTTGTAAACTTCATGTCCCGTCTTTTATAAGTTTATGTCCAAGTCTTAGTTCCAGTATATCTACCCGTATGCTATCTATCTGGTGACTTGGTTTTTTTTTTTTTTTAAGGTTTGCTGTGAGTTCAATTTTATTTAGTCTATGATTCATCTTGCATAATATGAGTATGCCATGGTCTTGTATGCATTCTGTTTGCTCGTGTGACTGACATAAACTTGTTGAGTATTATGTTCAGTTCTTGCAGTCTGTTGTACAAGTGTCATAAAGACCATGATTATTCTTCTTTGTTCTTTCTCGTGTTCTTGAAATTGTGGATGAAAATATTGAAGACTTGGAAACTTTTTGGTGTTCCCTAAGTTATGTTTTAGTACTTGCGTTGTTGCTCCTGAAATGCGTTTTCCTGTTCTTAGGTCTGGTACTTGTGTCCGTAAAGTGGTGCCTTACCTTATACCCCCCTTTCATACTCCAGGAGTTTTAGTGCACCGTGTTACCCTTTTTCAATAGCTTTTAGATGGAAGGTAGTAGTTTGATTATACATAGACTTAAGTTGGCATTTCCAGCCCCATAAACTTGTTTCAGATATTATTTTATTTTATTTTCCTCTGGTTTTGATGATATTAATGCAGATCATGGCTTCCCATAAAGAGATTGAAAAGATTATGCGTGAACATAGATATTGAAAAAATACCCTCAACCATCTACTGTGTTTATTCCTCGTAAACCTGAAGCTTCATAATACTAGTGAAAGTGTATCTATTTTTCCTATTTTCGGATATTACATTATAGTCTTTCTTCACTAATTATTGATGGAAGTTTGACTTTATGTAAAGTATGTAAAGGTGGATGTTTGTATAGTACTGTGAGTGTACATGTTCTTGAATGCAATTGCTATTGGCAATTTGTTATTGAATCCTGATTTTGCATTTTGTTGTTATTGAATCCTGATTAATGAGAGGAAAATAATCTATAATGAGGGATGTTTTTTTATCAAATCGTAATTTAATAAGGGTAAATGAATCTACAATAAGGGGTTATTTTCATCATTAAATCACGATTTGTGAGAGGGTAACTTACCTTATAATAAGGGTTTAGATTGTTATTAAAAATGATTTTTAATAACAGGAAAATACTATTATTAATGTCTGATATTATTAATAACGGGATTGAGTTTCCCGTTATTGAATACCTTTACCGCGGAGAGTAGTAATAAGGGCCATAACAGAAATTTCCCATTATAAAAGGTTTTCATGAGGGAAATGGATGATTAATGACTTGAAGACTGCTTATTAATAGCCGATTTTCTTTCTTGGTATGCGTCGCAAGTTTGCCAAGTCGAGGTGATAGTCTTGTAGATTGTGAAGCTTAGGAAGTCAATGACAATCATACTATTGTATCTGTGAAAACAATAGTGAATTCCATCCAATCATCGCGGGAGAAGAGTGGATTAAGGGATTCTGTGCCGAACCACTATAAGCCTTGTGTCAATTTACCTTCCGCAAATTTACTTTCTGACATTTACTTAAATTGCCTAGATCATAACTTATATCCGTGATTGCCTAAGCGATTTGAAAACAACATGTAGTAAGAAGGGACTTATCTGCTTTGCCCAAAAGCTTTTAAACATAAGAAAAGTTTTGAAACTCCACTATAGTCATTCACCCCCCCCCATCGACTATAGTTTCACCCTTCTCTGGGACCAACAGACACACACTCCTCACTCATTCCGAATAGTGGCCAACATGAAAGTGATTCGGACCGCGCCTCTTAGCAATCCTTAACGAACTCATCGAACCCTATCTTGAAACAAGCAGGCGTCTGCAATCACTTCAGGATTAAGGTTAATCCATATATGATCACCTTGTGATTTAATAAGATTTCCCAATCTCGGAATTATATGAGAAATCCAGATTAAATCGGTCCACTTCTACATGACTGCATCATATATAAATGCCCCACTTAGATAACCAATATCGATGGTCCGGATACGACGCCACATATTAAAGTGTTCAGAAGCGCATTAATCGTGGTTTAATCAATAGACTCCATACTTTGATTAACTTCACCATAGACTTACAGTTCAAGTCTATCACGATAAACTTAATCCTCACGTGTGACACACACTAAGTTATATGGCTACATATGCTACGACTTGGGGGTTTAGCAGTGTATTTCTGATAAGCACAAAGCAAATAATAAGATGAGAATAAATATGTCATTTATTAATTATAAAAACAATTACATAAATTTTCTTTCGGCGCTACTTCCAACAATCTCCCACTTGCCCGTGTAGATAAGCAACAATTGTCTTTCACGCACTACACTTCAACAATCTCCTACTTGCACGAAAGACAAGCAACAATTGTTTTTAGAGCACCCACACCCTTATTCTATCTATCCACAACATTCTCCCACTTGCTCTAAAGTAGATGAGACATATCTCCCAATTTTATACCCGCTAAGCGCTTATCCATGATGATAGATGCCACACGTCTTGGTAAAGCGATCGACTAGGTTGTCGACTCGAGGCGATCTTTAGGACCAAGCGTCGCCTACACGGTCTGTCTGATCAAGTGGTAATATCTCTCAATATGCTTTTGACGTCTTGTGACTGCGAAGATCCTCGGCATAAGCTACCTCTTAACTGTTTTCACAGTAAAGTGATATCGCTACTTAGACCTAGAATTGCTTCCGGATCTACAAGGAACTTTTAAGCTATATCGCCTTTTAAGCCGCTCACAGAAAGCGCTTTGTATTCGACCTACAAAGTCGAATTGGCGGTCTTTGGATTGCTCCAGATTATAGCTCCATCACTATAAGAAAACACCGAGCCGAGATCAATTAATGATCATCCTTAATCTGACTGAAAGTCAGAATCAGTGTAGTCAAAAATACTCAGGTTTGCACCCCAATACACAAGCATATTACTCCTCCTTCTCCAAAGATACTTGAGGATGCACTATACTACTTTCAATGCTCGAATCCAAGATTCGACTTTAATTGACTTTTAGTAACCTGACTTTCTCTATCCAAAAGAGAATCTATCTCATTTTCTCTTTATCCAAAGACTTAGAGAATTATTCCGTGAAGGGTTAGGTAGAAACCTCTCATTGAATATTGCATATAAAAATGCTTTATCATCTTAAACAATAAGATGTATGGGATCTGCCACAACTTGTTCTCATGAATTCGACCGAACAAGTTCTAAGAATATAGTCCACTCTAATTTAGAAGTTTGGCTTGTCGATTCTCGCCTTGAGATAACACACCCATGTTGATCACAAGCATTAAAGTGTCACATTCCATTAACATTAACATCAATACTTTACCAATATTGTTTCTCCGATCTATATAAGACTTATCAATATTCGATCAAGCCCACACATTTCAAGGATGCACGACTTTTAATGACTGGAGGTTTGCTTTGATCCACCAATGGATATAAGCATGGCGAGACAATCGCCATCGGCTTTAAGCTAAAACTCTTATGTTCTGAATGAGTCTAAGCTCCACTGTATGGCAAGAAAGTTTCAGGGCATCACCCTTGTTTATCTTTTTGCTTTCCATAGGGTCAAGCAAGGCTGAGTGGTGAGAAAGTTTCAAGGAATCACCCCTATTGAACTATCTACTTCTCAGGGAATTACCCCTAGACCACTTGGCTTTGCTTAGAAAGATAAACTTTCTCGTTCATTATACTCCTTTCTCACGTAGATCCAATTACTCCCACTGGGCTTGAGACAATCAGGTGGTTCTACAAGAATGTGAACAGAGCTGGAGTACCAAAACTCTATTTACATGTTTAAGGCTTTAAACCAATCTCTTTTTATTAGAATCCTATACAACCCTCCAAAGAAGACCATAGGTTATCAATCACCCGCAGCAGACTGTTAAGTCTGCATAATCATAGCGAGTTAATGGATAAACCATACTCCCACTGCATTTGGGTGGATTGACATTCTGATCTGGTTTAGTAGTATTTATCAGCATAACCCCCAACAACCAATGTTGGATATGGTCTGATTAAATCAGATAGTAACTCCTTGAGTAACTTTACTTCAAGGTCCAAGGTTTGTTATTTAACATTCTTTCAGAAAGGCTTTGACAGTGTAACCGTCACTATCCGATCATAAGAATCTTATAACCAATCCATACTCATTTCATTAAGATATTTCACGAACTGTCACCATCTGAACGTGTATGCAAAATCTCCAGTCATACATTCAAGTACTACTGCCAAATGCCTCTATTTGCGGAAGTGGAGTAATTGTATCACTCTTTATCCACAAATTCATAAGCATCTTCAAGGTAGACTTCTCGGTATTACATAATAGTGTAAACCATTATTTTGCAACTAATATCTTAATTGAGTTAAGCATTGTAATGTTGCATATCAATAACTATACAAGACAATACATGGTTTTTCCTTTCAGTGAAATCATTTCACTCGGAGGTAGGCCAAGCATCAGTGCCAAAAACTTTGCTTTAGCCTATATCTGAGCATGAAATATTCGGTTCTCTGGTAATATTAGAGATTCCTCCAAATATTCAGATAAACTAATCGGTGTTTTGAGCGACTTTACAAAAAAGGTCCACTACTCAAAAGCTCCCACTAGCTCGTATTTTCATAAGACACCGAAGGTCAATATTAACAAGCTATAGTACTTATTTAGCTCTATTACCCTTTCCAAATGAAAGGTTACTGTAATACCCCGAAAATTTAAGAAGGGTAAAAGAGTAAAATGAAATTTATTATATATTTTACTATTTTATTTTTTAACCTAAAATAAAAAAAAGGATTAAAAGGAATTAATTATTATAATTAAAGAAATTAATTAATTTGGTATAAAAGGAAATTAATCCCCTAAATCCCCAGTATGTTTAATTTTCTGGAAATTTGGGGAGAGGCGACGGCAATTGTTCATTGTTGAGAGAAGAAAAGAAAAAATGTTTGGTATTTGTTTTCAAATTCAGGGCTTAAAGGTTGATAATTTGTGCACCATAGTAGAAGAAATTGATCACCGCGAGGAGGCGATCGTTTCGATACCAACCGTTTTTTTTTCGGTAAGTTTTCTGTTTGGCCCTAAATCTAAAATCTGAGTATTTTTTAGGAAAAATCTAAGCTTTGGTAGCAATAGTTATTGTGCTAATCGTAGAACACCATTATTGAATCGTAGGCTGATCGTAGGAGTTGGAATCCAAGGATTAGTCCCTTGTGCTGTCAATTTTGCTTTTGGAATTACTATCAAAGTCTTTAAAAGATAAGGGTTGTTCAAACCAGATATCTTTGTATGTGTTTTATTATTCTTGTTGTTGCTACTTTATATGTTATACGGCTGTTTCTTTAAGAAGAAAAATTATGTATCATTGCTGCTGTGAATTGCCGAATGAATGTACAAAAAAAAGGACTTTCATGTACAATGATGCCTGTACTTGGGTGCCGTAGGAAAAGAAAAGAAAAGATAAAGGGAAAGTGAAATGGAAATGTATTCTTTAATGTGTTTGCAAGTTGTGTTTGAACAATAGATAAATAAATATATAAATTCAATGAGGAAGAACGAATAGTTGCAGTGGAACATAATTTTTGAAAAAAGTTAGCAGAAGGAAAAATGATGAGAACAGGAAAGTAAAAAAGAATTATTGATATTGTAATGACCGTATTTTTTTAAAGGGTATTTTTGTAATTTAATAAAATAATAATAATGATGATAGAATATATGTAATTTATTTTTATATGGTAATTAGTGTGGAATTTATGAATGTTATTTATTACTACCATTACAATTGCTATGAGTTACATTTTGGGAAAATTAATTGTTTTCAATTAAAGGGGGGAAAGGGAAGAGGTCTCGTGTGTGTGTGTGTGTGTGTGTGTGTGTGTAAAAGTGAGAAAATTAGAATTAATACACACTATTGGACTTAAAGCATGCTAGTAAGTATTTAGTAATATATATTGGGTTCTTAAGACTCTATAGTTTAGTTATTCCTTTGAGTGTGTGAGGAAAATAAAATAACAAGAGCTCCACTACTGAAGAAGAGTATACAAAATAGATTAAGCTTAGAGAAACGCAATGGTCATCTCTGTTAAAATGAGAATTAGAGATATGACGTTTCGATAATCGGATTGGCGGCTCGGATTGGAGGTAAGGAAGATTGTATCAATTGGATGTTTTCATCATGTTTTATTTTATTTCATATGCATATTTTCTTTCTCATTATTTGTATATGGCACTAGAATTGCTTAACTTTTGACAACTAAATTAACTGGACAAATGTATTGTTTATTAAACTATACTTTACATCACTATTTGAGTCTTATTTGCTTCTATGAAGTACTTTGCAGACTTGAAGAAATAGTATGGAGTTTTATGAATACTATTTATTTTATTTTATTTTATATTAGTCTTTTTATTTTAGCAAAAGAAAACAAAATGATTATTTTAAAGGTTAAGATTTCTTGAATTTTGTTAACTTCTGCTTTCTCAAAGTATATATACGATGTTTTGGAAAATTGAACTAGATGAAGGTATACTGCAACTTTGTAAATATATATATATATTTTGAGTCATTTACTAAGCTATGTAATGTTAGTATGTCATATGACGATATATATTTCTTGATATATATAATAAAAGAATTAAGCAAAATAGAGTATATGTACGATCATACGAGTTTTATAAAACATCAAGTAAATAAGAAATAAAAAATGTGACGGTTCATAGTTAAGTATGTAATTAGACATAGCAGTGAATCCTCGAGGGTCCCCGATACTAATTTCCCTGCTCACGGGCTATAATAGTGAGAAAAGGCCGGAGCAGTCAATTTCCCGTTCACGGGCAATAATAGTGAACATCCCGTCCGCTATATATTTTAGTTTCTCTCACGCGTATATTTATAATAATGAGGCGTATCTTATGAACCGTTACGTATCGGTTTATTACATGCCTCTCTTAGTAGGCTAAATATTATGACAATAAGTAAATCATTATAATACGCTTACATTAGTTTTGATTAGTCAAAGCATATCATTTATTCATTTATTTTAGTACTTAAATTTAGTAGCTCTTAACTTATGTTAATTATTATAAATAATATCATGTTTTCATACTAACTCAAAAATGAACTTTGGCGTGTTTGCCTAGTGACTGCCTTGGTTCCATTTTGATGCATTTTTCCTTCGGGGCATTATTGTTCACTCTTTACATCCTTGTGTTTTTCAGATAATAATATGAAGTCAATCATATGTTGGTGATCTGAGACGTCTAGCTAAGTATTGGTGACGGTGATTATGATGTTAGTGCGATTACTTCTTGAGGTAGTATATTTGAAGAATTGTATATTATAGTATTGTGTTTGTGATTAGAATATGGTTGTTGTAAAGACTGTTTTTTTTTTTGGGTGTTAATAATAATTAAATGATGTAATAGCTGGATTAGAGGGAAATAATAAATGATGTTGTTAGACCCGAATTGTGTTGTTTAGATTCCGCTATTAATTTAAATGGATGTTTTAGTTAGAAAGGCTTCGTGTTACGAGACTTTATCTCGAAACATGGCCGAACAGTCCATTTTCGGAAATACTTCTGGTTTGGGCTGGTCGTTACAGGTGGCAGAGCTGAGGTTGGGGAGTGGTGATGTGATTTATAAGTTATAAGATTTGATTAAGTTACAATATTTTAGAATGAGTTGGGTTTTAAGGAATGATTTCTTAGGTATGAATGATTAGTATTTTACGTTTTGAATTAGTAGGAGATGAATATCTGTAATACGATAAGAAACTAATTTTCTCTAAGTAATAAAATTATATTGTGTCGTAACATACTCGGAATTTTGTTTTTGCGGAATTATGATATGGTATAAGCTTCAAACCTATTATTTTATTTATAAGATTTTCTTTCAAATATTTAAGTTATATCTATATATCTAACATAGATTCAAATCATATGATTTTATGTTATTTTTTAATATAGTATAAGAGTTAATTGTATGTACAAAGTTATGTCACAATTTTTCCAAAAAAAAAAAAAAAAAAAAAAGGAGTTACGTTACAAGAACATTACATGAGCTATTAATTTGAATAGTTATGTTGATATTAATTACAATATTTAAATTGCCGATTTATTTCTTAGTTAAGTTAATGCATGAGTTAGAAGGAGAGGAAAATGACATGAATGAAGAAAATATCATCTGTTTTTTTATACATGGTAATTAATTATGAAAATTGCAGTTTTTTTTTTTTCTTTCTTTTGGCTTGCAGCGTAATAAATAAAAATATAAAGACTTTTCATTTCCCTATATTAATATTTTTAAAATTTCTATACTTTATTTTGGTTGTCAATAAAAGTTTAAATTATATTTTAGTCCAAAATACATTTTTTTTTCCAAAGACATTAATTTTTTTTTCAAGTGAAGAATATTTATAATAGTAATTGAAAGAGATATTTAAATTCAAAAATATATGTTGCAATAGAGATCCTTTATTTATTTTAAGGGAAATATCCTTTATTTTTTATTTATTTTTTTGAAAACAAATATCCTTTATTTTAAGCACTCAAAAGCTTTCAACACAAAATAATTTATCTACATTCATTTGTTGTGTTGAATTGATGTAAACATTGCCCAAAAGTATCATCAACTTGTACTGTGACTTATTGTTTTTGAAATCCTTGGCAATCAATTATTCTAATTTTACCAACAATGGTAATTATTTTGAAGAAAGTCGATGTTCTTAAAAACTTTATTTTGAAGCTTATAATATGTATGAACACCATAAGTCTATAATGGTGAATGGTGATTCAAATTCTTTGGATACTTGATTTCCTATACAGAAGATCATTTTGAATTTTACTACTCATTACTCTACTAGAATTTGGATCATAAATCTAGTGCAACAATAATATTTCTTCAAAAAAGAATTTATCTTCAACCATACTTATATCGCACAGAGAAGTTACTCTGTACTTTATTTTAAACTTTTTTTTAAAGTAATTTTCAGCATTGGATTTTTTTTTGTTTTTGTTTTTATGAATATAATTTTTTTTTTTCAAATGAAACATAATTTTACTACGAATGTTATTTTACTTAATTTGAGTCCCTTGAACAATAAAATATGAGAGAATGATGTTTATAGCATTATCATAGGATGCAATATAAGAGTTAATGTTAATAAGATGATGATGTTTTATTTTGATGACTATGTTGACAAGTTTCGAGGACGAAACTTTTGTAAGGAGGAGCGAATGTAATGACCCGTATTTTTTTAAAGGGTATTTTTGTAATTTAATAAAATAATAATAATGATGATAGAATATATGTATTTTATTTTTATATGGTAATTAGTGTGGAATTTATGAATGTCATTTATTGCTACCATTACAATTACTATGAGCTACATTTTGGGAAAATTAATTGTTTTCAATTAAAGGGGGAAAGGGAAGAGGTCTCGTGTGTGTGTGTGTGTGTGTAAAAGTGAGAAAATTAGAATTAATACACACTATTGGACTTAAAGCTTGCTAGTAAGTATTTAGTAATATATATTAGGTTCTTAAGACTCTAGAGTTTAGTTATTCCTTTGAGTGTATGAGGAAAATAAAATAACAAGAGCTCCACTACTGAAGAAGAATATACAAAATAGATTAAGCTTAGAGAAACACAATGGTCGTCTCTGTTAAAATGAGAATTAGAGATATGACGTTTCGATAATCGGATTGGCGGCTCGGATTGGAGGTAAGGAAGAGTGTATCAATTGGATGTTTTCATCATTTTTATTTTATTTCATATGCATATTTTCTTTCTCATTATTTGTATATGGCACTAGAATTGCTTAACATTTGCCAACGAAATTAACAAGGCAAATGTATTGTTTATTAAACTATACTTCACATCACTATTTGAGTCTTATTTGCTTCTATGAAGTACTTTGCAGACTTGAAGAAATAGTATGGAGTTTTATGAATACTATTTATTTTATTTTATTTTATATTAGTCTTTTTATTTTAGCAAAAGAAAACAAAATGATTATTTTAAAGGTTAAGATTTCTTGAATCTTGTTAACTTTTGCTTTCTCAAAGTATATATAAGAAGTTTTGGAAAATTGAACTAGATGAAGGTATACTGCAACTTTGTAAAAATATATATATTTTTTGTGTCATTTAGTAAGTTATGTAATGTTAGTATGTCATATGACGATATATATTTCTTGATATATATAATAAAAGAATTAAGCAAAATAGAGTATATGTACGATCATACGAGTTTTATAAAACATCAAGTAAATAAGAAATAAAAAATGTGACGGTTCATAGTTAAGTATGTAATTAGACATGACAGTGAATCCTCGAGGGTCCCGGCACTAATTTCCCTGCTCACGGGCCATAATAGTGAGAAAAGGCCGGAGCCGGTCAATTTCCCCGTTCACGGGCAATAATAGTGAACATCCGGTGCGCTACATATTTTAGTTTCCTTCTCGTGGGGGTATAATAATGAGACGTAATACTTATGAACCGTTACATGTCATTTTATTATTTGCCTCTCTTAGTAGGCTAAATATTATGACAATAAGTAAATCATTATAATACGCTTACATTAGTTTTGATTAGTCAAAGCATATCATTTATTCATTTATTTTAGTACTTAAATTTAGTAGCTCTTAACTTATGTTAATTATTATAAATAATATCATGTTTTCATACTAACTCAAAAATGAACTTTGGCGTGTCTCTTGATGATCGCCTTGGTTCCATTTTGATGCATTTTTCCTTATGGGGCATTATTGCTCACTCTTTACATCCTTGTGTTTTTCAGATAATAATATGAAGTCAATCATATGTTGGTGATCTGAGACGTCTAGCTAAGTATTGGTGACGGTGGTTATGATGTTAGTGCGATTACTTCTTGAGGTAGTACATTTGACGAATTGTATATTATAGTATTGTATTTGTGATTAGAATATGGTTGTTGTAAAGACTGTTTTTTTGGGTGTTAATAATTAAATGATGTAATAGCTGGATTAGAGGGAAATAATAAATGATGTTGTTAGACCCGAGTTGTGTTGTTTAGCTTCCGCTATTAATTTAAATGGATGTTTTAGTTAGAAAGGCTTCGTGTTACGAGACTTTATCTCGAAACATGGCCGAACGGTCCATTTTCCGGAAATACTCGGGGTTTCGGGACGGGTCGTTACAGCTATAGTTGGTTTAATAGATAATATATACGGTAAATGATTTTATTTAAATCATAGACTAAAAGGGTATGCGAAACAAAGGGCAATATATATTTAATGGTTATAGTAAAAGTTTATTATATTACTTTTGTATTTTTACGTGTATTATACGATACGATGTGGTTTGTATGTTCTTATGGAACATTATATGTTAATTGGCAATGTCTAACATCGACTTCAGGTGCCTTAGCATCAATCGCCACAACTGAGTCCCTCTGCGCGGAGAAGGTGGTAGCCCAGAAGGCAGTTGTTTAGACCTTGAGGGGTCATTGGTTTAGTAGTCATTGACGCCTTTTGTCTCGGATTTTATCTATGCAAAATAAACAAGTAATAAATTTATAAATCCGGTATACCCCAAGTGTAGGGATCGTAGCATAGCGATTAATACCGGAGTCGATCTCAGGGAATCGGGGTATCTAGTTTATTCATTTTCCTAAGATTGATACCATTATTATTAAAACCTAAAATAACAAAACGAAAAGATAAACTGGACAGAGGATTGTCAGTCCAAAGCCAAGAAATATCGTTGCGAAAAATAAATCTAAACTACAAACTAAGAAAATAAATAAAACTAGTAAAACCATGACAATGACTATGGTGATTCAACAAAGAACAAGCAATGATCCACCGTCCCGCAACCCTCGCTTTCTTTGTAAGGTTATCTTATGATGATTTAATTAAACTTGTGATTCACCTAACAAAGGTATGAACTCCTAATCTCTTAGAAAAGTTCGCCTATCAATCTTCTATCTTTCGATCTTAAAGATTAACACTTTCAATTCAGAGGTGTAAGATTTATCCAACCTAGCAACCTAGATATTCAACCTAATCAACTCTCGTTACTTATAGGTTAAAGATCCAATCTTTCCTATGGTGATCTAGGTTTACACCGACTCTCGTCACATAGTAAACATCAATAGCAAAACATCTCTCGATATAAATTTGCATAACACATAATCATAGAAAAGAAACAACTTTAATTAAAACTCACAAAATCATCCAAAAAGGAGAAATAAAAACGCCGCAAAGAAAAGTTTCACATGCTTGTCCCAAGTTTGAGCAAATTTTCAAGCCATCCTCATGAATCGAAAGGAAAACGAAACAAAATAAATAAAACAACTAATCTAACTCCTCAACCTCGACTCAAGCAGCAAGGCTTGGCCGACCGAGCACAACTCGGCTCCGAATTTAAGGTTTTCAACGGCTTTCGCCGATATATGATATGATTAGGGTTGAAATAATGCGGCTATATATATAGAAAACTAGGTCGGTTATGCTTAAGTCGGCCGTGGACGCCCGTTCAGTCATGCATAAAAACTTCGAGTCGGGCCGAGCTGGATCAGACGCATATCCCATGCAAAATTGGACGCCAGTTCATCAAAAACTTCAAAAATCTGAATCAGCTTCTTCTTCCTGGACGCCAGTCCATTCCCTTAGATGCCCGTTCACTCTTCATTCAGCTCAAACGCACGTTCAGTTTGCTGGACGTCCGTCCATCCTGGACGCATGGTGAACGCACGTTCAACTTGTAAATCTTCATTCCAATCCTCAACTTGCATCTTCCTCCTTCCATTAAATCTCCAATTATGACATGTTTATGACCTACAAAACCACAAAGACATGCAAAGTGTAAAACCATAGATAATTACCAATAAAATCATGAAATTAGCTCAACTTTACACTTAAAGACTTTTAAAACTCATCTGCTCAATAATTCGATTAAACCCTTAATTTCTGTGCAAATAATACGAATATGGAGGAAATCATTATAAAATATAACATTATAAATCTCATAAAATCACCCTTAACACCTTTTACAACGTGCTAGGTAGTTAATCTAGATTGTCTAGAACTAGATGTCCTTAGGAAGCCTTTTAAGTGGAATGAATTTAGGTGGTTAGATTAACTACGTAATAAACATATGTGATGAGTCTAAGATCTAAAACGTTGTAATTCTTGGTGAGACACATTTATGATTCGCAGCATGAAATCTTTTAACATACGTAACGAACAATATTCGAGTTTAGGAAATGTTCCATCTGGAACCATCCGTGCTATATGAGGAGTCTTTGAATATGTCCCGGTGTATACCATCATTTCGGGCATTGTGTCCTTGAATCACAATGTAACATAAATAATTTCTCGTGATGGTGCTAACAGACTTAGCAGAGGGGAGTGTATTTTAATGCAAGATATGTGGTAGATGTGTAGATCAATATGTGTTACCGATCTTCTACCCCTTACTGTGTACAAAATGTACTTATTTCCTTATTATACCCCACCCCGAGAATATTTTGTAGGTAGATGAGTTGGGCTATGACGATAGTCAAGAAGCAGACGTTTGAGCTTGGAGTTCGAAATGAAGTTTATTTTACTTTTCATTGTTTCAATAATATCTTGGAATTGTAAACGTTTAACGTTTGAGATGCCATTACACTTTTAGCTTCCCGTTTTATCTTTTTATTCGGGATTGTAATAGTATTAACAACATTTAATTATGTTGTTTCTTTTGGGGATGTTCTGAGACTTGATTTGGAACTTTGATCGATCTATTTTGTTTGTCGTTTGACATTCCAGAGTTGTTATTTTAAGTTTTCTGCTTTGAAATTGATATTAATGTATGATGACGTAGGCTTACGTATATATACTTCTTTGATTTATTAATGAAAAAAAGATATGCGTGCCGGGCATTCTTTCCGGATAAGGACTCGGTGTCCGGAACGGGGCGTCACAGTTGGTATCTAAGCAAAGTTTCCTTTCTTAAGTCTAAGTTCGTAATTAAGCTTTAATGTATAGTTTTCTTTAGCAGCTTAGCTAATCCTATCTTGCCTCTTATTACAGAAGATGGTTAGATACGGCACCAGAGCTCATCCTAGTGTCCCAGGGCCATCTCATGCACCTCGGGATGGAGATACGGCCGAGAGTGAGTCCGATTGGACTCGAGGGAGTTCTTGGTTTCACAAGGGTTGCACCTCGGAATCACGGTATGGAGCAGGGTCAAGAACATGGGTTGGTTCAGAATCAGACTCAGGGGTTGAAGGATCATAATTATGAATTTGTTTTCATTCGGGAGCGGGTTGTGCAGGACTTACGGTGTGCCAACTTCACAGTTAATGTTTCTTTGCCCTAATTTGGAGGTACTCTCACTGCATTTCTAACTACCTATACCACCCCTTTGACCAAGAACTACACACAGCCCCATCCATCCCTCATTCTTCGAGCCACCACAAATAACCAAGTTCACCTCACTGCATATCCATCTACCTCTTTCCACCCCCAAATTCCAATGATCTACTTGTTATGAAATTTACGAAGGAACGCAGCGGAATTTAAAATTTTATTTCCTTTTAACCAGGATCGACTTCGTTTATGCAATAAACAAATAAACTAGTAGACGGTGGTAACCTTGGTTGATCTAAAAGATCGACGCTTTGACCGTCTAAGGAGAGTAGTTCTGCATAGACCCACCCATGTGTTCGGTCTCTACCGCTAGTCCACACGAACAGCCCGCCGGAATCCCATCATGGATTGTTATTAGAAAACTCCGGTCGCTAGACCGGCCCTTCTCCCCTCTCTTCAACTCTCTATAGGATGCTCTCTATTTTACACAAGAACTATTAGTTCTTGGAATTGTGATGTACAAAAGAGCTTGACACCCACCTCTTATTTATAGTAGAAGTGGCGCCCCTACTAGGTGTGGAGGAGAAGAAAACCTTTTTCCCAATAAAATAAGGAAAATATAATTGATTGATTTATCTCATTTATTATAATATCTTATATTAAATAAATCTAGGATATTATCAATATCTTATATTGAATATTTCCAAGATATTGTAAATATCTTATATTGACTATATTTATCTTATTACCATAAATCAATTTACACATGTGTATATATCACATATATTTATTACATATATAAATCTTTTATATATATATATATATATATATATATATATATATATATATATATATATATATATATATATATATATATATATATATATATATATATATATATATATAAATATATAAATACTATGGTGCGCATGAATCACCAATTTGCATTAGTGCAAACACACGCAGGCACAAGTATTATTTATATATCAATATCTAATATTAATATTTGGTAATACTATTAATTAAATTGCACAATCCATGTGTATCACTTATACACATATGTGGCGTCACTTATCAATATAAGTGTATTTAATTAATCAACATAATTAATATATTGTGTTTTATTTATTCATAATAAATAAACACCACCATATTAATTTACCACTATAACCTTTATAGTACGAGATAAATTCTTTCCTTAATTGGTTATCAACTATAACCACATTTTAATTCGGCTAGATGTTCTTATGTGTGTGACCCGATAGGCTTCCGAATATGTTGGCCGTAGACACAAAGTGCATATTACTTAAAATGCCCTTCACGTCTAACGATCACGGATAGCGTCTCAGCAACACACCGTGACCCCAATCATCGGAAGAGTCAAATGCAATGACTACTACCTTCAGGTGAAAGCGATTACCGTGTAACTTACAATCCTAATTTGTATTAATATCCATACGGTCGTACGTCGAGTGTCAAACATTAACGACCGTATCTTATAATCTGGATATCAAGCTCTCTCGAAGTAACTCATTTACTTCCACTTTGCAATGATTCATGAGAGTAAGATATTCCTTATAAGAAGGCCATTTCGGATATTCGATCCCAATCATAGGATACACGATTCCCGGACGACCAAACATGTATACTCCGCATGCTTCAGTATTACACCCAATCACTACCGTATGATCGTCCTGTGGCTAGGGGAAACCTCAATAGTGTCAAAGCATGACAATCCACACCGCAATGCCATGTAGACTACGGTCCTAAGTATAATTACACAACCGTCACATAGTGTGACACTTATCCATGTAAGTGGGTCAGTCTAACATACGCATTCTCTAATACACGTCCATGTACAGTCCAAGTGTCTATACACTTTGATAGACGAGATCTATCCCTGCCCTAAAGACAGAAGACATCTAATACGTGCTAGCCTGTTCATACTATCAATGACCTGTTTAATAGTACATCATCCTAGAGACAATTAAGTATCAAACTTATTAAAGTGATTAGAGATCTCATCAACCATCATCGCCGATCATGGTTTCTCTACCACAGTTTAATACTAAGGACGTTATCACATAACAATTCATAATTGGTTCTTCAAAAGAACACATATATGACAACAGAAAAGCCATTTAATATATGTATAAACATAAAGAAATAGTAGAAATGATCCGACCCGGTCGGATCCGGTCCAACCCGATTGGGTTTAGCACACTATTTCAATAATCTCCCACTTGGCCCAAAACCAATCACTCGCACATACAAGACCAAGTTTAAACACAAGAATCTCATGCAATACTCTCAACCAGCACAAGCCACAAATGGATTGCTATCTATGGGGACTCACACTATCTTCATATCATGTTCCAAGTGACCAAGTCAAAGGAACCACCTCAACACACACATGAATCTCCGACGAGACCCTGGTCCTTGCTTCATGTAATGAATCCACTTACTATATCAGCTATATAGGAAAAGGTGGAAGAACCGTACAAGGTTCAGGAATGAACCTTCTAGATCCATGTACTGCTCCTGCTGTGCCTCCAAGGCAATACTGTGGTTTGGCTCGGTTGTAGATTTTACAAGTGACCCTTAGCTAAGAACATTTCCGACTCCTTTGTATCACTTAATCAAAGTGACTGCAAACCCAGACTGTAGCTCCCACTCACCTTCGTAAGACTCAGGATATATGTCTGTATAACTATATTTATTCGCTTCCAAGTTTCGATAAACTAGGAAACCATCCTTAACTTGTTTAAGGATGTTCTCGACATTCACCAGATTTACTTTCATACTTGCTCATGACTCTTCATGAAGTATGAACATCCGGCATTACTTCTATGATGGTTCATATCGCAGTAGCAAAGGAAACCTTCCATAACCATCATCTTTCACCTTATCCTTAGGACCAACGTCTTAACATAGATAGATCTTGAGAATACCGGCTAGCAGTATCTCCTTCGAGATCTATGCTAAACTCTTTTAGCATCACATCTATATAGGTAAACTATAATCTAACTGCAGTTAAATCTATCACAATAGATTCTTATTTCTAAAATAAGAACTGCTAATCCAAGTGCTTCCGTAAAGACCTTGAACTACCAAACATTAATTGACTGTGACATAGGGTGATAATTCTCGAGAGAGATATCCTATAGCTTACTCAAAAATCATAACACACTCCCCCTATCCATCTTGCACATGGGGCATATCCCTTCTTTTGATAAAATCAAACTCCTTTGATTATCAAACAAAGAAATGTCTAGAGAAAGTTGTTTGAGTCCATAAATAGATCTCGTGGGCTCACATATCATGTTATCGTCTATGAACATCGAGCTGTCTGCCCAACGTCTTCAACACTATCATATAGCCATGACACGAAGTTACAATAAGCAAAGTCTGAATAGAACTGGGTTCAGCCTTACAGGGACATTCCCTCTAGGTAAGACAGACTAGGTTCATAACCTGGTTGTCACTGATGGAATCTAATTCAGATATTATGGCTCCTGGCCATATCTCTCAATCTTGACTTTCAAACATTCCCTCATAAGTCGTGAGATATTCATTCATCAAGATGAACATACCAGCAGCCCTTTTGGGCTTGAGGTTATCCACAGACTTACAGAACTTTTGAGTGCACTGATCAGTGTTCTACACCCCATCGCTATATATGCCGTCTGCTCACGTTCCTATGGTTGAATATATATTTGGGGTTCTCAAACTCTTTTGAGATCTGATTCACTCCTACTGTTTCTTTTGGAAGAAACACTTCCTTTAGAAGACAGCATGTTTGGAGACAAACATTTTGCTCCGCGGACAAGTAAATAATATCCAGCATACTTGCTAAGACATTCCACAAATTTGCATATGTCGTACTAGGCTCCAAGCCTTTCTGACTTTGCCTATGACAACTTCAAATCATCGTTCAAGATAGATTCGACATTATCCTCTTCCATATCTAATATGGAATTTATTCAACCTTTATTCTTTGGAACTCGGTTAAGTATAAGGGCACTATCCCGAAACGGGTAAGGGATATTTCGTATGGCTTCCATCACACCTCTATCATATCAAGTGTTGCTTCCATTTTGGGAACACAATCTAATTGCGTATCCCAAAGATGGTATCCTTCAAGGAGAATGTTATTCCTTTCAGACGACTTACGAAACACCCTTCAGTATTAATTACTTCAATCCAATTGAAGATTAATTTATATTCGTACTAGCTCGAACTTTTCGGGCTTTCCGAATTGTGCACTTCACTGAGTACACTTGACTATTTCTAAAAATAGTCGTAGAGATTAATAAACAATTATTTGTGGCATTAATTGTCATAAGCCAACAAACACCGGTATGTTTAGGCTTTAGACAAATTTTCTAGAATTTATAACCTTTTCAAAAAAGGGTATTTTAGTCATCTTTAGAAAAGATACGTATCACCCACATGATTCATAATCACATGGTTCAGACATCATCTGAATGACATTTGATTATACGTTTCTCTTCCAGAGAGTCGACATCTTGAACACCTAGAAATATCAAGGATAACAGCCATACAAATATTTTGTTGAGATTTCATCACACATATCAACTATATAGTGACAACAATCTAGTATGTTAGATTCAGTGACCTTTCAACTTTATCGGAATAACATTTATTCTTTACAATTGAATATGTCTACTAAATCTTAACAAGCAACTGAAAACATGTTCTTCATAAGAACTGGAACACAATAACATTTATTTAGTTCCCTTATCAGTTTATAAGATCCAGAATATTGTAAGTGTCACAACGTTTGCTTCACCTTCCATATCTGCATTTAATCTTTCTAATTTAATCACTCTCTTAAGACATCATATATCTTAGAGTCAACTTTGAACTTAGATAGATTTATCTCAACTCACTTGCCTACAATAGAGACTTCAATAAGTTCTCTATTTAAGCACACGCCCTAACTTTTCCCTTTTAATCATTTAAGCACTTGTGAATATTTCTTAGTGTAGTCATCATAAGACTTAAGAAAGATCACAAGAGCTATGTCTTTAATTTCCTTTCATCAAGAAAATCTAAAGTTTATTAAATAGTTTATTTAACCTTTTAAATCGTATTTAAAACATTAAATATTTAATTAACCTTTAAGCAATGATAGAATTAAGTCGATACTTAAATCTTATAATTTTGAAAACAACCTTTCCAAAATTAGACATGACCATTCTTATCCAACGTTTGAATTAATTGTCATCATATGACTGAATCATCATATTGGATCGTATCCAATGTCTTGAGCTTCCGTCTTTCATTAAAGTCTTGGAGTACTGCATCAAATATGCAGTCTCCTTCTCTCTAACTACTATAACGGGATTGCTCATGTCATTACTTATTTTAAAAAGATTAAAATTTACTTAACCATTCTTGAGAACGTTTCTCAAACAGTCATAATTTGGTTTTACTAATCGAGAAAAAACATAAATATAAAAGTTTGCTAAAAAACTACAACATAAAAAATGAAGATAAAAGAGTGTTGTTGTCTATACACGCAAAATCAAATATGGTCTTTGGGATTATGATTTTGCTCCCACTAGTCAACTACTCCCAATTGACTTTCAAGAAATTTTTCAAAATTCTTTAGTGGCTGGAATCCTATCTAGTTGACTCGATCCCCGACGTGGGCCGATCGACCGGATCAATTTTGACGGGTAGGTACTTCTTACCAATCGCGTCTAACGTGACTTCTAGTGGTTTGACTAGTCAGCTCTTTGACAATTGACATCGTCTATGTGATAGTCAACCTTATGTCTCTAAAATCAGACGGTCCTGATGTGGGCCAATCACCGCAAGATTCTTAGTCGAGTCGTAACCCAAGTATTCATGAGATCTCATAACGATCATATCTCGGTAATGACGATATACCCGAGGTATGTCAACTCACGACGTGGGCCGATCAGTTGGATCCGAACAAGGGCTCTTCACCGTCACTATAATATTGGGAGACATATTATAACTCGATTTTTGTTGTGGAAGTATTTACGTAAATTAATTCACTTAATTAATTTAATTACGGTCTCATGAAATATATCTATCTCTATTAACGTACATCCTACACATTTATCTAGATCGTGCCTAGTCATGCATCTAACGTATTTTACTAAATAAGACAAACACATAATAAAAAAATGCGTAAAGTTACCATTGTGATCATGGACTTTTCCTAGGTGCAGTTTCGAATACAAACTGACGAAACCGTGGGTCACAATCTAAAGGTAGCTGTAACCGCCAATAGGATCTTTAATGCTCCATACTCCAATGGGATCTTTATTTTTCTACTCTTTCTTTGGTCTCCATCTTCTGCACCATTCTTGTTACATTTAATTCTATCTAATAAAATAAATACACCCGCCGCACACGGGAAGAGCTAACGGGAATGAGATAAATGCAGAAAATAAACTAGGTCACGTTGTTCATAATGGCCTAGGGCGGTTTTAAACCAATAGAAAAATTCAATCATTCACATCTGTCCTATCGGTTGAGTCCATGATCAATCGGGGTCCATATAATCATATTATATCTATTATATCTAATCCATACAATAACATCTAATGAAAAAGATAAAATTAAAATTTAACTACTTGCATCTTAATTAATCAATTAACATTTAATCTATTAAATAATTTTATACAATCAATTAACTAATTAACATATAATTAATTAAATGATTTAATCGAAATAAAATTAACGATTAATTTTAAACGATTTTAATTTTAATTTTAATTAATTAGAACTATTCTAATATTAAATCAAAATTAAAATTAAGTCTCTTTTGTTTCTTTTCTTTTGATTCCTAATCAAAAGGGATGCATTTGGTTTCCTAAACCAAAAGGCATCTTCCAAAACCAAAGTTGGTTTAGGCCTGGCCACTTTCCAAAATCAAAATATTGTAAGTGGCCTTGGCTAGGCCTATTCCAAATCAAATATTTGAAAAGACAAAATAATTTTAGTTTTGGACTGGCCACTTTCCAAAATCAAAATTTTGGAAGTGGCCTAGGCCTAGACATTTTCCCAAATCAAATGTTTGGAAAGGGCCATTGCCTAGACCTTTTCCCAAATCAAATGTTTGGAAGGGGCCTATGCCTAGACCTTTTCCCAAATCAAATATTTTAATGCCATGTGGCATCCCAATGGCCCAAACTATTTGAAGCATTGGTTAGCCACATGACACAACTAAACAAAGGAGGAATTATCAATCACAACTATGAACCATATTGAATCACAAAATACACAAAACAAAAATTTGGAGATCCGCAAGCATTGACGATCAACGATCGCCGGCAAGAGTTGCCCTTTGCCGCCGCTTGATCGGCCGAGCACCACCCGATCTTGTTTTTTTCTTTTCGTGTAGCAATTTGGCAAATCAAATATCTTTCATCTTTTAATTACGTGATTTAAACGATAAAATTAACTACGCAAAATAACATGCTTATTGCTTAAGCTCGAAGCTCTCTCTGATACAACTGTTAGGAAATCTACGCGGGAACGCAGCGGAATTTAAAATTTTATTTCCTTTTAACCAGGATCGGCTTCGTTTAAGCAATAAACAAATAAACTAGTAGACGGTGGTTACCTTGGTTGATCTAAAAGATCGACGCTTTGACCGTCTAAGGAGAGTAGTTCTGCATAGAGCCGCCCAAGTGTTTGGCCTCTACCGCTAGTCCACACGAATAGCCCGCCGGAATCCTGTCATGTATTGCTATTGGAATCCGCCCAATGGTGCGCATGAATCACCAATTTGCATTAGTGCAAGCACACGCAGGCACAAGTATTATTTATATATCAATATCTAATATTAATATTTGGTAACACTACTAATTAAATTGCACAATCCAAGTGTATCATTTATACACATATGTGGCGCCACTTATCAATATAAGTGTATTTAATTAATCAACATAATTAATATCTTGTATTATATTTATTCATAATAAATAAACACCACCATATTAATTTACCACTTAACCTTTATAGTACAAGATAAATTCTTTCCTAATTTGGTTATCAACTATAACCACATTTTAATCCGGCTTGATGTTCTTATGTGCGTGACCCGATAGGCTTCCGAATATGTTGGCCGTAGACACAAAGTGCAAATTACAAAAAGTCCCTTCACGCCTAACGATCACGGGATAGCGTCTAGAAACACACCGTGACCCCCAATCATCAGAAGAGTCAAATGTACTGACTACTACCTTTTATGTGAAACAGTGACCGTGTAACTTACAATCCTATCGTTGTAATAATATCCATACGGTCGTACGTCGAGTGTCAAACATTAACGACCGTATCTTATAATCTGGATATCAAGCTCTCTCGAAGTAACTCATTTACTTCCACTTTGCAAAGATTCACGAGAGTAAGACATTCCTTATAAGAAGGCCATTTCGGATATTCGATCCCAATAATAGGATACGCGATTCCCGGACGACCAAACATGTATTCTCCGCATGCTTCAGTATCACACCCAATCAATACCGCATGATCGCCCCATGGCTAGGGGAAATCTCAATAGTGTCAAAACATGACAATCCACACCGTGATGCCATGTAGACTCCGGTCCTAAGGATAATTAGACAACCGTCACATAGTGTGACACCTATCCGTGTAGGTGGGTCAGTCTAACGTAAGCATTCTCTAATACATGTCCACGTACAGTCCAAGTGTCTCTACACTTTGATAGACAAGATCTATCCCTGCCTTAAAGACATAAGACATCTAATACGTGCTAGCATGTTCATACCATCAATGCCCTATTTAATAGTACATCAGCCTACTGACATTTAAGTATCAAACTTATTAAAGTGATTAGAGATCTCATCAACCATAATCGCCTATCATTGTTTCTCTACCACAGTTTAATACTTAGGACGTTATCATATAACAATTCAAAATTGGTTCTTCAAAAGAACACATTTATGAAAACAGAAAAGCCATTCAATATATGTATAAACATAAAGAAATAGTAGAAATGATCCGACCCAGTCGGATCCGGTCCAACCCGATTGGGTTTAGGACTTTATTTCAACACTACTCATCGCAGCCAACCCTACATCCTCAGTATGACTATGCTTGTCTTTCCACTAGAAATATGCCCCATTTAGCTTATCCCGCCCGGGCAGCCTATACTTTGTATAACACTCTACCTCAGCCGCCACCTATTAACACCACCACTCAAACCACATCAAACTATCAGCCCTACTACTCAGCTCCTCCACCACCACTTAACCAAAGATACCATCCTTACAGACCACCAGTTGACACACATATGCCACCTCCTCCACCACCAACTACCGGGTACCCTACTGCTTACCCCACTGCACCTAGACCCTTGCAATATGCACCAGTAACCCCGAATAGGGAGGAATATGAGGAGGCATGAAGGTTTTTAAATGATCAAGAATCAGCAGTTAAGCAATTTGATGGTAAGACAGCTACTATTGAGGCGGATAGTTGGTTGAGGACTGTTGAAAGAAGCTACAAGCAGATGAGGTTACCAGTGAATAAGTGGGCCAACTTGGCCAGTTCTCTGTTGATTGGAGCAACCCAAGAATGGGCAGATATGATAGAGGATATGAGAGGAATGATTGAAGATTGGGAAGAATTTAAGGGAGCCTACATCGATCAGTTTTTCCCTACCGCATTGAGAAATGCTAAGGCTAGCGAGTTTCTTTTCTTATGTCAGAGAGATATGTCGGTAATGGAGTACCAAAGGAAGTTCTATGAGTTGGAAAAGTATTCCCCCAACAGTAATCCGACTGAGGAAGCTAAGATTGACAAGTTCATGGAAGAGCTAAATACGGACATAATGGATAAGTTGATTGGCAACAGGCCAGATACTATGAATAACTTGATGGACACATGTTTGAGCATTGAGATTTATAATGTGAAACCGAGCATCATGGTAGGTCTGAAAAAGCCTTTTAATGCAAGTCAGAACGGCAGGCCAGCACAACAATAGAACTACAGGAGGGATCCAACTAGACCGTCCGCCCCACCAGCAGCAGCGACACCGCCTTGCCCTAAGAGTGTCAAATCTCATGTTGGAGAGTGTTGTGTTGGCACAGGAGCGTGATTTCACTGTGGTGATACTGGTCTCATTGTTAGAGATTGCCCATTGAGGAGGAACATTCGGACTCCAAAGCATCTACTTTCTAGGCCACCCTCGGGGAAAGTTAGCCCGTCGGGACCTACCGAGATGAGGTAGTAAATCTGGGTGCTTTTAAAAGTTTTTGGTTCCATTTAGTATGTGTTCTTGAGGGTGCATTTTCGTTGCTTGAATACATGTTGTTTTCCTTGCCTACTAGGTTATATACAAGTAGGAGGTTTACTTGTGTCTATTTTGTTTGACATTGGTGCTTCAAACACGTTTGTGTCAACTAAGGTAGCCGAGCAACTTAGGATGCCTTTTGGAAAGTTAAGGAAGCCTTTAAGGATTAATACCCCGATAGGAAAGTCTTCTAAGGTTGATTAGATGGTTTCTCAATGCAAGATGGAAGTTGGTAAGTGCAGATGTGAACATGATCTAATTGTGTTCGATTTCTCAGGCTTTGACGTCATTCTAGGGATGGATTGGCTATCAAAGAATCATGTACATCGGGATGGCAAGGATAAGAAGGTGATGTTCAAGGAACCAGACAAATCTTCTATCGCTTTTCAGGGTAATGCCAAGAATTCAAGTGTTAAGAATTATCCAATAATTTCTGCACTTAAGGCAGTCAAGACAATTCAAGCAGGATGTGATGCTTTGTTGTTTTTCACGGTTGATACATCGAAGAATAGTCCAGAGTTAAAAGATATCCTTATAGTAAATGAGTACCCTGATGTGTTACCAGAAGTGTTCCCAAGAGACACGCCAGATAGAGCTTTCGAGTTCACCATAGAATTGATTCTAGGAGCAGAACCAGTTTCTAAAGCTCCTTATAGGATGGCTTCAGCTGAGTTAAAGGAGTTGAAAGAGCAGCTTGCGGATATGTTGAAGAAGAAGATCATCCAGCCGAGTACTTCACCGTGGGGAGCTCAAGTGTTGTTTGTGAAGAAAAAAGATAGGAGCATGAGGATGTGTATAGACTATAGAGAGTTGAACAATCTCACTATTAAGAATAATTATCCACTCCCAAGGAAAGACAACTTGTTTAATCAATTACAAGGGAAGAAGATATTCTGTAAGATTGATTATGGTCGGGTTATCACCAGTTGAAGGTTAAGGAATCATATATTCCTAAGAAAGCATTCAGGTCTCACAAATGCGCCTTCGGCATTTATGGATCTTATGCAAAGAGTCTTTATGCCATATCTGGATCAGTTTGTTATAGTGTTCATCGATGACATTCTGATTTACTCTAAGGACGAGGAACAACATGAGAAGCACTTGAGGATTGTTCTTCAAACTTTGAGAGAGGAGAAGTTGTTTGGCAAGTTCAGAAAATGAGAGTTCTGGTTAGACCATGTGAGTTTCTTGGGTCATATCATCTCAGGTGAAGGAATTAAAGTGGATCCAGCTAAGATTGAACCGGTAGTTAAGTGGCCTAGACCTACTAAAGTGTCAGAGAATCGGAGTTTCTAGGTTTGGCAGGCTACTATCGGTGTTTTGTAAAGGATTTCTCAAGAATAGCATCACCACTTACAAGTCTCACTCGAAAAGGAGTAAAGTATGAATGGACTAAGGAGTGTGAAGAACCATTTCAGATTCTCAAGAAGAGATTAACCACAACACCAATATTGACTCTTCCAGAAATGTTTGACAAATATGAGGTTTACATTGATGCTTCGGGTCAAGGTCTTGGTTGTGTGTTATCTCAGAATGGAAAGGTCATAGCATATACGTCAAGGCCGTTGAAAATTCATGAGAAGAAATATCCGATGTATGATCTTGAGTTAGCAGCAGTTGTCTTTGGGTTGAAGACCTGGAGACATTACTTGTATGGAGTCAAGGCTCGTATTTTCACCGACCATCATAGCCTTAAGTACTTCTTTAAGCAGTAGCAGATGAATATGAGACAAAGGCATTGGTTGGAGTATGTTAAGGACTACGACCTTGATATTCAATATCATCCAGGAAAGGCGAATGTTGTAGCAGACGCCTTAAGCAGGAGACCAGTGAGTTCACTTATTAGCGTCCGGATGCTGTTGATCAGTTGGAGAGCTTGACCATTAAGGATATTGGTCCATAGGAACAGGTTGGTTGTTTTGCACCTTTGATCGCCAGTTCAGAGTTGGTTGTTGAGATTCAGAGGAAGCAAGAAGAAGATCCGTTTATGGTTGACTACAAGAGAGTTGCCAGGATGAAGCCAGCCAGTGGCTATGAGTTAGATGCAGATGGTAACCTTTGGTATCAAAATAGGTTGTGTGTTCCTCAGGTGGACAACTTAAGGAATACGGTTATGGAGGAAGCCCATAAAATTGCGATTGCAGTTCATCCTGGAGCAAACAAAATGTATAAAGTGCTGAAGCAATATTACTGGTGGCCATCAGTGAAAATTGAGATAGCGGAGTTTGTGGCCAGATGTCATTTATGCAAACGAGTGAAGGCTGAGCATAAAAGACCAGCAGGATTGTTAAAGCCCTTAGATATTCCCGAATGGAAGTGGGAGAAGATCACAATAAGATTTGGGTAATAGTAGATGGGTTGACTAAGTTTGCGCATTTCTTGACCAGTGAATGAGAAAATGACATTGAAGAAGTTAGCTACACTTTATCTGCACAATATTGTGAAGCTTTATGGAGTCCCAGTTTCAATTCTTTCCGACCGGGACAGCAGGTTCATCAGTAGATTTTGGATGAGTTTACAAAAGCAACTTCGTACGAAGTTAGATCCGAGTACAGCGTTTCATCCCCAGACAGACAGGCAGTCAGAAAGGACAATTCATACTCTCGAAGACATGTTGCACTACAAGAAAAAGGACTAAAGGACAATTTAATGAGAGAATAAACTCTAATTAAAAGAGTGTTTTAAGAAATTTTTATATAGCTAAATGTTGGCTTTTAATGACATTCTTTTAATAAAATATTATTAAATCACCCATCTTTGTTTATATATAAATAAAAATCACCTACCCAAAAACTATTTCCCGTCCCTAAAACAAATCTATCCATCCAGTTCCTATCAATTCTTTTTGCCCGATGACCTAAATTGCCAAAATCACAAACAGCGTGATGAAGAACATAGCAAGACAAAGAACGCCGGTGAGTTCAAGAGTTTTCGAAGGTCATCGTCAAAACAAGTAGGGATAATTGTGAGATTCGGTGACTGAAATTAGGGTACATCCGGCTTCAATCGCGATTTCACGAGGACTTCTCTTATCGACATATATTTTGGATAATAGCTTCGATGGTCGGAGAGGTATGTATATCCCCAAAGGTGTATTTTTCTCTTCCGCAAATCGATTAGTTTCTCTTCCATAAATCGATTTTACTAGTCGTATTTTTCAATCTTGTTATTTGGATTAAAGTTGAATCATCATCATGTTTTCTTCTTCTTTTTTTTTAGGGGTGGCTTTAAAAGCGATAATTCCTTTGGTTTTTGTTTCCTCATCGTTGGCTTTTGGTTGTGATTGGATTTTGGGGATAAAGCGTTCCTTGTCAATTTGTGAAGACAAAAAACTTGATTGAATTTTTGTGCTTTTAGGATGAAGAGAGAACATTACTACATTGATGGTCTTTTACATTTGATACTTTGTATTTTTGTTGATTGTGTAACGCCCGTTCCCGGACACCGAGTCCTTATACGAAAAAGAACGTTCGCACGTATAAAATAAAGTGAATTCATTTTATACGTAAGCCTCTACCATGTCGTATCAAATGAAAGCAAAGCGGAAGCAAAACTCGGGTATATTTTTTCAACGTCTAAGAATAGAAACAAGAAATTCTAAAGATAGAAATGTAAATTATTACATTGGAAAAATCGAAATCCCAAAAGACAAGACGTAGCAACCAAAAGAAACCAACGATCTACCTCAGAATCATTACAAGAGCCACCAAAGAAAAACAGTAAAGAAACATTCTTGAAACTTCAACGAGCGCCTTCACACGTCGTCGTCAAAACTCTCCTCGAACACCTGTTCGTCTTCTCACCCCCAAACACATAAAAGAAAATGCATTCGAGGTAAGTACAATGTACTCAGCAAGAAAGAGAAGCTATGAAACCAAAAGAAATTATAAGGAAAGATATTTAAGTTGTTTATTTGGTTATAAGAGACCGACTCAATCTAGGGTTCACTTCATGCTCATCAACATGTTGTGACTAACTGTTTCTAACTTAACCTATCTATGTTACAACCGCACTCAAGGAGCACTCTGCGCATCCCCTCAAAGCAGAGTCCTCTCTGTACTTAGGGTCTTTGACCTACAGAGTTCTTCTACCTTGGGAACACTCTTTTGCAACATATTAGTGGATCACACCAATATCCACGAAGTCTAGAAAAGGTAGACTCCGATAGCACGCACACCTCAGCAGAGTCCCTCCGTACTTAGGGTCTTTTTGACTCCGAAGTTCTTCCACCTTGAGGTAGCACATGCATCGCGATTTAGCTGGTGCCTAGCCAAGAGAGACATGTTGTTTAATCTTTTACTAGTCACATACGTTGTTTATTAGGTTATTAGCTAGCCAACCTAAGTATTTTCAAGTATTCTCCCTCACACAACTACTCTCTTCTTAGACCACTAGACACGGACAAGTCCTAGCACATACACAGCCAATGATGAACCCTAATTCATCAAAGCACAAGCCTATCATGCTCTTCCGGCGGATCCGAACTTCAACTCCCTTTAAGAGTACATTCGGTGTTTTAAGCCGAACGAATCGAAGCTCAATTCAGGCTTGTCTAAGTTTATACCATTTTAACATATCATGTATAAAGGTTTCATACAGATAAATCATGTTTATAAGGCTGAACAACAACCCACAAGGAAACAGTGACAAACCAGCTAGACGCCCGTTTTAAGGCATGGGCGCCCGTCGAACATTTACCGGGCGCCCGTCAAAAGGCTGGGCGCCCGTCCACCTAAAAGCGATATCAATCTCGAATGTAAATTAGCACCTCAGACGCCCGTCCGGATAAGCCAGGCGCCCGTCGAGATTCGACCTAAGCGGGCGCCCGCCCGAAGAACCGGACGCCCGTCCACCGGGTTCGACCAAAACCCTAACTTCATCATCATGCGATTACCAGATCGTATTTCAACTAAAAACCAGCAAAAACAACACAGAAACACAGCAAACTTATATCTAAACATGCCATGATACTTATAGACAAAACTCAAACCATCAACACATCATTCTAGCACCAACTACAACCTACATTTGCATCTAACCTTATAAAAGCAAGGAGATCATAGGATTTATTTTCCTTACCTTAAAACATTTTAAAATCGAACCAAAACCCGACAAAGAGCGCAACTTTGGCAACCAAAGCGGTATCCAAGCGTAGTCCTCTCTTCTCAACGATTCCAAAACTTGATTCCGATGCGTAAAAGCGGTTAACTCCTTCTCTCGAAAATGAGAAAACTCTTGTCTCTCCCTCTTTTCTCTCTCACGGCCGCTTGAGGATGGGTTTAGGGTGTTTCAAATCGATTTGTGATTAACAAAGGGTTAGGTCATTGTTATTATCCATTTAAATACCTACTCCCAAAACTTAGGCTTTTCCTTATATGCCCCTTTTATTAAAAAAAAAAAAAGAGAATCGATCTTTCCTTTATTTATATATATACATAACTCGAAGATACATATATATAAAACACCGAATTATTTAACTCCGAATAAAAGGAAAGCGAATCCAATATTTCGTTTTCGCAAAAAGACACGTCTGCCCTTTCCCGAAAATCGGAATATTACATTCTCCCCCCCTTAAAAGGAGTTTAGTCCTCAAAACTAGAACATACACAGTAAATCCCCAAACTCTTGGAACTCACTAAGCATATCGCTTTCCCACTTCCCAAGTTGCCTCCTCGGGTGAATGATTGCTCCACTGAACTAACACCAAAGGGATCATCCGTCTCTTAATCATCTTTTCTTTCCGGTCTAGGATCTTGATAGGTCTCTCGTCATATGCAAGGTTATCTTGTAAGATTTCTAGGTCAACCGTAGTTTCCACATCCTTCTTAGTCAGACATTTCTTCAACATCGAAGCGTGAAACACATTATGGACTCTCGACATTGATTACGGCAATCAAGCTAATAAGCTAACGTCCCAACTCTCTCCAAAATCTCAAAAGGTCCAACATACCTTGGACTTAGCTTTCCTTTTTGTCCAAAGCGTTTCACTCCTTTCATCGGTGAAGCTCGGAGGTAAACTCTATCGCCGACTTCAAACTCAAGAGGTCTTCTTCTAACATCAGCCCAACTTTTCTGCATCTGTCTTGGCGCCTTGATTCTTGATTCTTCTGACCAATCTGAACCCTTTCCTTTGCTTGTTCTACCATTTCAGGCCTGTGATCATCTCTCTCCGACTTCATCCCAAAACAATGGCGTGCGACATCTTCTCCCATACAACGCTTCAAGCGGCGGCATGCCTATACTCGTGTGAAAACTATTATTATAGGCAAATTACATTACCGGAAGGTAGTCATCCCATGATCCGCCTACCTCCAAAACGCAAGCTCTCAACATGTCCTCGGCGTTTGGATGGTCCTCTCGGTATCCATCATGCGAGGATGAAAAGCCGTGCTCAAGTCCAACTTAGTCCCGAAGGCTTCTTGCAAGCTCTTCCAAAACCGACTTACAAATCTCGAATCACGGTCTGAAACTATCGAGATTAGAACTCCATGTAGCTTCACTATGTTGTCCAGATATAGTGTCGTCATCTTCTTTAATGGCATTTCAACCTTGTACGGTAAGAAATGGGCAGATTTGGTCAATCTGTCCACGATTACCCAAATTGCGTCGTGTCCGCCTCTTGTCTTAGGTAATCCGGTGATGAAGTCCATTGTGATCTTATCCCACTTCCATTCCGGGATATCCAATGGCTTAAGCATTCCACCGGGTCTTCTATGCTCCGCCTTAACCTTCTGACATACATCACACTCGGCCACAAACTTGGCTATTTCCACTTTCATCGAGGGCCACCAAAATCTTTCCTTTAGGTCTCTGTACATTTTAGTAGCACCCGGATGAACCGCAAAAGCTATCCTATGTGCTTCTTCCATAATTCTTTGTCTCAAGTCGCCAGCGTTAGGTACACATAGATGATCCCGATACCAGATTTCCACATTTATCCAACACGTAACCAACCGTGAGGCTTCTCTCAGCAACACGCTTCAAGTCCAACAAAACCGGGTCTTCGTCTTGCTTTCCCGAATATCATCCATCAACTCGATCTTGCTAACAACGGTGCCACAAAGCGCCGGTCTTCAATCGATCGAAGCTTCGATTTCCAACCCATCAAACCTTTTCGCCATTACCTCTCAACTTTGGAAGCTGCAAACTTTGGTTTCTGCTCGGAGCATCTGCCACTACATTCGCTTTACCCGGATGGTACTGAATATCCAAATCATAGTCCTTAACGAACTCTAACCATCTCCTCTGTCTCATATTCAGGTTCTCTTGTGTGAAGAAATACTTTAAACTCTTATGGTCGGTGAAGATCCTTGCTTTAACCCCATATAAGTAATGCCTCCAAGTCTTTAAGGCAAATACTACCATTGCCAACTCTAGATCATGTGTCGGGTAATTCTTCTCATGTACCTTCAATCGCTAGATGCATAAGCTATCACTTTTCCTCCTTGCATCAACACACAACCCAAACCCTGTCCCGAAGCATCCGTGTAAACATCATAGTTATCAAAAATCTCCGAATCGCTTAACTGCTGGTGCCGTAGTCAACTTACTCTTCAAGGTATGAAAGGCCTTATCACACTCATTAGTCCATTCAAATTTCACATTCTTACGTGTCACCTGGTGAGTGGAGTATCTATCTTGAAAAATCTTGTATGAACTTCCGGTAGTAACCACCAACCCAAGAAAAATTCTTATACAAAGCGTGGTAGGTTTAGGCCAATTCTCAACTGCCTCGATCTTTGCCGGATCAACTTGAATGCCATCTCCAGAAATGACATGACCCAAGAAACTCACTCGATCCAACCAAAAGTCACACTTAGAAAACTTTGCATACAACTGATTCTTCTTCAGTGTGTCCAACACTATCCTTAAGTGTTCCTCGTGTTCCTTCTCATCCTTAGAGTAAACTAGGATATCGTCTATGAACACTATCACGAACTTATCCAAGTACGGCATGAAAACTCGCTGCATCAAATCCATAAATGCAGATGGAGCATTAGTGAGTCCAAAAGGCATGACAAGGAACTCATAATGTCCATATCTCGTACTGAAAGCCGTCTTCGGTATATCTGCTATCTTAACCTTCAATTGATGATATCCGGACCTCAGGTCGATCTTGGAAAACACCTTCTTACCCTGCAACTGATTAAACAGGTCATCTATCCTTGGTAGGGATACTTATTCTTGATGGTAAGGTTGTTCAGTGCTCTGTAGTCGATACACATTCTCATGCTGCCATCTTTCTTCTTCACGAACAAAACAGGGGCTCCCCATGGCGAGGAATCTTGGGCTGAATTATGTTCCTTTCAAGCATATCTTTAAGTTGAGCTTTCAACTCCTTTAATTCAGCCGGTGCCATTCTGTAAGGTGCTTTAGCAACCGGTGCCGCTCCCGGTAACAACTGAATTTCAAACTCTATCTCTCTGTCCGGCATGTTTCCCGGTAACTCTTTCCGAAATACCTCGGGGTATTCCCTCACTATGGAGTCTCCTCGAACTTAGGCTTCACTTGTTCCACGTCCACTTTGCATACAACAAGTAGCCTTCACAACCCCTTCCGACAAGCCCTTACCGCCTTAAACGATATGATCGGATGTTTCTTCTTACTCGCTTGTACACATTCCTTGATACGTCTTATCGATTTCCCAGGTACTTTAAAAATCACTTTCTTCTCTTCTGATTCAAGTGTACATAATTCTCGGATAGCCAATCTATTCCGAGGATTACATCAAAATCGAAAAGTCCAAAGCGTAAAGTTGCTCTTACATCGATAAGGTCCGACTCGAACTTCCACTTGTGGTATCATTCTAGTTACCCTTGATACCTTCCCTAACGGCGTAGTTATCTCCAAAGTGTTCCTTAAAGGTTCTGAAGGTAAATCCAACTTCTTAGCTACCTTGGTTGACACAAAAGTATTTGACGCTCCCATGTCAAACAAAACCTTGACCACTAGGTTTTCTAACATTATCGTAACTAGTATGCATATTCATTTATTTAAATATAGTTACAACATGAATAATCACGCTATAAAATATCTTAATAGAAGAATAAAACCATAACATGGTACACGAAATAACGTCATCATCCTCTGGTTCCACAAAATTGGCATCATTTGCAAAAACTCGAACCGGTCGGCTCGGCCGCCTCTCCCCGCTACCTTGGCTCGAACCACTCTTGTTTCCTCTGTTTGGACACGCTCTAGAAAAGTGTCCTTGCTCACCACAAAGCGTAAAAACCGTTACTACTCTGCTGCACTCTCTGTATGATTTCTATTGCACTTGGGGCAAAGTGGTGCCTTTCGCTCGAGCCTTAGCTGCTTGTAGGAGCCGTAGTCTTCTTGGCTGCGCTTTTGTGGCGCCCCTATAAGCGCCTTGACTTGTCCCAAAATTTCTCTTATTATTAACAACCATTTGTAGCTCTCTTCACGAAAGTTTCGACTTCAAGGCTTTATTCATCAACTCTGCCATATTCCTTGCCGTGAATCCTAGCATGCCCGATTGAATCTCGTAGGCCAACCCATCCTTATAGAGGGCCATCTTTTCTCTTCTACCTTCATCAATTCCGGATAGAACCTTCCTAGCTCATTGAACTTATTAGTATCTTGGGCCTTTGTCGGTGATTACCTTGCTTGTGCTTGAGAATTGACTTGCTTTATCTGCTTGAGCTGTAACGGGAAGTACTCATTATAAAACATCGTCTTGAACCCTTCCCAATCCGTTACCTTACCGTTCTTTGCTTTGGACGGCATCAATCCATGCTTCGCTTTGCTCCCAACATAAAGCCGATCGCTATTTGTGCCATTTACGTCTCTCGGGAACATGTATGTTCCTACAAAGCTCTCGAATCCCTTATCCACTCCTCTGCTTTAGAATGCTCCACATTACCAAAGAAGTTCTCAACTCGATTTCTCCTCAATCTCAGTATACCAATCCACCACGGTGTGTGTTCAAAAGCCGGTCTAAGCTGGTGGGTGAACCGGAGGGTAACGAAAGATACATGCGGTTGATCTGCTGTGATGTTGAGGATGAGGTGGGATTACTTGAGGCTCATTCGATCTGAGATAGTACCCACCGATAAGGCCCGATCTTTGTTGAGGGTTGCGATAACCAAAGGGTGGATGACCGACGCCTTGGCCGGTGGTCAAAGCGTGGTGAAGGTGGTAATCTTGTAGGTTGAGGAACATGACCTACGAGGAGGAGGGTAAAAGACTGCTGCCGCTTGAGGATACAACTGGAGAATAAGCACTAGATGGTGGTGGATACACATTGGTCTTTGGTGGTGGCGCACTAATCGGTGGAATGTCGCCTATTACAAAGTGACACGAATAGGTGCTTGTCCAGGCTCTCCATAAATGTAGTTATATCTTGGCGGTGGTCGGGTGGCGGATTCGATCGCGGCCTCGGTGACCCATCTTGTTGAGACCTTGGTGTAGGTGTGTGGCTGTATGGGGTGGTGGTGAAAGACTCAAGCGAGGCGGAGGATTACGCCTCACAAATCCGCCCACCTACTACGGGCACTGGGCTCCACGCCTTGACTAACCCCCGAGCTCCCGGCTCCACGAACGCCTCTCCTTGTCGTTACCATCTTTGAAAGATCAAGAAAACCAGGCGTTACTAAAGATCTAAAGAAACTTATCTTAAGGAAGGAAGTCTAAAGGACGCTAATTCTACGATACCAATCATAACGCCCGTTCCCGGACACCGAGTCCTTATCTGGAAAAAGAACGTTCGGCACGTATAAAATAAAAGTGAATTCATTTTATACGTAAGCCTCTACCATGTCGTATCAAATGAAAGCAAACGGAAGCAAAACTCGGGTATATTTTTTTTTCAACGTCTAAGAATAGAAACAAGAAATTCTAAAGATAGAAATGTAAATTATTACATTGGAAAAGTACGAAATCCCAAAAGACAGTACGTAGCAACCAAAAGAAACCAACAGTCTACCTCAGAATCATTACAAGAGCCACCAAAGAAAAACAGTAAAGAAACATTCTTGAAACTTCAACGAGCGCCTTCACACGTCGTCGTCAAAACTCTCCTCGAACACTCATTCGTCTTCTCACCCCAAACACATAAAAGAAAATGCATTCGAGGTAAGTACAATGTACTCTCAAGAAAGAGAAGCTATGAAACCAAAAGAAATTATAAGGAAAGATATTTAAGTTGTTTATTTGGTTATAAGAGACCGACTCAATCTAGGGTTCACTTCATGCTCATCAACATGTTGTGACTAACTGTTTCTAACTTAACCTATCTATGTTACAACCGCACTCAAGGGCACTACGCGCATCCCCTCAGCAGAGTCCCTCTGTACTTAGGGTCTTTGACCTACAGAGTTCTTCTACCTTGGGAACACTCTTTTGCAACATATTAGTGGATCACACCAATATCCACGAAGTCTAGAAAAGGTAGACTCCGATAGCACGCACACCTCGGTGAGAGTCCTCCGTGCCAGGGTCTTTTTGACCACGAAGTTCTTCCACCTTCTTGAGGTAGCACATGCATCGCGATTTAGCCAGTGTGCCTAGCCAAGAGAGACATGTTGTTTAATCTTTTACTAGTCACATACGTTGTTTATTAGGTTATTAGCTAGCCAACCTAAGTATTTTCAAGTATTCTCCCTCACACAACTACTCTCTTCTTAGACCACTAGACACGGACAAGTCCTAGCACATACACAGCCAATGATGAACCCTAATTCATCAAAGCACAAGCCTATCATGCTCTTCCGACGGATCCGAACTTCAACTCCCTTTAAGAGTTCATTCGGTGTTTTAACTGAACGAATCAGAAGCTCAATTCAGGCTTGTCTAAGTTTATACCATTTTAACATATCATGTATAAAGGTTTCATGAGATAAATCATGTTTATAAGGCTGAACAACAACCCACAAGGAAACAAATGACAAACCAGCTAGACGCCCGTTTTAAGGCATGGGCGCCCGTCGAGCGTTCTTGGACGCCCGTCAAAAAGCCGGACGCCCGCCCACCTAAAAGCGATATCAATCACGAATGTAAATTAGCACCTCAGACGCCCGTCCGGATAAGCGACGCCCGCCTCGAGATTCGACCTAAGCGGACGCCCGTCCAGAGAACCGACGCCCGCCCACTGGGTTCGACCAAAACCCTAACTTCATCATCATGCGATTACGGATCGTATTTCAACTAAAACCAAAGCAAAAAAAAGATGCGAAACACAGCAAACTTATATCTAAACATGCCATGATACTTATAGACAAAACTCAAACCATCAACACATCATTCTAGCACCAACTACAACCTACATTTGCATCTAACCTTATAAAAGCAAGGAGATCATAGGATTTATTTTCCTTACCTTAAAGCAGGCGTAAAACCGAACCAAAACAAAGCAAAAAGCGCAACTTTGGCAACCAAGCGGTATCCAAACGTAGTCCTCTTCTCAACGATTCCAAAACTTGATTCCGATCGAAAGCGGTTAACTCCTTCTCTCGAAAATGAGAAAACTCTTGTCTCTCCCTCTTTTCTCTCTCACAGCCGCAGGGATGGGTTTAGGGTGTTTCAAATCCTGATTTGTGATTAACAAAAGGGGTTAGGTCATTGTTATTATCCATTTAAATACCTACTCCCAAAACTTAGGCTTTTCCTTATATGCCCCTTTTATTAAAAAAAGAGAAACTGATCTTTCCTTTATTTATATATATACATAACTCAAGATACATATATATAAAACACCGAATTATTTAACTCCGAATAAAAGGAAAGCGAATCCAATATTTCGTTTTCGCAAAAAGACACGTCTGCCCTTTCCCGAAAATCGGAATATTACAGATTGTGCTTAGTTTCTTACTTTTATTCATTCCCAGAACCTTTCTAGGATTAAAGCATATTACTTGTAGTATATATAGATTAGTAGATGCCCATATCTGTGTATTTTTGTCCAATATTTTGCCCAATGTGAAAAGGGCAAGAAATCACTGATGACTGATCCTACCAAGGGTGGTTGCTATAGCCAACTCATAAGAGACGTGGGTGGGCGTTTCCTAAAAAGGGAAGGCAGTTAAAGATCGGTGTCCGTAATCATTTGAGTTTTCATGAATTTGTTACCCAGATACCGGGTACGTACTGATATGTTCAAAGGCTACTCCATTGATGTGTACGTTTTATGCTGCTGTCGATCAACTTATTACCCTATGGTGCCCCTTATAGACTAATCCCTTATGGTGTGTTGTAAAATACCAAATACCGAGTTTGACAATTGTCCTTATTAATTTTAAAGAAAAGCCACCGCATCTTCAATCGTAGAAGCTAGTTTTGTTAGTGGGTGGTAGTAGTTGCATGATGAGCTTAATGTGAAGCCATGTTCATTAATTCCCAGATAATTAATTAAGTGGGTGATCTTAGATATATAGCTGTCATGTGTGTGAGTCATATATAGAAACATGGGTTGTGGTACATGTGAAGCAAGTATGTATAGTTAGAACTGGGTATGTATAGTTAGAAACATGGCCTGCCTCACATCCCTTTCTTCACCAATTAATTTAAAGGGGTGATCGATCCCATTGGTTTATATATCAATAGGGTTCTTTTGTTCTGTGATTATCTCATTGAAGAACCGGGTATCCATTAATTGCTCTAAATCTTGTAGAAGATTATGTGAAAGCCTTGACATGAGATGGCCCTGAAAAAGGCAGAGTTGTTATCGTCGATGATAAGTAACAGTTTTGTTATTTGATGTTATTGGATTTTGATTGGTTGGTAAGTTTGAGGATGTTGTGATTGTGGCAGCAGCCAGGAAGTGGAAAGTGGTACTACCTTTTTGTTTGATGATGCCCTTGTATAAGTTTGAGGATGCCCTTGTATAAACACTACCTTTTTGTGCTTGTTAATCCAAGAGGACCTGTAATTGATATAAAAAGTAAAATGAGTGAGAATGCTAAGATGGCCCATCAAGAATGCTACTTACTTTTAAATGCTTAAATGAATTTCTTCTTTGCTCCGAGAAAATATTTCTACACTTGTTTTAAATGCAACATGATATCTTCATGTTTTAGTTCACTTACTTCAAGTCCGATTTGTCGCTATGATCATCTATGTTTTTTTCGCTAAGAAACTTCCCTTTGTGTAACAATTGACATGAGCTCTTGGAATTTGGTTTATGGATAAACAATATATGTTATATGCTTGTCCTATATACTCCAAATTGGTTTATATTTTTTTATGTGTTTGTAGTTGTCTTTATAGTTGTAATTCTAAAATAAATTCTTTTGAATATTTTTCATATTGCATCACTAATAATGTTGTAAATGTTTTATTTTCAGTTTTGCAGATTTACCTCCATATTTCTAAGTTGTTTGAGTAGGAAAATGGCTCCTAATAAGGAATGGATGAGTTTATGGAATGATCGGTTGAATGAAAAATACAAGGCTGGAATCCAAGAATTTTTGAATTATGCTTTTAGGAACACTTGTGAGGAGGATAATATTTTGTGTCCATGTATTAAGTGTATGAACACAAGTTCTGGGTCTCGAGAAATGGTAGAAACACATCTGCTGAGTTACAAGTTCAGTGTTTAGATTCCTAGTTCTTGGCATTTCCCTGCATGCTTTTGACTGTCATTTTTCTACTTTCTCCTAGCCCATAAAATCGTATTTCTGGCCTGTAATCTTGATTACGACAAGAACTGTGTTGCTAAATTCAATCTCTGCAATGATTTAGTAATCTATGCATGCAATAGATCCTTATGATGGGGGTTTTCAGTTATATAGTCTGTTAATGCATTCTTTTTTGCTATTTTTTTGTCATCTTTTTGCAACAGGATATACTAACAAAGATCACAAAGGCGGGAAAACAGCTTTAGCTTCCAAGTATGTATGGCTTTGTTAATGTTATGTTCAGTTACTCGGATTTAAGCACAAGAAACTTTGGGTCTGTTTGGACTTGAGATATCTTGTCTTTTATTCTTAAAAACACACTATTGGTCCCACATGTATTTTTAGTCCAACTTGTCAAGTGTAGTTGAGGGTCTCAAAGGAAAAAAAAAGGTCCGTTTGGCATCACACACGAGTAAACCATTGGTGATTATTATCTGATGCAAAAAATGATTGAAATGACACAGGTTAGCGAGATCCGAGGAATATGTCGATGGACATGATTTCAAGAGTTCAAGCCGGTTTAAGAAGCGAAGCTTCGCCTCTCGATCTCAGAGTCGATAGTCAGCAGGTGGATTTTGTTCCCGAGAGTCGACCTTTCCATTAATTTTGCAAAGCATTGACCAACCTTTTTGATGTAATACTACTACTTTCAAACCGAATATCCTTCATTTTGCAGGGTACATTTCTTCCTTGTTTTTTTTCTTTGACTAAGCCCCAATAACCTATATGTATGCACCTGGGTAGAAATGTATATTAATTATTTGTTCAATTGTACCAAGATTGGAACTTTCTTATTAATGAGAAATTCATATGATTGTGTTTTATATTATCTCGTCACTAATTTTATTTTAGCAATAGTGCTGACCCTAATGTAGAGAGGGATTCATGATTAATAATGGTGGTAATTGTCATAAATAAAAAAAATTACTGAGGAGCGGATGACTTGTAATGAGAGGCTATGTTGTCATTGTATCATTATTTAGTGAGGGGAAAGTTAAGCTATACCAAGGGGATGTTTGGTCATTAAATCATGATTTAGTGAGGGGTAAATGGCGTTTTAGTGAGGGTATATACCGTAATAAAAACAATATTTAATGAGGGGCAAAATGAACTATTGTGACAAAAATTGTCGTCACCAGAAAAAATTTAATGAGAGGGAACACATGTCACTAAAACATCTATAACCATGGGACCTTTTACTCTCACAATTTACCTTTATATAGAGAAGCAGCAAGGACGGGCGATGAGAGTAAATTTCCTCTCCTTAAAAGTCTTTAATGACGGGAAAGTGACTTTTAATGACCGGCTTTCCCCTCATTAAAAATTGATTTTCTTGTAGTGTTGAGAGCATGTGCCATAGAAGTAGGAGGCTCATGGGATGAGTACCTCCCTGTTGCAGAGTTTGCGTATAACAATAGTTACCATGCAAGCATTGATGCCACCGTTTGACGCTTTATATGGAAGAAAGTGCAGAACACCAGTGTTTTGGGATGAAGTTGGGGAGAAATAGATAACGGGGCTAGATTTGATACATAGCAGGCTAAAGAGAAGACTGAGGTAGATCATTGGAGTCTGAAAGTGGCTCAAGACAGGCAGAAGAGTTGGGCAGATGTGAGAAGAACACCGTTGGAGTTTGAGGTCGGTGATGGAATGTACCTCAAGGCATCACCGATGAGAGGAGTGAGACGGTGTGGACAGAAGGGCAAGTTGAGTCCCAGATATGTAAGACTTTTTGTGATCTTAGCTATAGTGGGACCTTTAGCTTATCGTTTGGTGTTGCCAGAATCCTTGTCAAGAGTCCACAATATGATTCACGTGTCAATGTTCAAGAAATGTTTGACTGATGTTGATGCCGAAGAAAACATTGACCTTGAAATGGTTGAAGAGAACCTAACTTACAAAGAAGAACCAGTTTGTATCTTAGAACGGAAAGTGAAGCAAGTCAAAGGTGAAGATGTTCAGCTTGTGTTTGTTCAATTGAGTAATCACACACCCGAAGAGGCAACATGGGAGAATGAAGATGTCATGATTGATAAGTTTTCAGACTTCCAGAACCTCCCTGGTATGTTCAGTTTCGAGGATAAAACTTTTCTTAAAGGGGAGGGATGTAATACCCAAATAATTTAAGAAGGGTAAAAGAGTAAAATGGAATTTATTATATATTTTCCTATTTTATTTTTTAACCTAAAAGAAAAAAAGGATTAAAAGAAATTAAGTATTATAATTAAAGGAATTAATTAATTTGGTATAAAAGGAAATTAATCCCCTAAATCCCCAATACGTTTAATTTTCTGGAAATTTGGGGAGAAGCGGCGGCAATTGTTCATTGTTCCGAGAAGAAAAGGAAAAAATAGTTCGGGCACTGTGTTTCAAATTCGGGGCTTAAAGGTTGAGAATTTATGCAGACCATAGTAGAAGAAATTGATCACCAGGAGAAGGCGATCGTTTCGATACCAACCATTCTTTTTTTCGGTATGTTTTCTGTTTGGCCCTAAATCTTAGTATTTTTTAGGAAAAATCTAAGCTTTTGTAGCAATAGTTATTGTGCTAATCGTAGAACACCGTTATTGAAAGAAAGGCTAATCGTAGCAGTTGGAATCGAAGGATTAGTCCCTTGTGCTGTCAATTTTGCTTTGGGAATTACTATCAAATTGCTAAAAGGTAAGGGGTGTTCAATGGTATTTTAGTATGTGTTTTTTTATTCATGTTGTTGCTACTTTATATGTTATACGGCTGTTTCTTTAAGAAGAAAAATTATATATCATTGCTGCTGTGAATTGCCGAATGAATATAGAAAAAAATGGACTTTGATGTACAGTAAAACCTCTATAAATTAATAATGTTGGGACCGGGATATTTTATTAATTTAGCGAGATATTATTATATCGATAAATTAATAATTTATTAATTTAAAGAGGTTTTACGTATAACCTTTAATTTCCAAGTCCAATGTACTAGTTTCAATGTATATTAGTTAGAGATGAAAAATAAATTACAAAAACAAGTTCCAAGGCACATTCTATGAATGTACATTCACAAATTATTTGAATTTGACAATGCCCCAACTCTTAAGTGCAATGAGGAGATTTAAAGATGAACTCAATATAGATTTGAAGTTCAATAAAAAACAAGTGACTATAGATTTATTTTTTACTAGATAATCTTAGAATTTGAAATCTTTTAGTACATACATAATTATTAATTTATAGTTTCGTTGGGACCAATATATATACACTGGGATTTCAAAAAAGTTATTATCTTATTATTTTATCGATTGGGGTCCAATTTTGTACTGGTCCCAAGTTGGGACTGGACAAATTATTAATTTTATCGAGGTTATTAATTTATCGAGTATTAATTTATAGAGGTTTTACTGTACAATGATGCCTGTACTTGGGTGCCGTTGGAAAAGAAAAGAAAAAGATAAAGGGAAATGGAAATGGAAATGTATTCTTTTTTTTTTTGGTTAAATATAAATATATTAAACCAAGGTATGCAAACTACAAGAGCTACATCCTAAACAAAAGTGCTAGACTAGTATCTACAAAATGTTGAGAAGAGGTTAGATTTGTTGATTTCAGGCAGCATAAGACCCCTGAGGTTATATGCTGCAGGAAACAACAGCCACTAAACCCCTATCAACACTCAAAAACTGCAAAAACATGGGTCATATGAGAGCATAACTCACAAAGCCTATCCCTTGGTGTGTAGAGAAAAAAATAATCTCAAACAACCACCAATAAATACCAAAAGACAACACAAAAGATGTACAAAACCCTAACATCATGGGGTAAAAGTGTACAAAGGAAAAGCAGCCTGCATTATATAGTAGATATGAGTCTTAATACAATGCAAAATATCAGGTATGTTCATTAAAATGCCTTCAAATCTCCTCTTATTCCTCATATGCCAAAGCCAATACACCACAACAGAGAGAGAAGCAGATCTGGCCACATTCCCAAAAGAGGTACCCTTACACTTTTTGCCAATCCATCTAACAGAACTAACCACAGTCTCTAATCTCCTACTGATGCCAAGCCACAAACAGATTTTTCCCCAAACCAAACAAGAAGTAGGACACTGGAGAAACAAATGGGAGCCAGATTCATTCACCAAACCACAGAGTGAGTAGGTCTTCTCATCAAAAACCAACCTATCAATAGTGAGTAAACAATTCTTCAAAGCCATCCACAGCATGAAACAGTGCTTTGGAGTAGCCCTAGGGTTCCAAACAGTCCTGCACCACCAAACTTTAGGACCTTTCCTCCTGAAGAAGTCATAAGGAAACCTGGGACATAACTTAGAGCCACAAGTCCAAGATTGCAACAAGGCCACAGCAGCATCAGAGGAGCTAGCAGCATCCAGAATCCTGTCCCTGATTCTAAACAATGCCTTTATCAAGGCAGAATCCCCATGCTTGCACTGATAACCCCAAATATCCAAATTCTTCAAGTACTCCTCACTGATCCATTTGACCCACAGACAGTCCTTCTTGCATTGGAAATTCCACAGGATTCCACACAGGAGGGCCAAATTCCAAGCATCCAACTGAAAGATCCCAAGCCCACCCTCATTTTTAGGTACACAAACATCTTCCCAACTCACCAAGGACTTTTTGAAGGAGTCACAAGAACCCCCCCACAAGAACCTCCTACACAGCTGATCCAACTTCAACCTAACACTGCCAATAATAGGGAAAATTCCTAACCAGAAACAGTGAACCCCCTGGATGAAAGAAAGGATAAGCTGTAACCTGCCTGCATAAGATAGGGTTGAACCTTTCCAGCTACTGAAATAACTCCTCAAAGATGTAAAAAGTGGATCATAATGTCCAACATTCAGTCTAACATCACACAAAGGAATACCCAGGTATCTAATAGGTAACACCCCTTCCTTTAAACCAGTGATGTCAAGCAGATCCAACTTGTCATCATCACTTAAACTAGCACAGAACATCTCTGTTGCAACAGGTTAGCAGACAAACCAGAGCATTACCAAAAGAAGTTAAACAAATCATCAATAAGGTAACAGAAATAGGATCACCTCTAGCAAACAACATCAGGTCATCAGCAAAGTCAAGATGGTTTATCTTGAGATTCTGACAGCCAGCATGATAATTAAACTCAGAATCCTCACCCAGTATTCTAAGCATCCTGGATAAGTACTCCATACAAATAACAAACAGAAAGGGGGAAAGAGGGTCACCTTGCCTCAGACATCTTTTTCCAGGGAAGAACCCCTTCATTTCCCCATTTATAGAGAGTGAATAAGAAGTAGAAGTAACACAAAGCATTATCCACCCTACAAACCCACATGCGGAAAGACAAAACCCTCGAAATGACCTCCAAGAAAGACCAATGTACAGAATCAAAGGCCTTCTTGATATCCACTTTAATCAAACACCTTGGGGGGCCCTTTTCACTCCATAATGCCTGATCAACTCCTGGCAAAAGAAAATGTTGTCTGACATGGCTCTACCATCAACAAACCCAGCATGTGCCTCATCTATAAGATCAGGAAGGCAAGTAGAAAGTCTGGCAGCCAAAATTTTAGAGATCACCTTATAAGTAACATTGCAGCAGGAGATAGGCCTGTAGTCACCCACTAAAACAGCATGGCTAGATTTAGGAATCAAAGCAATAACATCATGGTTAATCTGTCTGAGAAGAGCATCATTTTCAAAGAACTCCAACACAGCCTTAGTGAAGTCTTCACCCACAATATCCCAAGACTTTTTGAAAAAACCAGCAGAGAATCCATCTGGTCCAGGGGCTTTGTCATCAGAAAAGGAAAACAGAGTTTCTTTAATTTCAACTGCAGAAACATTCCTCAATAAATGATCAAGAAGCAGAAGAACAGAACCTAGGACCAAAGATTAACCACATCAACCTAAACAGAAGCAAAGATAGATCTGTGTCCCCAAAAAGTTCGAAGATAGAAATCCACAAAAGCATCACCAACCTGATCATAAGAAGTGGTAAACGAGCCATCTGCAAGTTTAATACAAGTAATGTGCCTCCTTGCAATATTCCTTTTGACAATAGAGTGGAAAAATTTAGACCCCCTGTCACTGAGCTTCATATAAACACCTTTAGCTTTCTGAGACAGAAAAGATGCCTCAGCAGCCTCCACACCAATACAAATCCTCTTCTGATCCAAAATCTGAGAAGCCAACAAATCTGTAGGCCCCAAATTATACTGGGACTGAAGATTACCAAGCAGATTCTGAGCACTACCAGACCTAACTGAAATATGAGCAAAATGTTTCTTGTTCAGCAACCTCAGAGGTTCTTTTAGTCTTTTTAGCTTCTTACAAAGTTGATACATTGCAGTACCTTCAATATCCAGCCTCCAGCTCTGAGTCAAAATGTTAGTATAACTGGCATGCTGCAACCACATATTAAAGAACATGAAAGGCTTCTTCTTGGTGAGAGAATCAGTAGACAGGGTGATTCTACAAGGTGAGTGGTCAGAATGATGGCCAGGAAGCTCAAAAAAAGCCATAGCATCCAAATTCCAGTCAAACCAAGCTGCATTAACAAAAACTCTATCTATTCTAGTGAAAACACCAGCAGCATGCCAAGTAAAGAACTCACCAGAGGAGTTCAAGTCAGTAAGGTTTGCATCCAAACAACAATCAACACCATCCTGCAAATCATACTCAGTAGGAACAGTCCCATTCATTTTATCATCAACAGAAAGAACAGCATTAAAGTCCCCCAACACCATCCAGGGCAAACTGGAACAAACACTGAGTTCCCTAATTCTGTCCCACATAGGCCTTCTATCTCCAGTAGTGTGCAAACCATAAACAAAGGTGATCAGAAAGCACTCACCAGAGACTAGAATCCTCACCTTGCAATGAATCCACTGAGCCTCCACCTCCAAGACCTCTACCTCAACAAAAGTAGGATCCCAAATCACTAAAATCCTCTTTCTACAATGAACTGCAAAATTATCCACAAACTTCCAAGAAGGAACTTTCCTACACAATAATTTATCAAAACTGTTTTGAGACAGCTTTGTCTCAAGGATTCCAAAAAAGGTAATCTGATGCTGCCTAAGAAAATTAACAACAGCAGATTGTTTAACAGCCTTATTGAACCCTCTGACATTCCAGAATCCTATCATTTTTGCCTACCTAGAGGTGATCTACCCCTAGAGACATTTTCATTTCTATTTTTGTCATTTCTAGCAACACCAGATGTGTTATGCCTGTTGTTTTTCTTTTTCTTCTTAGATTTCTTAGAACCATAAGCATCAGTTCCACCATTATGTGCCAAATCATCCACTTCTACCTCATCTGCCCAAGCTCCAACCTTGTCAGGAGATAAGACATTAAAAATATTAACAGTATTGACAAGAGGAATGGCAGGATCTTTCCCTTTGTTACTAGAATCCACTGTTTTTCCTTTGTCTAGATTTGCATTAGAAGCTCCAGAAGCAGCAGCAACACCAGCAGACTTACTGACAACAGGATCTTCATCAAATTTACCATCAGCATCAAGAACCATCACTTTCTTATTCCTAGGAGGATTAGGTTTAGAAACAACAGGTTTTTTTGACCTTGCCACATACAGAGCAGGAGCTTCATTCTTAGTTTCATCATGACCATCATCATTGTGCCCTAGTTTGTTACATTTGGAGCAGAATTTGGGCATTTCCTCATATAAAACAGGCTGCAATAGAACCTTCCCATCATGCATAGTTATAGGAATGACAGAAGGTAGTTCCATCTTCAGGTCTATCTCCACAAGACATCTTGCAAAATTCAAAACTTTCCTAGAAGCAGTGACCTTATCAGTATACTGAGGACTCCCCAGAAAAGAACAAATCTTACTTAATGCCCTGTCCTTCCAAAGCCTAAGTGGTAAGTTAGGCAACTGAATCCAAACTGGGACAACAGTACAAGCATCTTTACTGAAATTGAACATAACCGACATCTTTTTTAACAGCAAAGGCTTTCCAAAAGCATAGAAAGGACCAGCCTGCAAAACCTCATTAAGATCAGAATCTTGCTCAAACTGAAACACTATCCACCCAGAGTTATGGTAATGATATATGCACTTCCTTGGCCAAGCATTAACAATATTTTGTACAACATCCCTTCCAGGAAACTTGGAAGGAAAGATACCTATCAAACACAGTTTTTCCAAAGAGTCATCATTTAAGTCTTCTTCTTCCAGAAAAATAGTATCCTGTGAGATACAATCCACATGATCAGTCATGATAACCACATCATCAGTAAGTTCCCTATTCTTTTTTACCATTTGAACCCAAGAAACAACATCATCCACAGCCTTTACTGCATTCTTTCCCAAAAAGTCTCCAGCAGGGGTGTCAGCAGGGGTATCAGCAGGGTCACCAGTAGTCTCAGCAGGGGCATCAGAAGGGTTAGTATCAGTATCAGCAGGGTTAACACTTATCACTTTATCCTTACTTGTAATAGAACCAGGATCCACCTCTACTTGAGTCCCATGTTCTATCACACCACCAGGTCCTAAAATGCCAGTAGCACCTTCAGTAATAGACTCTACAACTGAGGAGCCATGTTCTATCACACCATCATCAGAAACAGGCTCTACAGATGCAGGGACTTGCCCAACAAGTGCACTAACACTCTCAATAGTCCTCTCAGACATTCCACCAATCTTTAAACTATCAATGATAACAATATCAGCTTGTTTTTCAACTTCTAACAACTCAGAAAGAGTTGAAATACCTGCTGAATCACCATCAGCAGGGACAATCCTCTTTTTCAAGGTGGAAGCAGCATGGGTGACCAATCTCCCAGATTTCAATTTCATTGCTTCATAAACTCTAGGATTGCAACATTTAGAGGCAAGCTCTTTCTTTTCCACAATCACAGATTTGTCTGTTGCAGCAGCTCCAGAAGAAGGAACACCATTTGCAAGTTGCACAGTAACAGGGGGGTTCTTCGAAAGAAACATTCCCACACCATTCTGAACTTCAATAGGAGCTGCAGGAAGAGCAACAATGGAGGGGGCTGCTGCAACCTGTAGATCACCTGAAGACTCAGCTTCTTCAAGATCCGGTTCATGAACAGTGCCATCTGCAATAGCTTTCTTATTTTTGCGAGCCATAGTTCAAAACAGAGGCTGTAAAATCAGAGAAGAGAAGGAAAGGTAACAATAAAGCAAAAGGAAAGGTAACAATAAAGCAAATCGAACAAGTGGCAAGAGATAGAACGCAACAAAAGAAGGGATTTGACAAGCTCATCCATGAAGAAGATGAAGCCGGTTGAGAGAAAACATCTCTCTAGAAATCCACTTTCATTTTTCTTTTTATGGAAATGTATTCTTTAATGTGCTTGCAAGTTGTGTTTGAACAATAGATAAAATATATATATATAAATTGAAGGAGAAAGAACGAATAGTAGCAGTGGAACATAATTTTAAAAAAAAAAGGTAGTAGAAGGAAAAATGATGAGAACAGGAAAAAAAAATTATTGATATAGTTGGTTTAATAGATAATATATATGGTAAATGATTTTATTTAAATCATAGACTAAAAGGGTATGCGAAACAAAAGGGAATATATATTTAATGGTTATAGTAAAATTTTATTATATTACTTTGGTATTTTTATGTGTATTACACGATACGATGTGGTTTGTATGTTCTTATGGAACATTATATGTTAATCGGCAATGTCTAACATCAACTTCAGGTGCCTTAGCATCAATCGCCACAACTGAGACCCTCTATGGGGAGAAGGTGGTATCCCAGAAGGCGGTTGTTTAGACCTTGCGGGGTCATTGGTTTAGTAGTCATTGACGCCTTTTACAACGTGCTAGGTAGTTAATCTAGATTGTCTAGGACTAGATGTCCTTAGGAAGCCTTTTAAGTGGAATGAATTTAGGTGGTTAGATTAACTACGTAATAAACATATGTGATGAGTCTAAAATTCTAAACGTTGTAATTCTTGGTGACGCACATTTATGATTTAAAAGCATGGAATCATTTCTCATCTGTAACGAACAATATTTGGGTTTTGGGAAATGTTCCACACGTAACCATCCGTGCCATATGAGGTGCTGAATATGTCCCGGTGTATACCCATCATTTTGGGCATTGTGTCCTTGAATTAAAATGTAACATAGATAATTGCTCGTGATGGTACTAACAGACATAGCAGAGGGGAGTGTATTTTAATGCAACATAAGTGGTAGATGTGTAGATCAATATGTGTACCGATCTTCTACCCCTTACTGAGTACAAAATGTACCTACCATTTTCCTTATTATACCCCAACCCGAGAAGATTGGCAGGTAGATGAGTTTTGCAATGACGATAGTCAAGATGCAGACGTTTGAGCTTGGAGTTCGAAATGAAGTTTATTTTACTTTTCATTGTTTCAATCATACCTTGGAATTGTAAACGTTTAACGTTTGAGATGCCATTAGACTTTTAGCTTCCTGTTTTATCTTTTTATTTTGGATTGTAATAGTTTAAACAACATTTAATTCTGTTGTTTCTTTTGAGATGTTCTTAGACTTGATTTGGAACTTTGATCGATCTGTTTTGTTTGTCGTTTGACATTCCCGAGTTGTTCTTTTAAGTCTTCCGCTTTGAAATTGATATTAATGTATGATGACGTAGGATTAGGTATATATTCTTCTTTGATTTATTAAAGAAAAAAATATATGTGTGCCTGGCATTCTTTCGGATAAGGACTCGGTGTCCGGAACGGGGCGTCACAGTTAGTATCAAAGCTAAGTTTCCTTTCATAAGTCTAAGTTCGTAATTAAGCTTTAATGTATAGTTTTCTTTAGCAGCTTAGCTAATCCTATCTTGCCTCTTATTACAGAATATGGTTAGATAAGGCACCAAAGCTCATCTTAGTGTCCTAGGGCCATCTCATGCACCTCAGGATGGAGATACGGCCAGTAGTGAGTCCAGTTGGGATCAGGGAGTTGCGGTTTCTCAAGGGTTGCAGCCTCAGAATCACGGTGTGGAACAGGGTCAAGAACATGGGTTGGTTCAAAGTCAGACTCAGGTGATCAGAATCAGGAAGTTGTTTTCATTCCGGAGCAGGTTGTACAAACTTCTGGTGTGCCAACTTCATAGGTTGATGTTTTTTGCCCCAATTTGGAGGTACTATTGATGTTCCAAATACTACCTATAATACCCCTTTGACCATTAACTACACAGCCCCATCATCCCGCATTGCAGAGCCACCACCAATAACCACGTTCACCCCACTGCATATCCATCTACCACTTTCCACCCCGAAATTCCAATGACCTACTCATCGCAGCCAACCCTACATCCTGAGTATGACTATGCTTCTATTCTCACTACGCATATGCCCCAGTATTCAGCTTATCCCACCCAGGCAGCCTATACTTTGTATAACACTCTACCTCAGCCACCACCTATTAACACCACCACTCAAACCACATGAAACTATCAGCCCTACTACTCAGATCCTCCACTACCACCTAACCTAAGATACCATCCTTATAGACCACAAATTGACACACATATGGCACCTCCTCCACCACCAACTACCGGGTACCCTACTGCTTACCCCACCTCACCTAGACCCTTGCATTATGCACCAGTACCCCCGAATAAGGAGGAACAGGAGGAGGCATCAGAGGTTTTTAAATGTTCAAGAATCAGGAGTTAAGGAGTTTGGCGGTAAGACAACTACTATTGAGGCATATAGTTGGTTGAGGATGGTTGAAAGAAGCTTCAAGCAGATGATGTTACCGGTGAATAAGTGGGCCAACTTGGCCAGTTCTCTATTGATTAGAGCAGCACTAGAATGGGCAGATATGATTGAGGATACAAGAGGAAAGATTGAAGATTGGGAAGAATTTAAGGGATCCTTCATCGATCAGTTTTTCCCTACCGCATTGAGAAATGCTAAGGCTAGGGAGTTTCTTTTCTTACGTCAGAGAGCTATGTCGGTAATGGAGTACCAAAAGAAGTTCTATGAGTTGGGAAAGCATTCCCCCAACACTATTTCAATTTTGTAAGCTAAGATTGATAAATTCATAGAAGGGCTGAACAATGACATAATGGATAAGTTGATTGGCAACATGCAAGATACTATGAAGAAGTTGATGGACACATGTTTGAGCATTGAGATTTATAATGCAAAACTGGGTGTCACGGTAGGTCAAAAGAGGCCTTTTGATGCGAGTCAGAACCGCAGGCCAGCACAACAGCAGAACTACAGGAGGGCTCCAGCTAGACCATCAGCCTCACCACCACCAGCGACACCCCCTTGCCCTAAGTGTGGCAAATCTCATGTTGGAGAGTGCCGTGTTGTCACATGAGCGTGTTTTCACTGTGGTGATACATGTCACATTGTTAGAGATTGCCCATTGAGGAGGAACACTCAAACTTCAACATCTATAGCTTCTAGGCCACCCTCAAGGAAAGTTAGGCCGTCAGGATCTACCAGATTTTTTGCACTGGATGCAGAAGCATACGAGTCAGATGAGGCAGTCGACATAGGTACTTTTAAAAGTTATTGGTTCCTTTCAGTATATGTTCTTGAGTGTGCATTTTTGTTGCTTGAATACATGTTGTTTTCCTTGCCTACTAGGTTCTATACAAGTAGGAGGTTTACTTGTGTCTGGCTTGTTTGGCACTGGTGCTTCAAACACCCCGTTAGGAAAGTCTTTTGGTGCTTCAAACACCCCGTTAGGAGCAACATAGGATGCCTTTTGGAAAGTTAAGGAAGCCCTTAAGGATAAATACCCCGTTAGGAAAGTCTTCAAAGGTTGATCAGATGGTTCTTAAATGCAAGATGCAAGTTGGTAAGTACAGATATGAACATGAACTGATTGTGTTGGATTTCTCAAGCATTGATGTCATTCTAGGAATGGATTGGTTGTCAAAGAATCATGTACATCTTGATTTCAAGGATAAGAAGGTGATGTTCAAGGAACCCGGCAAATCTTCTATCGCTTTTCAAGGTAATGCCAAGAATTCAAGTGTTAGGAATTATTCAATAATTTCTGCACTTAAGGCAGTCAAGACAATTCAAGCAGGATGTGATGCTTTTTTGTTTTTCGTGGTTGCTACATCGAAGAATAGGCTAGAGTTAAAAGATATCCCTATAGTGAATGAGTTCCCTAATGTGTTTCCAGAATAGTTACTTGGAGACAAGCCGGATAGAGCTTTCGAGTTCACCATAGAATTGATTGCAGGAACATGACCAGTTTCTAAGCTCCTTATAGGATGGCACCAGATGAGTTAAAGGAGTTGAAAGAGCAGCTTGCGGATATGTTGAAGAAGAAGATCATCCAGCCGAGTACTTCACCATGGAGAGCTCCAGTGTTGTTTGCGAAGAAGAAAGACAGGAGCATGAGGATGTGTATAGACTATAGAGAGTTGAACAATCACACTATTAAGAATAAGTATCCACTCCCATGGATAGACAAATTGTTTAATCAATTACAAGGGAAGAAGGTATTCTCTAAGATTTATTAAAGGTCGGGTTATCACCAGTTGAAGGTTAAGGAATCATATATTCCTAAGACAGCGTCCAGCACTAGATATAGGCATTACGAATTCAGAGTTATGCCATTTGGTCTCACAAATGCACCTTCGGCATTTATGGATCTTATACAAAGAGTCTTTATGCCATATCTGGATCAGTTTGTTATAGTGTTCGTTGATGACATTTTGATTTACTCTAAGGATTAGGAAGAACATTATAAGCACTTGAGGATTGTTCTTCAAACTTTGAGAGAGGAGAAGTTGTTTGGCAAGTTCAGTAAATGCGAGTTCTAGACCAAGTGAGTTTCTGGGTCATGTCATCTCAGGTGAAGGAATTAAAGTGGATCCAGCTAAGATTGAAGCAGTAGTTAAGTGGCCTAGACCTACTACAGTCTGAGATTTGGAGTTTCTTAGGTTTGGCAGGCTACTATCGGTGTTTTTTTTACAGGATTTCTCAAGAATAGCATCGCCACTTACAAGTCTCACTCGAAAAGGAGTAAAGTATGAATGGACTAAGGAGTGTGAAGAAGTGTTTTAGATTCTTAAGAAGAGATTAACCACAACGCCAATATTGACTCTTCCAGAAGTGTTTGACAATTATGAGGCTTACACGGATGCTTCGGGTTAAGGTCTTGGTTGTGTGTTATCTCAGAATGGAAAGGTCATAGCATATATGTCAAGGCAGTTGAAGATTCATGAGAAAAATTATCCGATGTATGATCTTGAGTTAGAACGGTTGTCTTTGCGTTGAAGACCTGGACACATTACTTGTACGGGGTAAAGGCTCGTATTTTCACCGACCATCATAGCCTTAAGTACTTCTTTAAGCAGCAGGAGTTCAATATGAGACAAAGGCGTTGGTTAGAGTATGTTAAGGACTACGACCTTGATATTCAATATCATCTAGGAAAGGCGAATATTGTAGAAGATGCCTTAAGCAGGAGACCAGTGAGTTCGCTTATCAGCATCCCGGATGATGTGGATCAGTTGGAGAGCTTGACCATTAAGGATATCGGTCCATAGGAACAGGTTGGCTGTTTTGCACCATTGATTTCCAGTTCAGAGTTGGTTGTTGAGATTCAGAGGAAGCAAGATGAAGATCCGGTTATGGTTGACTACAAGAGAGTTTCCAGGACGAAGCCAGCCAGTGGCTATGAGTTAGATGCAGACGGAAACCTTTGGTATCAAAATAGGTTGTGTGTTCCTCAGGTGGACAACTTAAGGAATATGGTTATGGATGAAGCCCATAAAGTTGCATTTGCAGTTCATCCTGGAGCAAATGAAATGTATAAAGAGCTGAAGCAAGATAGCAGAGTTTGTGGCCAGATGTGATATATGCCAGCGAGTGAGGCCGAGCATAAAAGACCAGCAGGATTGTTAAAGTCCCTTAGAGATTCCCGAATGAAAGTGGGAGAAGATCACTATGGATTTTGTCGGTGATTAACCTAAGACTAGAACATGTTTTGATAAGATTTGGGTAATAGTCGATCGGTTGACTAAGTCTATGCATTTCTTGCCAGTGAATGAGAAAATGACATTGAAGAAGTTAGCTACACTCTATCTGCACAATATTATGAATCTTCATGGAGTCCCAGTTTCAATTGTGTCCGACCGGGACTGCAGGTTCATCAGCAGATTTTGGATGAGTTTACATAAGCAACTTGGTACGAAGTTAGATCTGAGTACATCATTTCATCCCCATGTAGACGGACAGTCAGAAAGGACGATTCCGACTCTCGATGACATGTTGAGAGCATGTGTCATAGAAGTAGAAGGCTCATGGGATGAGTACCTCCCAGTGGCAGAGTTTGCATATAACAATAGTTACCATGCAAGCATCAAGATGCCACCGTTTGAGGCTATATATAGAAGAAAGTACAGAACACCAGTGTTTTTGGATGAAGTTGGGAGAAAAAGATAACGGGGCCAGAGTTGATACATCCGGCTAATTAGAAGGAGGTAGTTCGTCGGATTCTGAAAGTGGCTCAAGACAGGCAGAAGAGTTGAGCTGATGTGAGAACAAGACCGTTGGAGTTTGAGGTCGGTGATAAAGTGTACCTCAAGGCATCACCAATGAGAGGGGTGAGACGGTTTGGATAGAAGGGCAAGTTGAGTCCCAGATATGTAAGACCTTTTGTGATCTTAGCTAAAGTGGGACCTTTAGCTTATCGTTTGGAGTTGCCAGAATCCTTGTCAAGAGTCCACAATGTGTTTCATGTGTCAATGCTCAAGAAATGTTTGACTGATGTTGATGCCGAAGCAAACATTGACCTTGAAATGGTTGAAGAGAACCTAACTTACAAAGAAGAACCAGTTCGTATCTTAGAACGGAAAGTGAAGCAAGTCAAAGGTGAAGATGTTCAGCTAGTGTTGGTTCAATAGAGTAATCATACAACCGAAGAGGCAACATGGGAGAATGAAGATGTCATGATTGATGAGTTTTCAGACTTCAAGAACCTCCCAGGTATGTTCAGTTTCGGGGTCGAAACATTTCTTAAGGGGGAGGGATGTAATACCCCGAAAATTTAAGAAGTGTAAAAGAGTGAATTTATTATATATTTTCCTAATTAATTAATTGGGTATAAAAGGAATTAATCCCCTAAATCCCCAATACGTTTAATTTTCTGGAAATTTGGGGAGAGGCGGCGGCAATTGTTCATTGTTCAGAGAACAAAAGGAAAAAATAGTTCGGGTGCTGTTTTTCAAATTTGGGGCTTAAAGGTTGATAATTTGTGCAGACCAGAGTAGAAGAAATTGATCACCGTGAGGAGGGATCGTTATGATACCAACCGTTCTTTTTTTCGGTAAGTTTTCCATTTGGCCCTAAATCTAAAATCTTAGTATTTTTGAGGAAAAATCTAAGCTTTGGTAGCAATAGTTATTGTGCTAATCGTAGAACACCGTTATTGAATCGTAGGCTGATCGTAGGAGTTGGAATCGAAGAATTAGTCCCTTGTGCTGTAAATTTTGCTTTTGGAATTACTATCAAATTTCTAAAAGATAATGGGGTCAGCGGTATTTTAGTATGTTTTTACTTATTCTTTTTGATGCTATTTTATATGTTATACGGCTGTTTATTTAAGAATGAATGTAGAAAAAGAACGGACTTTGATGTACAATGATTCCGGTAATTGGGTGCCGTAGGAAAAGAAAAGAAAAAGATGAAGGGAAAGGGAATGGAAATGTATTCTTTAACGTGCTTGCAAGTTGTGTTTGAACAATAGATAAATAAATATATAAATTGAAGGAGAAAGAACGAATAGTAGCAGTGGAACATAATTTTTTTTAAAAGGTAGCAGAAGGAAAAATGATGAGAACAAAAAAAAAAGAATTATCGATATAGTTTGTTTAGTAGATAATATATACGGTAAATGATTTTATTTAAATCATAGACTAAAAGGGTATGCGAAACAAAGGGTTATTACTTTTGTATTTTTATGTGTATTACACGATGCGATGTGGTTTGTATGTTATTATGGAACATTATATGTTATTTGTCAATGTCTAACATCGACTACAGGTGCCTTAGCATCAATCGCCACAACTTAATTTGTTCCAGGCACATGACAGAGAATAAAAGATGGCTGACTCATTTTAAAGCTTTTGATGGATCCAAAGTAACATTTGGAGGCAAAGAAAACCCAAGCAAAATTAAGGGGGAAGTCATAATGCTCAAAAACAGTTTGAATATTCATAATGTGGCTTATGTTAAAGGACTGAATTTCAATCTTGTAAGTATCAGTCAATTCTGTGATATATGCTACAATGTGCATTTCAACAAAGAAGGATGAAAGGTGATTAACAATCAAACCAGCACATTTGTACTTGTAGGAAAAAGAGAATACATGTATGTGGTAGATTGGAAGATAGCAAAGACTGAAACATGTTTGCTTGTCCAGAATAAGCAATCAACAAGCTGGATTTGGCATAGAAGATTGAATCATCTCAACTTCAAAACCATCAACACACTGTCATAGAACAAGCTAGTTGAAGGTCTTCAGAAGATCACCTTAAAAAACGAAAGCCTCTGTGATGCATGTCAAAAAGGGAAGCAAATAAAAAACTCTTTCAAGTCAAAGCCCTATCAATCTACAACAAGAATTTTACATTTGTTGCATATGGATCTTTTTGGACCAGTCACACCAGTAAGTGTAAGTGGAAAGAAGTACACTCTAGTGGTGGTGGATGACTTTTCTAAATTCACTTGGACCATATTCATGAACAAGAAATTAGAGGCACTCAAAAAGCTACCAGATTTTCAAAGAAGAATTCAAAATGAAATGGAACTGAAGATCATCAAGATCAGATCAGATAAATGCACAGAATTTCTAAATGAAATTATTACAACCTACTATGAAGAGAATGGAGTACTAAGTCAACTATCAGCAGCAGGGACTCCACTACAGAATGGTGTAGTAGAAAGAAGAAACAGGACACTCAAAGAAGCAGTCAGAACAATGATTGCAGAAGCATGCTTACCAAAGAGATTTGGGTCAAGAAAGCGAAATACAAAGACATGCTATACTCAAAACAGATCAATCATCAACAAACATAATGGAAAAACACCATATGAAATATGGAATGGAAGAAAACCTAATATCTCACATTTACATATGTTTGGTTCTAAATGTTTTGTTTTGAAAATGAATCCATTACATTCTTTTGATGAAAAATCTAATGAAGCAATCTTTATGAGATACTCAGACACAAGCAAAGCCTTCAGAGTACTCAACAAAAGAACTTTGGTGATTGAAGAATCAGTCCATGTAGTCTTTGATGAACCAAACACAAATGGTGAAAGTCTACGAGATATTGAAGAAGAAGCTGGACAACGACAATTTTATATTCATACAACAGTACCAGCTACTATTCTGGATCACACCTTTGGCAATCAAGATGATGCACCAGTCAACACAACACAAGAGGCACCAACACAAGAATGTGAAGTTGATGCGCCAACTAAAGTTGTGAAAGAACCGACTCAAGAGCAACTTCAACCTGACCTAAACTGGCTGAGAGATCATCCTAAAGAACAAGTCATTGGAGATATTCATACAGGAGTTAGAACCAGAAGACAACTGGAAAGAATGATAACTTGTTTTCTATCACAGGTGGAACCCAAAAAAATAGATGATGCAATTCAAGATGCTGATTGGATCACATCCATGCAAGAAGAGCTAAATGAATTTGAGAGAAATGAGGTATGGGAACTTGTTGACAGACCAGACATGGCCAACGTCATTGGAACAAAATAGGTGTTCAGAAACAAGATGGATGAACAAGGGACAGTTGTCAGAAACAAAGCAAGGTCGGTTGCAAAAGGTTACTCTCAAGCAGAAGGACTAGATTATGATGAAACATTTGCACCATTAGCTAGATTGGAAGCAATCAGACTCTTTCTAGCTTTTGCAGCTCATAAAGACATCCAAGTTTATCAAATGGATGTCAAGAGTTCTGAATGGACTTTTTGAAGAAGAAGTATATGTGGAACAACCCCCTTGTTTTCAACTTAAAGGGAAAGAAGATAAAGTGTACAAGCTCAAAAAGGCACTTTATGGACTCAAACAGGCATCCAGAGCCGGGTATGAGACACTATCACAATTCTTGATCAACAATAGATTCAACAAAGGGACTATTGATAAGATTCAAGCTAGAAGAAGGAACAAGCACCTTGTTAGTTTAAATTTATGTTGATGACATCATTTTTGGATTAGAAGATGAGAAGCTGTGTGAGAAATTTACAAACCTGATGAAAAGCAAATTTCAGATGAGCATGATGGGAGAACTAAATTACTTTCTTGCTCTACAAGTGAAGCAAATGAAGGATGGCATCTTTATGAATCAAGTCAAGTATACAAAAGACTTGATACACAAATATGGTATGGATACAAATGGCACATCAGATACACCAATGTGTGCAAGAGTCGTTCTTGGAAAAGATGAAAGTTGAAATGATGTAGATCAGAAGCTTTATAGAGGGATCATTGGGTCTCTACTCTATCTAACTGCAATCAGACCTGATATAGCATTTGCAGTGGGAGTACGTGCAAGATTCCAAGCTCAACCAAAGGAATCTCACATGCTAGCAGCTAAAAGAATCATCAAATACCTGAAGAACACCATCAATATAGGAATTTGGTATCCAAAATATGGAGGGTTCAAACTGATATCATATTCAGACTCAGACTATGCTGGATGCAAGAAAGATAGAAAAAGCACATTTGGAACTTGTCAAATGCTAGGTAGCAGACTAGTATCATGGTTTAGTAAAAAGCAAAACTCTATATCCACGTCAACAGCTGAAGCAGAATATATAGAAGCAGGCAGTTGTTGTGCACAAGTGCTATGGATCAAACAACAGCTAAGGGACTAAAGAATGGAGGAGAAGACAATTCCAATCATGTGTGATAACACAAGTGCAATATCTATCACAGAAAATCTAGTACTACACTCAAGAACAAAACACATTGATGTAAGACATCATTTTATCAGAGATCATGTAGAATAAGGGGATGTTATTCTAAGATATATACCAGCTGAAGATCAATTGGCTGATTTCTTTACCAAACCACTCAGTCATGAAAGATTCAGCAAGTTGAGAACTGAGTTAGGAATGATAGAAATTGATTAAGTCATAAGGAGCAGCTAACTAGAGTAATCGGCTAAGCAACTTCACCAGCTGACTTGACCTTTGCCACTTTGGGTGAGCTCATTTGCGCAGGTAAGGCACTGGTACCCAGCGAAGTTAACTTCACTGATTGTTAGGAACTGTTTTATACAACGGCTCAGTAAATGAGTCACTAAACCGGCATAATGACCAGCCAAGTTACTCCTCCGAAGTGAAGTGTGAACAAAATGAATCTTAGACATGTGAAAAATCGGTTAATTTATGGAGAATAATTATATGGAAGATTACACACTTAGCGCTCATATTATAATCGTGGAAGATATATTTTGCATTAACGTATGATGGCATCACCTCGAAACCCAGGATTTATCATTACATACCTCAATCCACTCCCTCACTACACTCAAATACCGTGATTTATATACATAAAATCACGTTATTACATCACCAAATCCTTCCATATTCAACCACGTTCACACTACCCAAAATTATCATATTTAAACAACACTTGGAGAATTTTCAAAATTCTTATGCATTTCATAAACCCAATTTTCAAATCTTTTTAGAAATCTCAAACACTTCAAACAATGGCATTATCTTCTTCAATCACTGCAACAGAAAAATACTATGAAAAATCGATCATTAGTGGATCGTTTTTCCGACCTAAGCACTATCTACTCTTTTGTAACCATGACTCACAAGCTCAGAGACTTGTGGACGGATGCATCAATCTAGGGCTGAAGACATTCTTGAAACCCCCCAATCATAGGTATATGCTGTGAAACATTGATTGCGTTCTGGAAAAATGCAAAATTTGTACCCAGCAAGAAGAAAAGTGACCCAGATTGTATTGTAAGCACAATGTTTGGGAAAGAAGTGGTTATCACACCTGGACTCCTCAACAGTTTTTTAAATCTACCAACCACTAGCCTCGTGATGTGAAGACGATGCAGATCGACATCAATACATTCTGGACCGAAATTTCCAAGAACACTAAAAGTCATAGCAAGAAATACAACTTCTCTAGATCAGCACTCAAACGTCCATTCGTTGAGTGTGCTCCGGTCATAACAAGTAACATTGAAGGGAGAAAGGGGTCCATGAAGAACATGACCGAGCTTAGATTAAAATTAATGGCTATCATCTATCAAGGTATCTCTTTCAACTGGTCACAGTTTATCTTCAACAGATTAAAGGCTCCAATTCAAAAGGAAATAGATCTACCAATTACGGCACCAAGTAAGAACTTGCACAAGAAAGGTGATAGCTGGGAAAGGAAATCATATGGGATACCACTTCAACATCTTTTCGATCAAATCAAAGTGAAACCCATCTATATACACCCACTGTATAAGGCCAAGGTGATGTTCACCTATGTTAAAGCCTCCCAGAAACAACAGCCAACAACTTGAACCAAGAGAAAGGAACCTGAAAGCAGCAGATTTGGGGTTGGAAGGCGGACCAGATCTCAAACAGCACAAGGACAATAGGGGAGTCTATCCAGTAACAAGAATAGCCCTTTTGTAATTAGTGATGATACATCCAATAAGGAAGAGAAACAAGAGGAAATCACCTATCTACAAGAAAGTGAGGTAGGGTTTATCTTACCCCATCTGAGGAAGAAGAGACTGAGGAAGAGGAAAAAAGCACTGAGGAGGAAGAAGATGAGGAACATAAATAACAGAAGAAAGGAGAGCAATTTGAAGATAATCAAGTAAAGATGGACCTTTATAATGACGATCTGACGCTCCAGGAAGTGATTCTAAGGAGCATCAGCAAAGTTGAGAATCAGCCGAGATGGCCAGTTGATCAAACTCACTCTGTTGAACTTGTCAACACCCCTAGTATTACTCAAGGAGGAACAACGACAAAAGAAGTTAAGTCTCCAGCACATGGAGAAGAAAAGAAGAAAAAGAAAAGAAAGGTGAACAGCAAGAAGAGAAAGAGAAAGACGAGGAAGAGCAGGGTGATGCTTTTGCCGAAGAAGAAAATGAAGAAGAAGAGGCTGATGCATCTGCACCAGCAGAAGAAGACCAAGATAGAGAGTTCAATCTGGATATAAATCCCTTTATTGTGGACATGGAGAAATAGTACATAAGCAGGCAAAATCTCAAAACTGCCTTAAGGAGTAATGCAACCTCCATGAATCACAAAATTGAGGCCCTCATTAGCCATATTAATGTTCAAGATGAGGTGATGGAGAGACAAGGCAACTTATTGTGCAACCTACAACATCTCATCCCCTATCATGTCCAAACAAATCTGGACATTCTTGCTGAAAAACTTAATGGTAATCTCAAACCCATGGTGGACACCTTGAATGTGCAACCTAGCAAATCCAACACCTGGATGAAATCATGGATTACTCAGGAAAGCAACTCAACACTTTACTCAATATCATTGGAGCAACAAATAAAATTCTGTAGGAAAGGTTTGGTCCTCACCCAAAATCTGAGGCAGCCAACAAGATTCTGGAGGATAGATTTGGCGCTGCCAAAAAGTGGGAAGGAAGCTACAAGCCTGAAAGCTCTAGTGGGAAGAAGAAAAGCCCAACAGACAAGGGCAAGGGCATCAGGTTTGAAGAAAAGAAGCAGTAGCCCTTTTTAATATCGACCCTATGGTTTAAATGCCTTTGAATAATTGTGAATGCAATATCTTATTTCCCTTTATGGATGAATAAAATTTCTGAGTTTTATTCTGTGATCATTATGAAAAAAAATTCATACTTATAGTCAGGCTTATGAGGGTTTTGGCATAATCAAAAAGGGGAAAATTGTTAAGAACATTTTATTATGTTTTGATGATGGGAATACTAGCTGTTATAGCAAGCCTGAAATAAGTTAGAAATCTCTGTTTAAGTCTCTACTTAGAGTCTGACATGTTGTATAAGTTGAGTCAGACAAGTATTGTACTAATTGGTAGGATGGCTAAGTAAAACAGAAATACGGTAGAGTGAAGGCAGCCAAGTACCAGCAGAGAAGAATGAAGACAAATGATCTGACTTATAACCAGGGAAGTCTGTGATGACATTGGATAAGTCTAAGTAATAATTCAAATGATGTAATACATTGTCAAATATGGTGTACACTGATCTCACTCAAATTAAGGATCAGTGAAGTAAAACGAGTCTTGTAAAATCAAAGAAAGCAGTGAACCGGAAAAGTAAACAAATTATCGGCTGAGTAAAGACAAAGCAGTGAAGAACAACCAATTCAACAGAATCACTTAACCGTTGAAGGAACTGCCAAGTAAACTTTACATGTTCAGACTATGAGGTATAAAGAAGATTCAGAGTATCAAGCATTAACTGATCAATCAATTTAGGATCAATCAAGGGCAGATTTTCTGATAGACATTTGAGGGAAAATTCGATCACTGTCACGGATTTTATTAACAAAGCAAACAAGTAATAAAATTTATAAATCCGGTTTTTCCTCAAGTATAAGGATCGTAATATAGAGGTTGATACCGGGTCGATCTTACGGGGAACTGGCGATTGTTAACCCTAGTTTTTGTCTAATTAAATTATGTCACGAAAACTAATCTAAACAAATGGATAAAACTAAACTAAACGAAAACAAACTTAACTAAAACGTAAAATCGGGATGAAGATATGATCTAAAGCCGGAAAGATACGGGTTGCGAACTATTAAACTTAAACTAATATGAAATAAAAGTAACTAATCTAGACAATTCAAGTTTCACGGGATTAAATTCAAGTATTAACGAACAAACGAGCGATTGATCCACCTATCCTAACAAGTATCAATTCCTATCTCGATTATATTGCGTTTTCTAACCAAGTTGTGATTTCACCTTGTCTAAAACATGAACCCTAATTTCTTAGGTAATTCACCTATTAATCTATATCTTTCGATCTAAGATTAACGATTTTACTAATCAAAGGTGTAAACTTTAACCTAGCAATCTAACTATGTTAACTCTCGTTATGATAGATTAAACAACTATTCCTTATCATGGTGATCTAAGGTTTATAGAGACTTTCATCAACATAAAACAATCATAACATGCAAATCTTTCGATACAATTGCAATTAAACAATATAAACATGCATAAAGGAAACAACTTTAGGTAAAACTCACAATATAATCGCAGAAACAGGATCAAAACGTGTTGGATGGCTTCACAATGCTCGTTTGATGAAGCTTAGCCTCTCAACATCCTCTGGAAACTCGAAATTGCAGAAAAAACTAACATAAAACCGCCTACTTTTAATCTAGAATTTGGAGCATAAAAGCGGAATAAAAGAAGTAAGAACGCAAACCTAAAGCTGCCCCTAGGTTTAGTGGTTTGAATAATGAGTATATGGTATCCTTAGGGTTGAGAAAGCGCCACTATATATAGATTTTCAAGTCGGTTCGGGAGTAAGTCGGCTCATCGGACGCCCGTCCACTCTTTTTCGGGACGCCGTCCGCTCGATTCGCCTTGCTTCAAACGCCCGCCCACTCGGCGGCCCAAACTCTCAGATCAACTTTTTTTCTTCTGGACGCTCATCCATATCTTTCAAACGCTTCGTCCATTACGGACGTTGGTTCAAGCTTTCGGACGCTTGATCCAGAATCGACTTCATCTTGATTTTTCCATACTTATCCCTTTTTCTTCAATGTAAATCATCATTATCTCTTCCTCTTCAATTAAATCCGACTTGGTCATCTTTGAATCACCTCTTGAGCTCGAATTTGTGCATCTATAACACATAAAAATATCGCAAAATGTAATAATGTCCAATTAAATATAAATTCATCAATAAAACGCATAAATTGACTAATTTTGCGATTAACTTATTAAAAACACCACATGCTCAATATTTCCATCTAAACACTCATTTTCTTATGCAAATAATACAAATACGGGGGAAATTATCACAAAATATAGCCTTATAAAACATATAAAAACACCCTTAACAACTCCCCCACACTTAAGCTTTTGCTCGTCCCGAGCAAAACAAAACAAAAATTAGGGCTCGAAACGAAAACAGACATCTCAGACAATATAGCATAGATCCGATAAATCAGAAGTTCACCATTGTGTGTGTGCATAGCCATAGAAAACTTCCACTAAATCCAAACTTGAGAAACTCAAAGCAAACTAGCTAATACCCCCTCGTAGACTAGCAATAAATGACACTCATAAGATGTACCCTACAAACGTAAAATATCCCAAAAAGAATGATCGAATATATCTAGGGCCTTTCTGAAATACTCAGAGGATAATCCCTACATCATATCTATCAGTTTCTACTGGGGATAAGATAGACGATAACTCAATCTTTCATTCATTTCATACCAATTCTTTATTCAAGTTGATTTAACTACTTCACTTTAAACACACATCAGAATGAGCTGTTGCCCTGTCATAGCAGAATAGGATATTCGAGATATACCCTACCTTACTCCAATCATAAGGCAGCTTTTCCTGACTGTCGTGAGCTTTTAGTCATCATAGTGGTATAGGACATACGTGGTATACCCTATCGCACTCAAATCATCGACTAGATTTCGACACACCTAATTAAATTCAATTAATTCAACTTTTTCATTTGACAATAAGTTACGTGTTACTCATCACATTCAAACCTTAGATATTCACAGTATATCATACTTTGGATCTAAATACAAACTATCATAAATCTCAAGATATATACGTAGCACTAAGCACATGACTTATAAGAAAATCAGAAATCACTTGTCAAAAGGGGGTATAACTTTATAAATTAGCTCATCGTTCACTATGGCTCGTGAAAAATAGATCTTAGGTGAAACAACTAACTTATCAAACATATGATATATAGCTTGGATGACTATAAAAATAACGAACGTTGCATCGAATTGCCTACTCGGGACAAAACAAAAACAAAAATGTTGAAAAATTTGAAAATTCTAGCTCATTTTGCATAGAAACATAACGAATTAAGCAAATGTATAGATACATATCAAATCATTCCCTCCCCACACTTAAAGATCAACATGTCCTCATGTTGTGTAGAATTAAAGAAAAGATAAAGAACTTAGCTGATTTTAACAGATACGCGAATCGATGGTCAGGCCGGAGCCTACATAGTGACACTTAAAACTCGTAACCATACAATGTAGCTCGACAAAACCGCTAGAAATACACCTGCACGACTTGACAAACATGGAAACATCTCGGGGAAAAACGGGGAATTATACCAGAATGAAAAGATATATCAAAAATGAAGAAAAATCAAAAGATGAAACAGTCAATACATCCAAAAGTTGAAACAAAGTAGAAATGAAAGTACTGATGCCTTATGGCTCACATGATTCAGTGGGAAAAATAAACAGTAGCGATATCAAAAGTACAACGAATCATGGAATGAAAAGTAGCAAAATAATACAACCATAATCTATGATAGACAAAGCAGAATCTAGAATGGAAAAATAAAATCAGGGCCGCCCCGGTGCCGCAGAATCATCAGCCGGAGGTGCTCCACCCGAAGGAGAGTCAGGCTGCTCCTCATCAGAAGATGACTCAGACTTGTCCAGAACATCCGCAATAGCCTGCTCAATCTCATCAGAATAGACATAATCAATGACGCTGGGATCGAAGACTCTGTCGTCCCGTACAGGCCGGCCCTTACTCATACACTTCAAAATAGTCAAGATGTTATTCTAGGAAGTCCGAATATCCTCCAACCAGTTCCATACACTGTTGCCCATACTCAACCTCATCCGGACTGAGGGAGATAAAGTAGGAAGGGAAGATGCTCGAGGCGGTGCCGATGAAGAACCAGGATCCTGTGGTGCCTCTGTCTCAGAATGCCCCGAAGTCCGAACCTTTTCTCGTTGAATTGCCCTCGGGTTCTTTGGTTTATGATCCGCTCCATACTCAGGCACACCGGCATCAATACACAAACTGTGAATCAGGTGAGGGACGATCAAGCTCCACGTATAAACCTTATGGTTGATAGATACCTCATCGTATATTGCTTGTCCCATATTCACATTTAGGCCAAAAGTCAACGCATAAAGCATGCCTAGGTCACCAATATGAAAATGCGTCAAGTTGTTCTTTGGCAACAACCGACTCTGAATGAACCTACACTGGACTTTCCAATCCTCCGTCCAGGTAGTGGTGACTAATTCTTTCCGGTCTCCACCCGGCCTCAATGTCCAAGCCACATCCGGGTAAACTCTCAACCGCAACTCCTCCAAAGGATCCTGCCCCGTACTCTGTCTATGAACAATTTCCTCCTTGTAGTCCCGACCCGCAAAAGACGCCAAGTTATACTTCCGATTAATCACATCCGGCGTAAAAGGAACGTCCACCCCTCGAACCACAACTACTCCCGTCTCCAAGTCTGTCTCCGAGCAATTAGTGTAAAATTCCCAAACTAGGGAGCCATTTACCGGGGTAGTCGGGATAGTCATCAGAGCGTCCCATTTCCGGTCCTTTAGCAACTTGACGATTCCCAGATCCACCTTCGCCTCTAATGTAGCCCTCTCAATCAACATAGTCCTCGAGAAGTAATGCCTGGTATAGGCGTCGTGGGCTCTAGGGTTCACAAATCTATGAGGCATAGGCATAGGGGCTACGGTTTTCGCTTTCTTTCTAGGTTGTGCAGCCCTAGTCTCCACCGGTTCCTCTTCTTGAGGAGCATCCACAACCTCCTCAACCCTAGATGATGCCCCACCTCTCTGACCCGTAGGCATCCTTATCAAGGGGATATCATCGTCTGTCTCAGATCCCGAAGTCGGCTCATCCCTCAACGTTTCCCTAGTTTGGGTGGCTCTATGGGGTTGCTCTCGAATGCTAACACCTCGGTTTGGATCAACTAAGGTGGGATCAAACTCTTTACGCTTCTTCCCGGCCTCCCTGGCCACATCCTTACCATGTCGCTTCACTACCGCCTTCTTATGAACCATGATTCACTCCTAGACTAAACCAAAACAATCCTAATTCAAAACAAGGTACCCGTTTAACATCCAAATCGGGATTTCAAAAGCACCAAACCACAAACCGCAACCATTCATTATCAGCAACCAATCCATACATCATCCATCGCATCACCACAGCACAAACCAGCAAGAATCAAGAAACAAAACGAGGAAAAAAAACAAATAAGGTGCAATTCACATAAAAGAGTCGAGCCGAAAATCGAACTCCAAAAAAACGTGAATTAATCCAAGAAAAATCACTAGAAACTTACCAAAGATGATGAGAGACCGGTGATGATGCTAGAAAGGATCCCTAACAATGCAAATTTGAGCCCAAAAATCGAATTTTTCTTGAGAAAAGTCGGACCAATGATGTCTCTGATTCATCCAAATGGTTGTGGATTGAGGACTAAGGCTTAGAAAAGTGAAAAGAGGGGATCAAAAGCGGCCTAAAGCAACTTAAAGCGCCCAATTTGGTGTAATATCGTAGGATTTAGGTGGAGAGGAGGCAAAAAGTCGGGTTTTCGATTTTGAAATTCTGAAAAAGTGAGTGTTCATGGGTTGAGGGTGTATATATAGGCAAGGGCTGGACGGGCGTCCAAGTAACCGGACGGGCGTCCAGACAAAGAACACATGAACCGGACGGGCGTCCGTTGTATCATACGCTCGTCCACACGCTCAAATCAAATACATGATTGGAGGGAGAATTTCAGACGGACGTCGGACTTAGTGGGACTTTCGTTCAATAATTGGTCAAGGCGGACGGGCGGGCGTCGGACATCCGGGACGGGCGCCCAATACGAAAAAAATGCAAAAATTATGAAATTTCATACAATTTAAATTCAAACTTGCATTGTCTCATTAAACTTAAATAACACTTCAAAAATACAAATGGAAATCAACGAAGTACATAAAATTACTAGAAAATAAGTAACAACAAATAAAAAACAGTGGGTTGCCACCCACCAAGCGCTTTTGTTTTACGTCGTTTGCTCGACGAAACAACCTAACAACGCTAGTCATCGTAAATTTCCGACCAATCTATCACCCGGATAAGGCGGCGGAGCATGTCAATCGCGGAGGAAGTCATACTCATCCCGCAAACCCCAATCCTCACGGCTACATCAACACCTCGAAAATGTTCGACTTGCAAAGACACTAGCGCTAAATCACAAGATCGGATCATTCAGATTGTGTAAGGACGGCCTAGAGTTTGCTGCAACTCCTCGATAGTGAAGTCTCCACCTCCCGAACAATGGGAAAAATAAGAACATAGGTGGCGATCCTGATGCGGGTACTAATATCAAAGTCTACGTGTAACACTATAGTCCCTCCCGGTCCGTCATCTACAGTGATAAGTGGGATCTTCCTAAGGAAAGGTAACTCTTCTGGTAGAACTCCGAAATCCATATCTAGAAAGCGCAACTAACTGACAGATACAAAAAAAAGCAAAACTTAGTAAACTAAACTTAAATACTAAAACTACAAAAGCATAAAACAAAAACAACTAATATAATGATATATAGGTTGCCCCCTAGTGGCGCTTTTGGTTAATGTCGTTAGCTCGACACCGTTTAAGCTCAGCCTGGATCAGGCCATTTGACTTTTCTGCCAGCCACTACCTCATCTAAACTTGGCTTGGTAGTTCGGCTGCAGAAACAGCACTTAACGCATGGGGTTAAATCTGTGATAGCTCTCCAAATACGTTTAAACTTCCCCATGGTTGACTTCTTCTTCTTCTGAGTCTTCTGATGATGTTTCAGCTGACGCTCCCTCTCATACTCTTCCATATCCCAACTACCTGCTAGAACTTCTTCAGATCGACCACTACCGTCATCCTCTGAAAACAGGACGGGTGAAAACTCGTCAAATTCTTCGACTTTTGTAGCACCACACCCGAGGATATCGAGGAAACGAACAATCAAAGGTTTCTCTTTAGGTTCACCAATATAGTGCTTGCACCTTTGACCATTCACTCGAAACGGTTGGTCACCGTAACCGCGTAGTTCTAAAACGCCTCCAGGAATAATTTGGAGAATTTCGAAGGGACCGGACCATCGTGTCCTCAGCTTACCAGGGAACAGATGTAGCCTGGAATTATACAGAAGAACTTGTTCCCCTACATGGAATTCTCTTTTCTTAATTTTGGCGTCATGTAGGCCTGGCATGGCGTAGTCTGCCAACGTACGTCTATTTTCAGCAGCCATAATTACGAAGTTTTTGAATTCTTCGGCTAAACGATCCTCCAGATCATGATCGGCTTCTTCAAAAGGAGCTGCAGAGCGGAGTTTCCGCCTGTTTGGCCGGACTGCGGTTCGCTCGGGGTCATGGGTGTATAGTAACGGTCCCTTTTGACTCCGAGTTTGCATAAACCGGACCAAAAACAAGTGAAAGCAACCTAAAGACTAAGACTTTGAAAGCCTAAACTAAAAATTAAAAGCCTAATAAAAGGAAAAAAAAAGGAAAGGAAGAAAAAGAAACAGGATTATTAAGGGAAAAGATGAAACAGACGGGCGTCCAAAGGTTTGGACGGGCGTCTGCCCAACTTTTGGACTGGACGGGCGTTCGGATGCCCAAACGCTCGTCTGGTCTTCAGAAAACTTGAACGGGCGTCCAAATTTTATGGACGCTCGTCTAAGTGAGTGAAAACGCTACAGGATTGAAAATTTTCCAGCGGACGGGCGTCCAAGATCCCAGACGCCCGTTTGGTAGCGGGAAAACTAGAACAGAAGCAAAAAATTTGCAGAAAAGAAAGGGGTAAGGAAAAACAGAGAAAAGAACAGAGACAGATAGATAGAAGAGAAGAAAACTAATCACAAGAGAAAGAAGAACCTTAAACCCTAAACTAAAACCCTAATATCCTAATAACCTAAACGATTATCAACTAAAAACAGGAATTAAAACGAAATATAAACAAGAAAAACGAAAAACAAAAACTAGGCAACCGTCCGGTTCCCCGGCACCACGGATTTTATCTAAGCAAAATAAACAAGTAATAAATTTATAAATCCGGTATACCCCAAGTGTAGGGATCGTAGCATAGCGATTAATACCGGAGTCGATCACAGGGAATCGGGTTATCTAGTTCATTAATTTTCCTAAGATTGATACTATTAGTATTAAACCTAATATAATAGAACGAAAAGATAAACTGGACAGAGGATTGTCAGTCCAAAGCCAGGAAGGATAAAAGCGAAAACGAAATCTAACTATAAACTATAAAATAAAAAAACAAGAAGATGATCATGGTGATTAAACAATGAACAAACAAATATTCCTCCAATCCCGCAACCCTTAATTTCCTCTCTAAAGTTATCTTGTGATGATTCAATTAAAGATGTGGTTCACCTATCAAAGGTATGAATTCCTACTCTCGTAGATAATTCTCCTATCAATCTCTCATCTCTCGATATATAAGATTGACGCTATCAAAACAAAGTGTAAGATCTCTCAATCTAGGAACCTAGATATTCAACCTATGAACTCTCGTTATGTCAAGGTTAAAAATCCCATCTTTCCTACGGTGATCTAAGGTTTACACCGACTCTCGTCATACGGTAAACATCAACAACAATTCAACTTTCGATATCGATTGCATAACACATAAGCATAGAAAAGATACAACTTTAATCAAATTCACAAAACAAATCTAGATTGAAAAGAAAGAACCTGCTGAAACGGATTCACATAGTTTGAACAATTGCTCAGCCTTCAAGCATTCAGCAAAAACAGAAACGGAATGGAAAAAATGAATATAAAACAAGAAAAATCGCAACCCCAGCCTCCCCTAAGGGGGCTGGGGCCGCCTAGGGTTCTCTTCTTATGAGTATGTATCAATAAGAGTCAATAATGTGTGTCTTAGGGTTGAAATCCCGCTGCTATTTATAGGGAAAGTAAGTCGGCTGTGCTGAAGTCGGTGTTGGACGCCCGTCCATTCCCTCTGGAAGCCCGTCTGGGTGCCTTGGACTTGCTTCAGACGCCCGTCCACTCAGCATCCAAACTCTCTGAATAAAAAATATCATCCTGGACGCCCGTCTGCTGGACGGGAAAAATAGACGAACGTTCAGCTTCGACTTGAACTTGATATTTCCATCTTTATCTTCTTTTTCTTCAGATCAATCTGATTTTAACACATTCTAAATCCTTTTCCAAGCCGGAATTGTCTACCTACAAGTCATCAAACATATTGCAAAATGTAGTATCTTCCAAATCAACATAAAACCATCAATTTTACACATAAATCATACAATTTTTCAACTAACCCATTAAAAACATCACTTGCTCAATACTTCAATATAAAGCTCGATTTCTATGAAAAACATCTAGATATGGGGGAAATTGACATAAAATATATCCTTATAAAACGTATAAAATCACCCTTAACAACTCCCCCACACTTAGCTTTTTGCTCGTCCCGAGCAAAACAAAACAAAATCAAGACTCGAGACACATAAACATTTATGCAACCACAAAGCATATTCAATAGTTTAGAGGTTCACCCAAGTGTGTGTGCATAGACATAATAAATTTCCACTAAATCCAAACTTGAAATTGATTCAAGCAAAACTAGCTTACATCCCATTTAGATCAGAAATATAAAAACGATTATAACATGCACCTCACAAAACATACATATTCGAAAAAAAATAATAAAGAGTATTTAAAATATTTCCGACATACTTAGAGGATAATCCCTACAACATATCTTTCAGTTTATACTGGGGATAGTCTGAAGATAACTACGGTTTTCAACCATCTTTTCACAATACCATTGCTAAATTTTCTTAAAGTTCTCTTAATTACACACGGATAGCATATGCCCTCATTCCCAGCAATAGGACGTTTCGTGATAACACCCTAGCTGGACTACTATCATCAGGCAGTCGGGAGCTATTGAACCTCATAGTGGTATAGGACATTTCGTGATAATGCCCTACCCCACTCAAATCATCGGTAGCTACATCCGACATACACATACATTATTCATACTATTCATCTTAGATTGGTGTTCAAACCTTAAATTATATCCCTCCTATCACATTCAAACCTTCAGATATTCACAGTATGTCATACTTTAATTCTAAACACAAACTATTAAAATTTTCAAAATTCGTATGTAAGCGAAGGATCATGCGATAATCATCAAAAATCTCTAATCAAATGGGTATAGCTTTAAATTATAGCTCATCATTTACTATGGCACGTGAAAAATAGTGTTGGGTGAGACATCTAAATTTACTAAATATGCAAAATAATGCACCAATGATATAAAAACTCAAATAAAGACATGTCTTTGTTCACTTGGGACAAAACAAACAAATTTTTTAAAATTTAGCACTTTTTCATAGAAATATAATAGTATGGCAAATGAATGTAGATACATAAAACCATTTCCCTCCCCCACACTTAGATCACAACATGTCCTCATGTTGTGCAGAATTAAAGAAAAGAAAAAAGAACTTAGCTGATTTGGTGATGATATGAAGATAGGCTGAAGAAGGATAGATAATCGATCCGCGTTTCCAAGGCACGAGATGTCATAGGTATTCCTCTCCAGATTCACTTCCAAGGCCAGCTTAACAAGAACAGCTAAAAAAAATACCTGCACCACTTGAAAAACATGGCAGTATCTCGGGGAACACGGGGGAATATAACATGGCAAAAATAATTATAGACAAGAAATAAGCACATGATATAATGGCTCAGATGGAAAAATCACCACACAGGGAAAGTACATGACACCTAAGCGTCAAAAATAAAGCCACCGAAGCTTTACAATACAAATAAGGTCCCACATGTGCATAAAGGACTAAGGATAGAGGACACTACAAAGTAGCAGGGCTAGGTGCACTAAAAAGAAAAATAAAAATAAATAAGAAAAACATAATAAAATACAATGCAACTAAATGATATGCAACTATACTAAAATGGCAAAACGAAAATAAAGAAAATAAACTAGCCCAACTAATTCCATAGATGTCGCCCTAATCTAAGCGAGGTCAAGAATATAAACGTCTACTAGCTAACGCCACAGAAGCGCAACAAAATTCGATTATGCAAAGCCATAGAAGCTTGCCATGTAAAGTGTAGACGTGCCTTTAACAACCCTAACACCCTAGATAGACGACAAAAGGAACAGCATAAGTCATATTAGAATCACATCTAGCTAGGTGAATTACTCAACATGGACTGCAATAGATGGAAAGAAAATCATAACGGTGAAAGAACAGGACATCTACGCATATATAAAGCGGCCACAGAGGCTCACATTAAACATCCAAGTCAATTAATGAAGCATGTCAATAAAACACATGGAAAAGAAGTCATAGAGATTTTTTCAGATTAAGCTCATATAAAGATGGAACATATACATGGAACATTACAAAATAGTTAGGCTAGGTGCAACTACATGAAAATATATTACAATGCAATCTACATGATATGCAAAAATAAAAGAAAGAAAACTAGCCCACTCATTTGCAACACGACATGTATATAATAAACGTCTACCAAATAATGACAGTTTGCGATAAACGACAGTACTATTCATTACATGCAGTGTAGACGCGCCTTAAGACTCATCAAAGGTGATAGCATTATGGAGAACCAACAGTTAGCTATACTAAACAGATATAACTCATAAGAGGCAATGGTAGCAACGGAAAACCGACAGTAGCTACCCATATGAGTTACAAAAATAACAAGAAAGCACATAGGTCTCAAAGCTCACAAGATTCATCACAACGATATGTAGCATACGGAAACCGACATTAGCTACTAAATAACAATCAGAACAATTATAGCATACGAGAACCGACATTAACTATAACATGCATGGATGAATCATGTAAATAAAAATTAATCAATTATTTAACATGGATCCGTAGATGGAAAGATGTACACATGCAAGTTCAGAACATCTACGTAAAAATAATTAGCCACAGAAGCTCATATGAAAATATCCACGTCAAATAAAGCATTAAAAATCAAGTCAAGAAAAATTGGAACCTGAACGTGCGTTCAACATACCAAACGGGCGGTTGCCTGGAATTTATGAACTGGACGGGCGTCTGGATTAAACCGGATGCTCGTCTAGTTGCCCTAAGACTTAATAGAATAGGTGCATGTTGGATGGACGGACGTCCACTCACTATGGACGCACGTCTGGTTACCACAAAGAGTGGCCGGGCGTTCACTGAGAGTAGACTCTCGTCTGGTCTTAGCATAAAGCACAAAACGAGACACCTGAGCAACCTCAGAAACCCTAGATATAACATCAAAAACCCTAGATACTTAAGAAACCCTAGAAATCCTTAATTTATTTATTTAAAACAGAAAACAATGAAAGGGGGAAAAACGTGTTGAAATCTTCTGAGCCCAAAATAGAAGGGAAAACAGTGGATTTTGACCTCGAAAATGGTGTTGAATGGCCAAAGTCCGTTCACCACGTTGTCGGCGTCGGAACGAGCTTTCCGAATTGGGGTCCTGCGCGCCAAACGGACACTCGAGCCAAAAGTTATGGCCAAAATCTAACGAGTGCTAAAACGATCCCTTTTATCCAAAAGTTCGATCGTACAAAACGTGGAGTCAGATAATTCAACCTCAGATGTCCCCGAATCAAACTAGGTTACACTTCACGTTTAACAAATCGAGTAAAAAACTTTTTGCACATTCTTAACCCTACGGTCATCGAAACACGGCAAAAATAAAAAAACACCTCAATTTATTTAACGCTACTTCTTATTGAAAGAAAAATAAATCGTAACAAAACATTCACCACTATACTACCTTAGAAAAATTAATAATGAACTGGACAACCGCACCGATTCCCCGGCAACGGCGCCAAAAACTTGTCACGGATTTTATTAACAAAGCAAACAAGTAATAAAATTTATAAATCCGGTTTTTCCTCAAGTATAAGGATCGTAATATAGAGGTTGATACCGGGTCGATCTTACGGGGAACTGGCGATTGTTAACCCTAGTTTTTGTCTAATTAAATTATGTCACGAAAACTAATCTAAACAGCGGATAAAACTAAACGAAACTGAAAACAAACTTAACTAAAATGTAAAACTGGACAGAAGATATGATCTAAAGCCAGGAAAGATACGGGTTGCGAACTATTAAACTTAAACTAATATGAAATAAAAGTAACTAATCTAGACAATTCAAGTTTCACGGGATTAAATTCAAGTATTAACGAACAAACGAGTGATTGATCCACCTATCCTAACAAGTATCAATTCCTATCTCGATTATATTGCGTTTTCTAACCAAGTTGTGATTTCACCTTGTCTAAAACATGAACCCTAATTTCTTAGGTAATTCACCTATTAATCTATATCTTTCGATCTAAGATTAACGATTTTACTAATCAAAGGTGTAAACTTTAACCTAGCAATCTAACCTATTAACTCTCGTTCTGATAGATTAAACAACTATTCCTTATCATGGTGATCTAAGGTTTATAGAGACTTTCATCAACATAAAACAATCATAACATGCAAATCTTTCGATACAATTGCAATTAAACAATATAAACATGCATAAAGGAAACAACTTTAGGTAAAACTCACAATATAATCGCAGAAATAGGATCAAAACGTGTTGGATGGCTTCACAATGCTCGTTTGATGAAGCTTAGCCTCTCAACATCCTCTGGGAAACTCGAAATTGCAGAAAAAACTAACATAAAACTGCCTACTTTTAATCTAGAATTTGGAGCATAAAAACTGGAATAAAAGAAGTAAGAACGCAGCCTAAAGCTGCCCCTAGGTTTAGGGTTTCGAATAATGAGTATATGGTATCCTTAGGGTTGAGAAACTGCCGCCTATATATAGATTTTCAAGTCGGTTCAGCTAAGTCGGCTACTGGACGCCCGTCCACTCTTTCCGGACGCTCGTCCGCTCAGTTCTGGCCTTGCTTCAAACGCCCGTCCACTCAGCGTCCAAACTCTCTGTATCAACTTTTTCTTCCTGGACGCTCATCCATATCTTCAAACGCTCGTCCATTCTGGACGCTGGTTCAAGCTTCTGGACGCCAGTCCAGAATCGACTTCATCTTGATTTTTCCATACTTATCCCTTTTTCTTCAATGTAAATCATCATTATCTCTTCCTCTTCAATTAAATCCGACTTGGTCATCTTTGAATCACCTCTTGAGCTCGAATTTGTGCATCTATAACACATAAAAATATCGCAAAATGTAAGAATGTCCAATTAAATATAAATTCATCAATAAAACGCATAAATTGACTAATTTTGCGATTAACTTATTAAAAACACCACATGCTCAATATTTCCATCTAAACACTCATTTTCTTATGCAAATAATACAAATACGGGGGAAATTATCACAAAATATAGCCTTATAAAACATATAAAAACACCCTTAACAATCACTGAAATCAAGGAGAATATAATTAAGGGGGAATCAAGAATTAAATCAAGGATTATTCCCCACATTAAATAGCCAACAGACGGAAATTAAAATCATACATTATCAAGGCTATAAATAGAAGGCATTGACAGACAGGAATAACAACGATACAATCTGATAAGAAACAAGCAGAAACTCTGTCAATTTCAAAAGCCTTCTATCTGAACTTAAAGGAAATATCTAGATATCAACTCGGCAATCATAACTCAAATTTCATATCAAGCACTGAGATTGATCACAAATCTGTAAATCCAATTCACATCAAACTGAAGCAATTGAATTAGAGGAATCTGAGAAGGAGTTGCAACCTTTGTGATAGCTGCTGAAAAATTTGTTCTCAATGAGCAGTGATAGAGACTGAGTCACTGAAGATTTTGTAGCCAGAGAGTGATAGTTTTGAAGATTGTGAAGCTTGTGTAGCGAAGGACAATCTAACTATTGTATCTGTGAAAACAATAGTAAAGTCCTGCAGTCATCACAGGAGAAGAGTGGATTAAGGGAGTACACCACCCTGAACCACTATAAACCTTTGTGTCTATTTACTTTCAACAATTTACTTTTCAACACTTTATTTCACTGCATATTACATCTATGATTGTCTAATCTACTTTGAATGAACATTTAAAGAAGGAACTTATCCGCTGCCCAAAAGCTTTTAAATATAAGAAATGTTTTTGAAACTCCACTATAGTCATTCACCCCCCCGCCCCCCTCTGACTATCGTTTTACCCTTCTTTGGGACCAACAAGATGTTCGCTTCATCCCACCACTTTAGAAAAGCAAATGTGCTGTCAAGATTGGGTATGAGTCGAGAAAAGGGTGCAATACATTGAGTCAGAAGATGAGTCACAGTTCGAATTCGGTGACACTGAAACTTCAGGAGGAGCAAGCGCTCGAAATACCGAAATCGATAATTTTGAAGATTAAAGGTACACAATTTATATCGTACTTATATATTTGTTACAATTTTTAAAACAACTATAAAAGACAAAAAAAAAACTATAAGAAACTATTTAAAAACCCGATAAAAGAAAAAGACTACAAAAAAACCATAAAAAAAACCCGATAGAAACTATAAAAAAATACTATAAAAGACTACAAAATAAACTATAAAAAACTATAGAAACCTAGAAATAAAAACCATATACAAACCTAATAAACTATACAAAAAAAACTATAGAAACCTATAAAAAAAAAACCATAAAAACCATATACAAACCTAATAAACTTTAAGAAACTATAAACTACTATGAAAAAATTATAAAACTATTAAAGAAAACTATTTATAACTATAAAAACTTAAAAAAAAACATAAAAATACTATAAAAGACTACAAAAAAAACCTTTAAATTCTATAATAACATATAAAAAGACTATAAAAGAATACAAAAAACCCATAAAAACCTATAAAAATCCATAACAACATTATACAAACCTATTAAAACTATAAGAAACTATAAAATACTATAAAAACCTATAAAAAAAACTATAAAAGACTAAAAAAAACTATAAAAGAGTAAAAAAAAACAATAAGAACTATGATCGCTTTGATTTTTTTATATGTGTCGTGCCTCCGACACGATTACATATAAAAGATATGTAGTCAACCGAATTACCGGTGCAAGCGCTGCAAAAATAACTTTGACGATGACAAATTATGTCACCTTGTTAATACATGCATGTATGAATCTAATGATGAACACCCCAAAACCCTAATGCCTTTGGAAAGGGTGGTGGATTGTGTGATTTGAGGCTGAGTCTAATTAAGAACTGGTATTAGATTGCCTATGTATCCTATTATTGTCCAGGAATCAAACCTTACGTAGTTCCTGGATAGTGGTATTTATAGTGATAATGCATGCTCTAACCCTAGTATTCGGTCGGTCTAAGCTATTGTCTCATTTACCCTTCGTGGGCCTTGCCCCATGCCCAAGTTATCACGCTGATAATGGGCCTTCGTAGCTGGTGCGGACTCTGTCATCGAGACCAACGTTCCCGACTTGCAGTGGTCAAGCTCGAGACTCTTGTCCTACACTGCTCGACATGCGTATCCTGATACTTAGTCATATTGCAGGGACCAATCGTGAGATGACACGTGGAGGGGTGAAACCCTGTATCGTCATAAGCCCCCACAGACATGAGAGAGGCGACTCCTGTTGTCCGAGGTCAATTCTGTCGTTTGAGTCGTCTCCGAGTTGGGTCGCTGTTTTGGCAAGAAACGGCTATATTGCCATCTGTAACCCTAGCCAATTCTAGCGTCATGGTGTGACGTCACGGTGCATTAACGTTGTAGTTTCTACACAAGAAACGAGCGACAGTTCTTGGTAACCGTAACGCCACTACCTTAATTCTCGCATTAAGTGGGGGGGTTATAATTCCCCCAACCCACGTCTTTTCATATCATTTCATAAGTTTTGCAAAGCATATAAGGGGAGAAGAGACCAAAGAAGGACCTATTTCATCAATTCATCTGCATAAATCTCAACTTCCAAGTAAGCATCTTTCTTGCCTTCTTATTCTTTTTCCTGTATTTACAAATGTCAAGCAGCGATACGGAGTCTGACAGGGTTAGTGAAACACATTCTCTCAATCAAACTCCGCTATCCACCCACTCTGATCATCTTCTCCGGCCACTTTCCGGTGAGCCTGTAGACCCATCTCCTTCAATTCCTAAGCAACCCCAGAAATTAGTAACTAGGATGGATGGGAAGGGTCCCAAGTGTTGCCTTACTACCCTTTCTTCTGATGATATTGCCAAAATCCGTCAAATATTCAATCTTCCCCGTCCCCAATTTGAAATTCTACTTCCTTCAGGCCAACACCAATTTGCCGATGAGCCTCTAGAAGGATTCTGCACTGTCTATGAGTCCCAACTTTTGAGTGGATTAAGGTTTCCATTGTGTCCGGCTGTCATTGTGATCCTGGATCATTATGAGATAGGTGTCGGTTTGCCCCCAACGCCATTAGGATTCTAATGGGGTTCATAGTAGCCTGTCGAGTCGCGGAGTCTGCTTCTCGATCCCCCTCTTTCAATACTATTACAAAATCGTAGCTACGTCCAACAAGCTATGGTATACCTTTCAAAGGAGGCCAACTCGGCATGAGTTTGTATCCAATGGGCCTTCGTCACACGGGGACTGGAAGCCCCGATTCTTCTTCCTTCATCACGGCCTGGAGAATCCATACATAGGACAGTGGAGGTCGAGGGTCATGATGAAGGACAAACTAGGAAGTGCCTCCACCCCTCACGAGGCTCGCAGACTGGATGGCTTTGGTTTTGAGGTGTCTACCCAAGACTTGAGCCTTCTATACAAACTAGCCCACTTGGAGGAGGCGGGGCCGATTCCCTATGCAAATCTTCATGCCCATGATCAAGAGAAACGTAGGATGTTCCCCTATTCTGTTTTTGTCTTTGTTTTGTTGAGATTGATAACTTGTCATTTATTGATAACACTAACCTTGTCTTCTCATTTTGCAGTGGGGAAATTCTCAATCATCACAGACCCTATGCAAATCCCCCAGCCGACGGGCGCACTAGCCCCGCCACCTGAGGGTTGGGTGGGCCGCTCTGCAATGGTTGTCGAGAGGAGGACAACGTCCACCATTGGAGGAGGGTGCTCCTCCCAAACCGAGCCGGTGACCGCTAACATTGAGTCGGCGACCGAAGCTCGAACCCTCGCCCCGTCTCAATCTACCGACCCCCCACTTGCCACTCGCTACGGATCCCAGCACGACGAGGATGATGATATCTCGATCGACATCACATCAACTGCCGGTGGGAACGGTGAGGACGTGGCGGCCCAGTCTAAGAAGAGGTCGACCCTGATTGACCTGGTGAAGGATAAACATAGAAGGGCCAAGAAGGCCAAGGTTGGTGAAGCCTCTACCGAGGTTAAAATCGACATGAACCTGGTTTCTGATGATTGCCTGACCCTGGAGGACAAGGCTCTATCTTCTGCGCTCCGGAAGTCATGCCGTATTGTGAGTCGATTTTCTTTTTTCTCTGATGATTTTTCTCAAGGCATGTGCCTTATCTTTGTTATTTGACACATTTCTCTTCCCTCGACAGAGTAACTTCCTTGGCAGAGAGGCTGCACGACGACTGGCTAAACCAGCCAAGTCAGAAGAGGATCTGATAAGGAAGATCCAAAGGCCGATTGAGGAGAACATCAAGAAGGGCACCGCCATAGCCGGTCTAGAGTCTCAATTTGAGAATCGCACGTACGAGGCGAACGTCGAGATAAAGAAGCTGCGGGACGCGCTGATGGCTACCTCTGACGACCTGACCAGAACGCAAAACGAGCGATAGGAACAAGATAAAAGGTAGCCGACCTGGCTGTGGACTTTGAGAAGTGCAGGAGGCGCATAAGGCTTCTCTGGCCGACGTGGAAATGGCCCGACAGGAGAGAGATGCCCGGAGAGTGGATTTAGAGAAAGAGAGGGATGCCTTAAGGGCCAAGCTGGATCAGGTTCATGCGCAGATTGAGACGGCTAAGATAGCTGCGGTCCTAGAGTATCGGAAGTCGAGTGACTTGGACGCGGATCTGACTGTGATGATCCGCATGGAAATGATGGGTGGTTATACTTTGGCAGTGAACCAAGCCTCAGAGGTCTATCCTGAGTTTGATGTCGGCAAACTTGTTGTGCCGCAATTCTATTTGCCCGAGGCGGAGAAGTTATACGACCAGTATAACGAGGAGTTCCAACAAGGGGAATCTCTGGCTCTAAAATACGGTCCCTCGACTTCTTCACCAACTTCCGACACTGCCGCTGCCGCACCGACCACTGACATCACCGATCCGACTCCCGATGCTACTTCTTAGTTGTTGTTCTTTTGAATATTTACTCGACCTTCTGAACTTGGTTCTTTTGATCTGTAATAAATTACTTTGCCGCGCCATTGCTAGTCTTTTCGACCTGGCCTTATTTTATATTAATTTTGCTTCAAATTTGCTTCGATTTTGTAGTATTTTATTTCCTTTTCTTTCACGTTTTGATGTCTTTTAGCTCTTCGCTTGTCGAGCCTTTGGCACTGTTTGCCGTTTGCTTTATCGATGTCATGTTGCCCTCAAGTGTATTATGAACTTTTGGTTCTTATTGCACTTGTGAGTCTAGTTTATTTGAGATTGACTTGATCACCTTAGCATTTTTTTGTCACACGGACTAGTTCTGCATACATGTATCGATTCTCTGGGCGTGTGGTCCGACTTTGCGAACTGTCCCTCTGCCTTAGTATTTTTTGCCCATTAGGCTCGTTTTGCATTTCGGTTGGTCGAATTTTTTGGGCGTTCGGTCCAACTTTGCGAACACTCATTTTGCCTTAGCATTTTTTGACTTGTAGGCTCGTTTTGCTTTTGACTATATTGAGGGATCCGACTTGCGGACTTTCCCTTCTCGTAGTCGATTGCATCGCCTATGACATTTTGTATCACATTAGACTCGTAATGTTAAGGCTGTAGATCCTAACAAACATAAAAGCATCTCGGACAAAGACATGTTTATTAGAACATTCATGAAATTGTCAAACAGACTTATTACAAAATGCAGAAACAAGAACGAATCGACATAAAGATTAATTAAACATAATACTTCCTCAGGTTATTGGCATGCCATTGTCGGGGAACTGTTGTTCAATCTGCTCATCCGAGTTGGTATGACCCTTTGGGGTGAACATTCAAGATCTGATACGGGCCTTCCCAATTCGGGTCTAACTTACCCGTCGCTTCTTGTCGGCTTGCTTCATTTTTCCTGGGTACCAAATCTCCGACAATGAAGTATTTATACTTGACCCTGGAGTTATAATACTGCGAGATATTTTGTTTATATCTCACCATTCGTGCTGAAGCTATTTCTCTTCGCTGCTCAACGCTATCTTTTTCATGTCGGAGATCGGGATCGTTGGTTTCGATATTGTACGCTAAAACTCAAAGAGAGGGAAGATCGATCATGGCGGGAATTACTGCCTCGCATCCGTAGACCAGAGAGAAGGGCGTTTCTCTAGTCGATGAATTTGGAGCTGTCGTATACGACCATAGGATGCTCGGAAGTTATGCTGCCCAGTCTCGACCTTTGGCTTCTAGTCTATTTTACAACCCTAGCTTGATCTGTCGATTAGTCTGCTCGACCTGACCATTTGCTTGTGGGTGTGCTACCGAGGTGAAGTGCTGGCTGATATGATATTCATCACACCATTATCTAACTCTTCGATCTTCGAACTGTCTGAGATCAGAGCCTTGGGAATTCCATACCTGCAAAAAATATCGATCCACAAGAATTTCTTGATGGTCACTGCTCTGATGTCGGTCAACGCCTTGGCTCGACCCATTTCAGGAAGTAGTCCACTGCGACAACCACGTACGTGTTGTTACCCGGAGCTCGGGGTAAGGGTCCAACTATGTCGACGCCCCATTGATCGAAAGGTCAGGCTGACGAGATGACATTCATTTCTTGGGCCTGTTGATGGGTGATATTATCATGGATCTGACAAGTCCTACACCTCTGAACCTGGCGATTCGCATCTCGTTGCATCGATGGCCAAAAGTACCCCGCTAGCTTAAATTTTCGGGCAAGCATCCTAGCCCCGCAATGATTTCCACAAGCCCCTCTGTGAATTTCTTCGAGAAGATATTCACCTTCTTCTTCTGACGCACATCTTAGCCAGGGCACTATAAATGACTTTCGATAAAGGATGGTGTCGAAGAAAGCATACCGTACTGACCGAAGTCGGATTTTTCGTGCTTGTACCTTGTCGGATGGAAGAATTCCGTCCTTAAAGTAAAGGGCTATTGGATCCATCCAAGTCGTTTGTTGAGTGATCGGCTGCAATTCTGATTCCTTGTAGCTTCTGTCTGTCAACAACTCGACTAAGACTTTATTGCTTGAGAAGAAGTTCGAAGCTAGCTTAGATAACGCATCGGCTCTCTTGTTTTGACTTCGGGGGACCTGCTCGATATGAACTGATTTGAACTTAGGTATGAGGCCTTGCACCACTATTAGGCAGTTCTTCATGGTATCTTCCTTGGCTTCATACTCCCCTCGGATATGATTCACCACCAACTATGAGTCGATGTACACCAGTAGGTTGTCAACACCCAATTTCAAAGCAAGTTTCAGACCTGTGAACATAGCTTCATATTCAGCCTCGTTGTTCGTTGCTTTGAAGTCGAACCGAAGGACGTATGGGAATTCTTCACCTTTTGGGCTGATTAATAAGAGTCCGGCTCTTGCCCCCTCTTTGCTTGACGCCCCGTTGACTTGGAGAGTCCACTGTTCTTCTGTACTTTGCTTCTCTTGCTCGAGTTGGATGGAAATTCCTTCGGATAAAAATTCTACCAGTGTCTGGGCCTTAACCACAGTCCGAGGCACAAACTCGATGTCATACTGAGCCATTTCCACTACCCATTTTGCTAACCGTCACGAGGTGTCAGGCTTTGCTAAGATCTATTTCAGTGGTTGGTCGGTAACCACCGTGATGGGATGGGCTTGAAAGTATGGCCTCAGTTTTCTCGAGGCGTGAACCAGACATAACGCCAGCTTCTCTGCTGGTGAGTATCGGATCTCGGGTCAATGCAATGCTTTACTAACAAAATAAATTGTCACTTGGACGTGGACCCCTTCCCGAATTAGAACCGCACTCACTTCTTCTTCACATATTGCCAAGTAAACCAACAATTTCTCTCCTTCTCGAGGTGAAGTGAGAGTGGGTAGTTCCGATAAGTAGGCTTTCAAATCTTCAAAGGCTGTCTGACATTATTCAACCCAACGAAAAGGACTGGCCTTACGGAGAATCTTAAAAAATGGTAGTGCGCGCTGCGCGGATCTTGATAGAAACCTGTTGAGGGCGGTCATTCGACCGGTAAGTCTCTATATTTCCTTTATATTTCGAGGTACATGCATGTTTTTCAACGTGTCGATTTTGTCCGGGTTCGCCCGAATCCCGTCCTTCGAGAACATGTATCCCAAAAAATTTCCCAACCTGACCCCAAAGGTGCACTTCTTTGGATATAACTTCATCTTCGTCACTCTCAACACCTCGAATACCTCCCGAGCATCTACCAAGTACTGTTTCATAGATCGACTCTTGATGAGCAAGTCGTCTACATATACTTCCATGCACCTACCAATCTGTTTGGTAAAGATCTTGTTGACTGCTCTCTGGTATGTAGCCCCTGCGTTTTTCAACCCAAACGGCATGGTTACATAGCAGAAAGTGCCGAATTTCGTGATAAAAGCTGTCTTTTCAGCATCTCGAGGATCCAATAAGATCTGATGGTATCCCTTATATGCATCCCAAAACAAAATACTTCGAAGTCGATAGTGGAGTCTACTAACCTATCGATTTTGTGCAATGGATAGGAGTCCTTTGGACATGCTTTTTTATGGTCGGTGAAGTCCACACACATACGCCCAAGCGCCATCGGGCTTTTTGACTAACACCAGGTTGGCTAGCAATTCAGGATAAAACACTTCTCTTACTATCCTGGCGGTTAATAACTTCCCGACTTCTTTCTCTATGTGATGCGAAACCGCCCGGAGGAAGGCTTCGGATCTAATGAATACTTAAGATCGTGGATTGAAAGTATTTGGATAATCCTCAACACAACCACAACCAGTGTGGAAGCACCTTGGAATAATAAGCTCCGCGACACAATCACAACTTGTGTAAAGGCACCTTGGAATAAAACCTCAACACTTAGAAAACCTGTTTCTAAGCACCTTGGTATATGGATAACCACAAGGATTGATCAAGTCCTTGATAATCCGAAATTTGAATTCCCTTTCCAGAGAAACTCACACAACACTTATCCAAGTGAAGAATAAAATATAATTTGATTAATGATTCAAAAGTTGAATTACAAGTTACAATAGTTTGGGTATTTATAGGACAATAATTGATAGAAAAATAAGATGAAAAGTTTTCCTAAAAATAAGACAAAAAGTGGTGCCCCAAAATACTTAGTTTCCAAGCATCATGAATCAATGTATCTTGAATAAATGCTTGGACTCTTGAAATCTTGGTTCATGCATTTTGATTCAATGTATTTTGCATTTCCAAAACTTGTCTTCTCACCTTCCAAAGCTAGCAAAAGTGGCGCCATTTCCTTCTCCAAATTCAGCCAAGTTTTTGTCATTTATTTAAGTAATATTGCATAATAAAAAAAATAAAAAAAAATTTTATATATATATATATATATATATATATAATACCATAATATGGGCCAAAATGTTGGGCCATTTATTCGGGCAGCCCACACGCATAAATGATTGAATTGGTTACTTCAGAATCTTCATCATTGGTCTTGGACTCTTGCATTATTACTTGGGCTAATTTTTCCAAAGCTTTGAGCCGCTTTTTTTACGTTGAAGCCGAGTTTCAGGTCCAATCCGAAATGTTAGCGGATCATGTGTAGGTTGTGGATCTAGATTCATATCAGACCCTCCCGGTTGTGAAGGATCTATCCTCAGATCATCCGGGTTGTCAAATGGGTGCAAATCAGCCACATTGAAGGAGTTTGAAATGCCCCAGTCGGGTGGAATGTCAAGCTTGTATGAGTTATTGTTGATGCGCTCCAAAACTTGGAATGGGCCATCTCCACGTGGGTGTAGCTTGGTCTTGCGTTTTGTGGGAAACCTTTCTTTGTGAAAATGCAGCCATACCCAATCTCCGGGGTCAAAGACAACTTCCTTTCGGCCTTTATTTGCTTGTTTTTCATATCGAGCAGTTTGAGCCTCCACATTCTGCCTTGCCTTTGCATGCAACTCACGGACCATCTTAGCTTTTTTTTCCCCTCGAGACTTGTGTGCATACCTGGGGGAAGAGGAACAAGATCAATAGGAGTGATAGGATTAAAACAATACACAATCTCAAATGGTGAATGTTTAGTAGTAGAGTGAGTAGCACGATTATATGAAAATTCAACATATGGTAAGCAAGACTCCCAATTCTTTAAGTTTTTTTGAACTACGGTGCGCAATAATTGACCCAAAGTTCGATTCACAACTTCGGTTTGACCATCGGTTTGAGGATGGTATGCGGTAGAATATAACAAAGTAGTGCCAAGACGCATCCATAGTACACGCCAGAAATGACTTACAAACTTTACGTCTCGATCACTAACAATTGATTTTGGAACACCATGTAGCCGCACTATTTCTTTAAAGAACAACTCAGCAATATGCGAAGCATCATTTGTTTTATTACATGCGATAAAGTGAGCCATTTTTTAAAATCGATCAACCACAACAAAGATAGAGTCCTTTCCCGTTTGAGAACGCGCTAATCCTAACACAAAGTCCATAGAAAGATCGGTCCAGGGAATGAGGGAATAGGAAGTGGTGTGTACAATCCATGTGGATGCGACTTAGATTTAGCTTTAAGACAAGTTATACAAGACTCACAAATTCGATGAACATCACGAACCATTTTAGGCCAATAAAAATGTGAGTGAAGTATGTCAAAAGTTTTTAGCATTGCCAAAGTGTCCCATAAGTCCTCCACCGTGTGCTTCCCTAACCAAATATTCACGCATAGACCCTCGAGGAATGCATAATTTATTTTCTTTGAAATAAAATACCTCGTGTCCATAAAACTTATCGCATGCCGTATTCTCAGTAGATTTATATAACTCAGCAAAATCAAGATCAGATGCATACAACTCCTTAATGTGCTCAAAACCAAGTAGTTTGGTTTGCATGTGTGTGATTAGAGTGTAACGCCTAGACAATGCATCGGCAACGGTGTTCACTTTTCCTTTTTTATATTTGATCACATAAGAAAATGATTCAATAAATTCCATCCACCGAATGTGTCGCAAATGCAATTTAGATTCCCCTTTCAAATATTTTAAAGATTCATGATCGGAATGAATGACAAATTCCCTCGGACGCAAGTAATGTTGCCACACACGTAAACACTGAACAAGTGCATATAGTTCTTTATCATACGTGGCATAATTTAATTGTGCGCCTTTCAACTTCTCGATGTAGTATGCAATAGGATGTCCCTCTTGTATTAAAACACCACCAATACCCACCCCGGATGCATCGCACTCAATCTCAAATGTTTGAGAGAAATCAGGTAAAGCAAGAATAGGTGCAGATATTAAATGAGTTTTTAGAGTTTCAAATGCTTCCCTTTGAGTAGGACCCCAATGGAATGGTGTGTTCTTTTTGACTAACTCGTTCAAGGGGGCGGCTATGCTACTGAAATTCTTGATGAATCGCCTTGTAAAAATTGGCCAAGCAATGAAAACTTCGGACCTCTGTTGCGCTTTTAGGTTCGGGCCAATCAGCCACAGCCTTTACCTTTTCTTGGTCAACTTCAATGCCCTGTCCACTTACATCCAAACCAAGGAAAACAACACGATCCAAGCAAAAGGAACATTTCTTAAGATTAGCAAATAAATGCGCCTTTCGAAGGGTTTCCAAAACAGCCTTTAGGTGTGATAGATGCGAGTTTAAATCATGGCTATAAATTAAGATATCATCAAAATAGACCACTACAAACTGACCAATAAATTCTCTAAGGATTTCATTCATTAATCGCATAAATGTGTTTGGAGCATTGGTGAGACCAAAAGGCATTACGAGCCATTCATATAACCCAAACTTTGTTTTAAACGCTGTTTTCCAATAATCTCCCTCACGGATTCGTGCTTGATGGTAACCACTTTTTAAATCAATTTTCGAAAATAATTTTGCACCATGCAATTCATCCAACATGTCATTAGAGGAATGAGATATCGATACTTTACCGTGATTTGATTGATGGCACGACAGTCGGTGCACATCCTCCACTCACAATTCTTCTTAGGCACAATGATTACGGGAACCGCACATGGACTCAAAGATTCTCGAATCTTCCCTTTTTCCAACAACTCTTGAACTTGACGCTGAATTTCCTTAGTTTCAGGATTCGTCCTGTATGCCGGACGATTTGGTAGAACCGCTCCCGGAATAAAATCAATTTGATGTTCCACTCCTCGTAGGGGTGGTAATCCACTTGGTTCTTCTTCCGGAAATATGTCCTCAAAATATGTCCTCATATCGGGAAGAGTTCCAAGATCGGATATAATCATATAACAAGGAAATGGTTAGATATATGTTTGGTTAAATCGAGGAACTAACGGAGAGTTCCCCAAGATCGACGACTTATAATCACTTTAACGGTTTAAGGTACCTTAGGAAATCGGAGTATTATAGGTGCTTGTGCATTAGTGTTCAACTCTCTTTTTTTGCAATTCGATCGGTGTTGAGGGTGATTTTGTACATTTTAACTGATTTTCCCATATTTATATTATTTGCATAAGAATTGGCCTTTATATTGAAATATTAAGCAAGTGATGTTTTAAGGGTCTAATTGCAAAATGATTAAATATGTGTTTAACTTGGATGATGTTACACTTTGCAATGGTTTTGATGTTTGTAGATTCATATTTAGAAATTTGAAAAGGGATCTGATCTGGACTTAGATCACCATAGGAAAGATTGGATTTTTAACCTTGACATAACGGAAGTTGATAGGTTGATTATCTAGGTTGCTAGATTTGAATAAATCTTACACCTTGTTTTGATTGATAGGCAATTATCTACGGAAGTAGATTCATACTTTTGATTAGGTGAACCACATCTTTAGTTAATCATCACAAGATAACCTTAGATAGAGATAGAGGGTTTGAAGGATTGGATGATTTTGTTTGTTCATTGTTAATCTCCATGTTCATCTTCTTGTTTATTTCCTTTTATAGTTAGTAGTTTAGATTTAGTTTTTATCGCTTTTATCCTTCCTGGCTTTGGATTAACAATCCTCTGTCCAGTTTACTTTTCGTTTTTCGTTTTCAGTTCCGTTTTGAATAAGTAACAAAAGAAGAATTAATTAGATTAGATTCAACATCCCTTTTCCTTGAGGATCGATACCCGTACTTATCCAACTATACTAGCAACTACCCGGTATTCGGCCGGTTAGGAGGTAGTTTTGCATGGTAGTATAGGTTTTATAAATTTTCTTTTGTTTTAATGATGCAAAATCTCCCCAACAATCAGAATGAGCCTCGTGTGGTCCCAAAGGACTCAAAGTGATACGCTTTCCTTTATGCGAAAGGGTGTATTTATTAAGAAAACCATCAAAAGTGACACGTTTATCAAATTGCCATGGACAACCAAGTAATATATGCGTGACATGCATAGGAACCACATCACAAAGGATTTTATCTTCATATTTTGAAAGACTGAAATTCACATGTGCTTGCTTCGTGACTTTAACCGAACCACATTCATTTAACCATTGCAATTTATACGGTTGCGGGTGCTTAACGGTGGGATATTCAATTTTTCAACAATCTCATCACTTACGGCATTAGTACAACTTCCAGAATCAATAATCATCATGCATAACTTACCTTCGATAAGGCAACGAGTTTGAAAAATATTCTCACGTTGTACCTCATCATTATTAATTTGATTCACGGCGCTTAGGACCTTTTTTGTTACAAACATTGCTCGTTCATCAAAGGAAATACCCTCATTGTCTTCTTCATTTTCAACCGACTCTTGCTCCTTTAATGGTTGTTCATTCTCATCTTCCGAGGCTGATTGATACTTCCCATCTCCAGCTGCGACATAAGATCTTTTGTTCGCACATTCATTAGCCTTGTGTCCTAACCCTTGACATTTATAACATCTCAAACTGCCATCAGATTTTTCCTTGTTAGGACGGTCGTTTGTTACTTAGGGAGGGGTATATTTAACAGTATAATTTTTAAACGGAAACTTACCTCCATCGCCTTTGGATTGGAAAGGTTTAGTTGGTGCGGTACCTGAATGATTATTTTCAATTTGTGCCTTCTTCTTCTTGAGTTTCTTCTCCTTAGTTAAGGCTGTATATACCATCTCATCATAGGTAGTGCAATTCACCATTTCAACTGGGTCTGCTATCTCGGGCCGCAAACCTCCCAAAAATCGAGCCATGGTATGTTCATCGGATTCTTCGGTATCTGTTCGAATTAAAGCCATTTCTAACTCATCTTGATAGGCTTGAATAGATTTCTCGCCTTGTTGGTGGGTTTGTAACTTTCTCACTTGCTCTCGACGATAGGATTCGGGAACCCATTTTCGATGCATTTCATTTTTAAGAACCTCCCAAGAAGAAATTGCTTGTTTCCTTAATTTCCTGCGCTTTTCATTAGTTTTGTGGAACCAAAGAATATCTCGTTCCTCAAATTCACTAGTAGCAAGTTTTACTTTGTTTCTTTCCGAATAATCATGACAATTAAATATTTGTTCAACTTTAACAACTCAAGAAAGATATTCATCAGGATTAGAAATACCTTTAAACACCGGAATTTTCTATTTTATACCTTGAAGAGTGTCCCGTGGTCCCCCAACTCTCCATTGTGCTAAAACTGTTGTTGCATCATTTTCCTCCTCGTCATCTCCTTGTTCAGAGTAATTGATGGGTTAAAGTTCAGTGCGTTGCCCATCTTGTGCATTCTGTCTAGCTCCATCAGCTACAGTTTGCCTCATTTGTTCAAGTTGTTGCTGATATCTTGTTTCAAGAGCTTGAAATTGAGCTTGAAATCTTCTTTCCAATTCATCATTATATTCATCCATTCTTCCTCTCAAAGGTTTATTTACTCAAGTAGAGAATCAATTCGGATTTCAAGTAATCAGCGATACTAGAGTTTTCCCCAAATACCCAGAGTGAAGAATCAGGAATTTTTTTTAAGAGTTTTTGAAATTCCAAGTGAACACAACAAAAATTGTGAAGTATTTTAGAGAAGATATTCGAAGATGTAACACAAAAATTGTGAAGTGTATAAAACGATATTTTTTTTAACTTGTTGCTCGTACGGAACAGTATGCTCGTGCGGAACAAATTATTTTTCAAATACACACGATTTACTTGTGCACCCTTTTTTTTATAAATATATAGATGCTCGTGCGAAATAAAGTGTTCTTCAAATACACACGATCATATGCATACTATGGTTCTTTAGATACATACAATAATATGCAACAGAGAATAATCATTTTTTTAAGAAGAAAGAAAAATGGATATAATACCGTCAATCCGCTGTTCTCTGATACCAACTGATGCCAAACCGCCCGGAGGAAGGCTCGGATCTAATGAATACTTAAGATCGTGGATTGAAAGTATTTGGATAGTCCTCAACACAACCACAACCTGTGTGGAAGCACCTTTGAATAATAACCTCCGCGACACAATCACAACCTGTGTGAAGGCACCTTGGAATAAAACCTCAACACTTAGAAAACCTATTTCTAAGCACCTTGGTATATGGATAACCACAAGGATTGCTCAAGTCCTTGATAATCTGAAATTTGAATTCCCTTTCCAGAGAAACTCACACAACACTTTTCCAAGTGAAGAATAAAATATAATTTGATTAATGATTCAAAAGTTGAATTACAAGTTACAATAGTTTGGGTATTTATATGACAATAATGGATCGAAAAATAAGATGAAAATTTTTCCTAAAAATAAGACAAAAAGTGGCGCCCCAAAATACTTAGTTTCCAAGCATCATGAATCAATGTATCTTGAATAAATGCTTGGACTCTTGAAATCTTGGTTCATGCATTTTGATTCAATGTATTTTGCATTTCCAAAACTTGTCTTCTCACCTTCCAAAGCTAGCAAAAGTGGCGCCATTTCCTTCTCCAAAATCATCCAAGTTTTTGTCATTTAATATTTCATAATAAAATATATATTATAATACCATAATAAGGGCCCAAATGTTGGGCCATTTATTCAGGAAGCCCACACGCATAAATGATGGACTTGGTTACTTCAGAACCTTCATCATTGGTCTTGAACTCTTGCATTATTACTTGGGCTAATTTTTCCAAAGCTTTGAGCCTCTTTTTAAGTTGAAGCAGAGTTTCAGGTCAATCCGTAATGTTAGCGGATCATGTGTAGGTTGTGGATCTGGATTCATATCACTATGGCTTCAACTCGATCATGTGCAAAGCTCCTCTTTTTCTGTCTAACTGGCTTTTTGGCTTGATCTATCTCGAGTTTATGGACAGCGATATCCGTGGATAGTCCCGACATGTCATCGGCCCTCCAAGCAAAAACATCTCTGAACTCGATTAGCAACTCGACCTGTGATTGTTTTTCTTTGGCCGGGATCCAAATCCCGACTTGCACACACTGATCATCTTCGCCTTCCCATAGATGAACATTTTCGACCCGATCAACTGATATCCAACTCTTCTCCTCTTCTTCCTCCGGAATCAGCTCCTCGACCCGGACTTGTTGTACTGCCATTCTCCCATCCAGGACAATGGAGTTACAGCTCCGCACAACATCAATATCTCCCCTTACTTCATGGGAGACGTTCCTGGTAGGAAACTTCATGTTGTTATGGAAGGTAGAGATGATAGATCGCAGGTTGAAGAGAGCGGGTCATCCCAAAATGACATTGTATGCCGAGGGAGCCTTAACTACACTTAGTTTAATTCAAGGGTCCTTCGTTTCTCGCCATCTCCGACCGTCATTAGCAGCTTTATCGATCCCTTGGGATGAACCGCTTGTCCTGTGAACCCAAACAAAGGAGACGCTAGAGGAGCTACATCTTTCTCTTGCAGTTTCATCTCCTGAAAAGCCGAGTAATACAAGATGTTTACCGCGCTACCATTATCGATGCAGACTCTCGATACCCGAGCTCGGCTAATCACCGCTTCATTTACCAGCCTCTCACCGTGACTTCGAGACTTAGGAATGTCATCTTTGGGTCCATATCCGACTTTCATTGTAAATCTCAGTCTCTTATTTTCCCTCGAGCTGTCGGTTGGCTCTTGACTGGCTCGGTCTTCATCATTCTCAGCTGGCCCAAAAATCGTATTGACGTAATTATTGGGTCGATTATCGTCATACCTATCTCGATCGGTGTTGCCTCTGTTGTCTCTTTCTCGACCTGGAGATCGATCCCGACGTGGTGATCTGTCCCTATGCCTGTGAGTGTCATGACCTCGATCTCGACCTTGATCAGAATTCTTCCTTTTGTATTCTCTGCACCCCTTGAGCTCGTTGCACTGAGATCTGTCTACCACCTCATCTAGCTTGCCTTCTTGAATACAAGCGTCGATGTCTCTTTTCAGGTCAGAACATTCCTCCATTTCGTGACCTATATCCTCATGAAACTCACAATATTTTATGGGATTTCTCTTTTCTCGATGCTTTTTTAGTGGACTTGGATTCTTTGCTATGACCTTTGAGATCATAAAGGATAAAACTTCTCATCACGACCGATTGAGGGGGATGAGATCTTTGTTGCGCAGAGCTCCTTTCTTTCCCAGACGGTCTGAGACGGGCGCTGTAATGCGGTCCCAGACAGTCGGCTTGCTCTCGGTGTTCTGTCAATTGGACTAATTCTTATTCGGACCTTGAGTGTCCTTCTTCGAATCCATCCATTCGGATTGGGTGTGTCTATTCATGGCCTCTTCCCCTTGACAGAATGTATGCACCACATTAACACATTCATCCATGGTACTAGGGACATCCCTGCTCAACTTCAACTAGCTTTGAATTACGCAGATCTTTCACAAACAACATGATCAGATGTCGATCGTCTGCGTCATTGACTTTCATGGCCATGAGATTAAACTTCTTCAAATATTCTAGCACTGTTTCATCTTTTTGTTGCTTCATATTCATGAGGTGTGTAGTGCTTAAATGAAACTTTTTATTTACAACAAACGCATCTCAAAACTTATGAGCTAACATAGAAAAACTAGAGATTGACCCGGGTCGTAGCTTGGTGAACCATTCTCTGGCTCGACCGATGAGCAGCGTCTCGAAAGCCCGACACCGCATCGCATCAGGTGCGCCGTCCAATCTCATATGAGACAGATACCTATGTAGATGGTCCTCGGGTTCAGTGGTGCCATCATAGGGTTCTATCTTCGGTATTTTAAACCCCTTGGGTTTTGAAAACTCTTCAATATCTTTCGTGAAAGGTGATTCCAACCACAGCAAGACCTGATTTTTTCTCAGAAAATCATCTAACTCCTACCTAACGCTGTCCTCATCCATCCTTTGATGTTTCTGTTGGATCTCACGTCTCTTTCTCTCCACAGAGCTAGAGGACGCACTGACTTCGTCCCCAGGAGCTCGCTTAGGCTTTTCCACAGCATCTTTCTTACCGCCGTCTGCTTGCTGTTGTGCCATGAACGCCTCTGCTATAATCCTTGACATTAATTCGCGATCAGCCCCTGCCAAGTGATCCATAATAACTTCGTGTTCCGGGGCAAGACCTTGCTTCTCCTTCTGGGGATCTTCGTGGACAGGATCCAGCACTGGATCTTTTGCTCCTTGCGGATCCGGATCTACCTGTTCGTTGATCTGCGAACCCTGTTGATCTGTGGTTTTGGAAGTGGTTTTCCTGGCGTTCTTATCCTTGAGAGGAATCGTGATCTTGATGTATTCAACAGTAGAAAGTCCTCCTTCTAGCGCCAATGACGATGACAAATTATGCACCTTGTTAATACGGGCCTGTATGAATCTAATGATGAACACCCCAAAACCCTAATGCCTTTGGAACGGGTGGTGGATTGTGTTTTTTGCGGCAGAGTCTAAGAACTGGTCTTAGATTGCCTACGTATCATGTTATTGTCCTGGAATCAAGCCTTACGTAGTTCCTGGATCGTGGTATTTATAGTGATAATGCATGCTCTAACCCTAGTATTAGGTCGGTCTAAGCTATTGTCACATTTACCCTTCTTGGGCCTTGCCCCATGCCCAAGTTATGACGCTGATAATAGGCATTCGTAGCTGGTGCGGACTCTGTCATCGAGACCAACATTCCCGACTTGCGGTGGTCAAGCTCGAGACTCTTGTCCTACACTGCTCGACATGCGTATCCTGATACTTAGTCATATTGCGGGGACCAATCGTGAGATGACACGTGGAGGGGTGAAACATTGTATCGTCAAACTTAATTTACATTGAACAAAAATAACACAATATATCTCACGTAATATTTAGTAAAACAACATTTTTAACCAACTTATACTTAAAACTGACTAAAAAAATATGAGAAACTATAAAAAAAAAAAAAACTCTAAAAACCTATAACAAAAAACTGTAAAAGACTAAAAAAAAAACTATAAGAACTACGTGCGCTTTGATTTTTCTATATGTGTCGTGCCTCCGACACGATTATATATAAAAGATACCCTATGCAACCGAATTACCGGTAAAAGCTTTGAAAAAATAACATAATTTACATATAAGAAAAATGACACAATATATCTCACGTAATATTTAAAACAACATTTTTAACCAACTTATACTTAAAACCGACTAAAAAATATGAGAAACTCTAAAATACTATAAAAAATACTATAAAGAGATATAAAAAAACTATAAAAGACTAAGAAAACTATAAGAACTACGTTCGTTTTGATTTTTTTATATGTGTCGTGCCTCCGACATGATTAAAGATACGTAGGCAGCCGAATTACCAGTACAAACGTTGAAAAAATAACATAATTTACATATATGAAAAATAACACAATATCTCTCATGTAATATTTAATAAAACAACAATTTTAATCAAATTATTCTTAATACACAAAAACTATAAGAAACTAAAAAATAATATAAAAACCTATAAGAAAAAAATATAAAAGAAAAAAATATAAAACAACTATAAAAAAAAACCTATAAAAAAATTATGAAAGACTAAAAAGAACAATAAGAACTACGTTCGCTTTTGATTTTTTATATGTGTCGACTCGTGCCTCCGACACGATTCTATATAAAAGATATGCAGGCAACCGAATTTCCGGTACAAGCGTTGGAAAAAAAATAATTTTTAAAAATAACATAATTTACATATATAAAAAATAACACAATATTAATATTATATTTAAATCCGAATAAAAAAATATATATATTACATTTCGCTTCGGTAATTCTAGTGAAAAGAATAGTAATTTGTTATTGTAGTGAAATGAATATGTATTATATGAAGTTGTAAAAAAAATTGATTAACAATTTTTAAAACCGTGATCTAAACCGTGATTTGAACCGGAAGGAAACCGTGTGAATCATGAACCGTCGAACGCCGGTTTTTAACCATCAACGCGGTTTACAAACCCGCAGTTCACTTTAACCGCCGGTTCACGAAACGGCACTAACCGGAAATATAAAAAAACCGGTAGTTTTGGTTAAGGTTCGGTTTGGTTACACCATTTGGCCACCACTATCGTATCATACTGATATGCGTGTTGCTTTCTTTTGGAATTATTTCTAGTGTTTGAAGTATGCTGTGAAGTGTGTGTCTTTGAAGATGAAGCATACTTGTGTGTGGGTGTTTATATGCACCATTTTGTGCCGGTGATGCATGATCAAGTGTAATGGGCCGGGGCACAAAAGTTTCCTTTTGAGACTCGGGATCAATGACTACAGACACATTCAAGGTTCTTCCTTAGAAGTACCATGAATTGGTTCTGTGTGACCCGGGGATTCGTTAGGAGATGAGAGAGAAGATTCCAATCTATAAGATTGTTCTCAAGCTGTTGAATAGCTTATTGTAATTTATCTCTCTCACGTCTTAAGGACTCCAATTCAGTCTCATATTCAGAAACCGTTTGTTTCAAGTCAACATCGAGGGATTTAACTTTTAATTCGAGTTGATTTGTTGTGCTCGTTAAGTAACATATGAGATTGTCTTTCTCAACTATGTCCTTTTTGAGTCCCTTACTTGTTTTAGATAGGAACTCACATATATTTTTAAAGCCTTCACAAATTTCAATGATATCAAGAGGTTCCTCGTATTTTGAGTCATAGCTTGATTCAGAATTTGATTCAGAATATTGTGATTGGTTGTCAGAAGGGTCAGAATTTGATTTTGATTTGTTGCTCGAATGTTCATCAACTTTAGCTCAGCTAGCTCATGCATAGGATTATTAGAAGAGGACTTAGATCAAACCACACGATTTTGTGACCCATTTGGCGGTTAAGATGACAAACTTAATAATTTCAGCCAAATGTCAATCTCAATATCACATAAAATTATTTATATCAAATAATTGAATATCACATAGGGTACCAGAAACATTATAATCCAAAAAGATGTCAAGTCACAATTCTTAAAAAAAGTATACGTGAAACACAGTATGTGAAATATAAGCAAATTGGACAAATAAGCACTAAAAAAAGTTCACAAAAATTAATACCGAGGATTGATCACTAAGTGACCAAGTTTTGATACCAATTGTTGGATCGTTAATGGCGCAAACACACATTAGAAGGGGGGATTGAATAGAGTGTGGTTGATTTTAAAAACTCTTTTCGAACATAACATAAGTACTAATAAAAGAGTGCGGAAGCTTACTTAATTTATTATTCACTTGTATTATAAAACCTCAGTGATCGAATGTGATGTGACTAAAACGATGTAGCGAGTTGCAAAAATATATCAACACAATTTAAACAGGTTACTTAATTAATCAAAAAAAGTAGGAATCCCCTTCCCCATTTTTTCAAAAAAAAAAAAAAAAAAAAAAAAAAAAAAAAAAATTAATCAAAAAGTAGGTTTAGCAATCTGAAAGCTTGATAAACAATTTGTGTGACCAAAAACAACTTGCAGGAGGACGAGCTTTAATCAAATGTTTAGACAATAAATTTAATATGAATAAAACAGATTGCAGCTACGTAAAAGATAAACTAAATACTTTTAGTGACGTTCGGGAGACGTCACAACAGATTCAGCCACTGTTCTGTAACAATGAACTAAAGCAGATCGAGCTGATTTATTTGTAACCGATAGTCACTGATAATCAGACCGAAGCAATATTATTTGATCTACCACAAGGCAGTCCAATAAAGATTGCCAAAACGAAGCAATTGAGATTACAGAAAGTTTTTCACAAAAGTTCAATTGAGATACACACTTAGCACAGACTTTAATACAGCCATCTTAGGTTGGCAGGGTACTTCAGCAGATATATAATTCAAGCACATGTTCGGCACAGCCAAAGGCTGAACTGGTGTAACACCACAGATTCAGCAGGTATGATTTTTAGCAAGAGTTCAAATGCAGTAAAACAGGCAAAGGTGCAGCAGATCAGATTCAGATGCACAGAATTCAGCCAAAGTGCAATGCAACAGAAATTCAAAAGTTCTAGGCAAGGAATGTGTGATAAAGTACAGCAGGTACAAGATGGCAAACTGTAACATCCCGACTTTTCATAAAAGGGTAAAATAGTAATTGGTCATACCCACGACGACCTAAATATTATTTATCCTATTTATTTAATTAAAAATGATTAATTAAGGGATTTAGTTATTATTTAAAATGGATTTAATTAATAACTATAAAAAGGAAATAACTCACCAAAATAACTTATTAATTCACACGCTGGTTCTGAAAAGAAAAAAAAAAAGAGCAACGGCGGTTTGAAGGAGAAGCAACGCAGAAGATACCAGAAAAAGGGAGAACGTAAATTTCAACCATGTGATCAATCCGTTCATCTGTTCAAGATGCCGCATGAGAGAAAAGTGGTCAGCGATGAGACGCAACTTTGGAAAATAACATCTATTAATTTCGTAAGTTTTCAGTTTAACCCTAGTTTTTGGTAACCGTTGAGTTCGATTCTTTAAAAATTCATATCTTTTAATCCGTAACTCTTTTTCGCAGCCATGAGTAGTCGAAACGATCGTCTTGAACCGTAGAATAATCTAAAAATAGTGTCGCAGCAGTTAATCTAGGTAATCTTCAGTTTTACAGGCTATTTCAGTTTCGGTTTTCTGCAAAAAAAAATAGGATTTTAGGGTTTCTCGTTGATCAAATAGGTTTTGGGGTTGAGGATCAACAGTTGTTGCAGTTGCTTGACGTTTTGCTTTCGGTTTTGCTGGAAATTTAGGTAAGAGGCTCTTCCTAATGAGTAATTATAGTTTTATAATGATACGTTGAGTTTTAGTGAGTTTTGGTGTTGTTTGGTGACAGAATTCATGCTAAGTTGTAATTAACGAGATTCGATATTTTTGGTATATTTGTGTTGAGTTTTAAATTTCTATTTTTTGATTCAATAACATTAATTAAATATGAACAAGCTTCGATTGAACTTCTGATTCGTTCAGTTAAAACACCGAATGTACTTTTAAAGGGAGTTGAAGTTCGGATCCGTCGGAAGGGCATGAAACGGCTTGTGCTTTGATGAACTAGAGTTCATCAATGTCTGTGTATTTGCTAGGACTTGTCCGTGTCTAGTGGTCTAGGAAAGTGAGTAGTGTGTGTGAGGGAGCTTACCTGAAAACACTTAGGTGGCTAGTTAATACACAGTAATAATTACATTAGTGTAGTAAAAGATAAAACGTCACTTATTCTCGGTTAGACACTCTTTCATATCGGCGATGTGATACGTTCATAAAAGGTGAACAACGCTAGTGGCCTATAAACGGCTGAAAGGCAGTGGAGGAAATTCATCAGACGTATACGCATACCGGGTAGACCCCGGAGCTAATCGGTGCTAATCACCGTTAGTTAGCAAGTATATCTTCAAGATGATGAACGCCATGCGCAGTGTCCTTGAGTAATGATGTAACAAAGATAAGCTAAGCTAGAAACATTTAGTCATGACGTGTCGATGGGCATGAAATGAACCCTAGATTGAGTCGGTCTCATAAAGATAACTTAATAATCATAATAATAATTCGTTGTATAACTTAGTTATTCTTTAGCTTCTCACTTTTACTAAGTACTTTGTACTTACCTCCTTTGCATTTTATTTTGTATGTATTGTGGGGTGAGAAGACGAACAGGTTGACCAAGTGTAGATGACGACTTTTGAAGGCTTGAAGTCTTGGCGAATCTTTTACTTTATTTCCTTATAACGGTTGTACTGGACTAGTTATATTTCTTTTCTTAGAGTTGTTGTACTTCTACTTTTAAGACCTCGTATTGTATAAGTCTTTGGGTTTTTCGTCGTTGTAATTTAACTATCCATCTTTAGTATGGTTGATTTCTATTCATAGTAGGATTCATGTTTTTACCCGAGTCTTTTTAGCTTCCGTTTGCTTTTATTTGATACGACGATGTAGAGGCTTGCGTATAATATTAGATTTATTTAATGCTATACGCGTCGAACGTTTCTCTTCCGGATAAGGGCTCGGTATCCGGGAGCGGAGCGTTACAGTTGGTATCAGAGAGAAACATCATTTCTATCTTAGGCTTCTCTTCCTAAAAGATAAGATTCCTTTAGACCTTTTAGAACTTGAGCTTGGTGGTATATAATCCTCGTATGACTAAGAATCCTTAAACCGAGGTTAGGTTGCTCTAGGACCAAGTGAAAAGTCTCCTTAGGCGTAGGTTGAGTTTTAGGCTCACGTCTCTTATATGATCCTCTCAAGTTTTTTTTCTTTCTTTTTGAGGTTTTAATGCTTTCGTAATGCTAAATTGGTTCAAATCACTTCCTTGTAACTTCGTATTATGCAAAATGAGTAAACGATTTTGTTCACGTTTCTACATATCATGTTATATAATTTTTTTTGTTCTAAGAATTCTGTAAATTTTCAACCACAAAGAAAGTTGTCTTATCTACAATTTCTCTCTTTACATCAATTTGGCTTTCAATATGGATTGTTCACAAATTGTTTAAAAAGAAGGGGTACTCTGTTCAGAAAATTCTTCAGCGGTACTCTTACTTATCATTCTGTTTTGAATAAGCTAAACACCTCCAAATGACTTGGATTTTTGATATGTTGTAGAAAACATCATGTACTATAATGTTTGTTTTTGAACCAAGTGCAAATTCGTTTTTGTTGAGCACAATTTGCAACACACGACAGTTGATGAAATCCTAAAAATTTTTGACAGCTTATAGCAGTAGATGAAAAGAATTATTTTGACCAAACTATGGCTTCCCAAAAATTTTGATTTTTGAGCATCGTATGTAAAACTTATATACTCACAGAATTTCTCTTTGCCTCATGTTCAAAATCAATTCGGTTTGTTTTGTGCAAATCAATTATTTCGTGGCTTATGTATGCACCCGAATTTCTCAAACCCATTTAAGTCCTCTGCTCAAGGAAGGATAGATGTCTTTCTTTCACCCTGTAGGTTATAGTGTAGTAGGTTATAGGAGATGAGAATAATTTGATTTATTTGATTCTTAAGCTAGTTGTCACCCCTGATAAGAAGTTTGGTAGCTAGAGACTAGGTGTTGTCGTTATAGTGCTACTCGATGGCAAGATACGATTGTGTGGTGATTTTCCAATCTTATGTCTTCATTAATAAGATCCTCTTTTCTAATCATCTAGTTTCCTACTTGGTTATCCCGATTTCAATGTTTCCCCATCCATACAAATTGTAACTCATGCTCTGGTTAAATCCTCCATTTGAAACTTCTGAAACTCGGTAAAAGTCTCTTATTACGCAGTTTTGTAATCCAAGTGTGTACATTCATTTGATGTGCGTTAATTTTTTTTAAAGATGTTTTCATCGTGTCAAATGCTTGATTTAAGAAAAATAAGTTTCTCATCCTTCGAACTATTTGAACTGACAATTGCATATCCTTCCAACTATATCTTGTTTAGCTATTTTGGGGCAACACACTTTTGCATCCAAGTGATTACCCTTAATGCATCCCCTACAAGATGTTTTAGTACAAACAATTTTTTTTTAAAGACTCGACTCTTCAAAGCCTCGTTTTCTCTCTTTGCTATCGCTTGGTTTATGTTTACAAAAATTCTTTGACCTTTGCTTTGCTTGAGATGGTTCTACACGAACTCCATGTGTAATTCTATTAATTCAAATTATTAGTGTTAAAGGTCTAGTTTGGCATCCATTTTTTCTTCTTTCATCATCCTTGTGTTTGGCTTTACCTAACATAAGTGAATGCTTTTGTTTCCGTGTTTTCCCTTTAACATAAGACTGTCTCTCCATACTCCAAAAATTCTGCAAATTTTTAGCAGAGTAGATTACTGTCTTTTCTACAATTTCTCTTTTTACATAAACTCTATAATCGTTATGGGTTGTCCAGAAAATTCATGTTTATGCCGGAAACTCTGTCCAGAAAATCTGCGGCAGCACCTTCACTTCCTCTTCTGCTTTGAATAGGTCAAACACCTTAAAACGACCTGAATTTTTGATATGTTGCAGACAAAACTTTTATCTACAATTTTCCTTTTGAAAATAAGTTCAGATTCTTTTTCGTTTGATCTCGATTTGCAATGAAACTCATTGTTTACTAATCTGGAAATTTTGACAGCTTGTCCAATAGTCAGAAATAACTGTTTTTGACCGACATTATCTCATTCAAAAATTCCAATATTTTTATATCACCTGGAAAACTCCAGTATCTAAATCTTTTCTCTTTGGATCGTGCTCAATTTCCTCTTCGTTTGTTCTGTACAAATTGATAATGTCAGATCCGGAGTTTATATCATACACATCAACCTAAAAGGAATTTTCACCTCTTTGACTTGGGGTTTGGGCTAAGAGGGTAGTAAGTTATGACTGTTATGTTTAGGAGTTCCCCGAAGTTGATCTCCTTCTGAGTTAATCCTTTTAGTAGGAAGCTTGTAAAGCTAACGTTATAGTTTCTTTTGCAGTTTTAAACAAGAACCAAGATGCTATCCTCCAGCATGCCATGTTTGATGTTCAGAACCTTTTCGTGCCCTTTTGTAATTATATCTTTTTTGGTAATTTATTTCTCCTGCAATCCCTCACTTGAGATTTTTTTTAAACTCGACAAATCCTCTCCGCTTGTTGTCATGAATCACCTCAGAAACAAATTCTCTTCAAAATTCTACATTGTTGCACTCTCATCCTTCATTTCAATTTCAAGTTTGACTAAGCCTTCGGATGTCAGAACATTTTCTTTTTCTCACTTGTGTCCATTCTCAGCTTCCCTCCTAAGGGTAGAGTCGATGTTGTAACTATTTCACCTAATGCTGCCTGTTCTTTTAAGGTATGCATGTTGATAAGTGGATTTTCTAGGTCCGGTCGATCAAGTAAAAACTCGAAACCTTAGCAAAATCTACTTTCTAACCGGCAGTGGACCGGGTCGATTGTAAGATAGTGCTTGAGGAGTCGAGTCGAACCCATAGAGATTGGTTTTGAGTACCACGATTGACTTAGCAATCGATTCGAGTCAAGCAGATAGGTGTGAAGTTATCTTGTTGCGTAAAAGAAAGATTACACTACTCGGAATTCTAAACAATTAAAAGAGGTATGGCCGAACTACGTTTCAGCGGATTACTTTACCCTCAGAAAGATTGCCCCGGGAGTGTGCCTTACTCTACCTTGCCGTCTAACGATAACTCATAGGACAAACCCCGTATTGGAACTGGACTTGATGACTAGGGCGTCAATCTAGTACACGGGTAGGTGTCAGACTACCTTTCAAGCCCAAAACTTCTACGGTCCCGAAACCCCGTTCCCACACGTCGCCGCAACATACATTTATAAGCTACGTGTGTGCAACAATGAACAAGGTTGTCAATCTCATTCAAAGCTATTAAAACAATCAAAACAAGTTTCGTGATGTAGATTATCGATTAGAACGTTAAATTACGTGCTACACTACCTCCCGGTTCATCTCTCTAATGGTGTTTCACTCGCATTCACGTGGTTCGACCATACGACAAATCTAGCTACTCATAATCGAATCTAAACAATACAAACGGAAGAAAAACATCACAACAATGGTAAAACAACAAGAAAACATACCCATTTCGATTACTTGAAGAACTACCAAATTCGAACTCCAAAAGAACAAATCTTGTCACTTGAAATGTTCTGAGATCGAAGCTAAAAGTTAGAGGTTCAAAGAGAAGATCGAAAGAGGATTCTAATGATATATAACACTAATTCTAACTCTAAGAAAGCGAAAAATCGCCCCAAATCGCCTAACCTATCTAATATTATCTCCCTTATTTTACGCTTGCGGTGTGAGAAAATGAGGCGACTTTATATAGAAAGTCTTACGTCCGTCACGGATATCCGCCATGTCCGCCGGATCGTTCTTGATTTTTCAGTGTCCGGACGGATGCATAGATGTCCGTCCGGATGAAATGCTCTTGTCCGTCCGGATCTTTGGATCATCCGTCGGACGAATTCTTCATCAAAGTTTTCCCAATTTCGAGAGAGTTAGCCGTCCGGACACAACACCTTGTCCGTCGGACAAACTTTGCCCAAGAATCCATTTTCCGGAGAGAGTTAGCCGTCCGGATTAGAGGTTTTGTCCGTCGGACAGCACCATCCAACCCGCGAACGCGCTACCGAATAACGTCAAGGTGTCCAGGCGGGCGTCGGGCGTATGTGACCCAAAATCTTCACTTTTTCACCTTCAACCTCCGTGTTTACGCCTCGGGCGTCTAAACTTCATACTTCGAATATAGATAACTTACTCGCCTTTCGGGCTCTCGAGACACCCTAGTCCTCGCATCCATATGAAAACAACAAGCAAGCGCATAACCCCGCAAACTACGGGTGCTCGATCCTTACTAACACATCAAACTCTACCCTAGTCTAAAAAGCAGTATAAAATGCTAAAATAAGGTCGAGTTTACGGGGTCATGTCCCTAATACCAATAGTTTCCAAATGCCGGTTGAAGACTTAACAAAGACATTGTCTTGGTGAAAGGATCACAGGTTGTCGCAGAGGCGATTTTCTTGACGGAAATGTCACATCTTTGGACTATCTCTCCGATTAAATGGTACTTTCATTTCGATATGCTTCGACTTGCGGTGACTACGGGTTCCTTGAATTGAATCTGACCCCATTGTTGTCACAATAGAGAGTGATCGGATCGTTATGATTTGGAGAGACCCTAAACCACTCAGGAACTTTTCAGCCAAACCGCTTCCTTAGCCGCCTCGAGAGGCCGATATGTATTCGCCTTCCATAGTAGAATCACCGTCTTTGGATTGCTTGACGCTTCTCCAAATGATCGCACCACCACCACCAATGGTAAACACTGAGCCTGAGGTAGATTTGAAATCATCTCTATCTGACTGGAAGTCAGAGTCAGTGTACCCCTGTACATCCAGGTTTGCACCCGAATATACCAGCATATAATTCCTAGTCCTCTTCAAGTACTTTAAGAGGTTCTTTCTTTGCAATCCAATGCTCATTGCCTGGATTCGATCGATAACGATCGACTAGTCCAACGCCATAACAAATGTCGGTCGGTGCCACAAAGATAAGCGTATATTAGACTACCTACTGACCGAAGCATAAGGCACTTTGCATAACCTCTGTTTCCTCGTGAGTCTGAGGACTCGAGTCTTAGAGAGATGGACGCCGTGGACGGGTTGGTAGGTAACCATTCTTTGCGTCCGTCATGCTATATCTAGCCATCACCTTATCAATGTAAGTGGCTTGTGAAAGAGCTAACATCTTGTTCTTACGATCCCGTATTAATTGGATCCCGAGAACATAATTCGCCTCTCCCAAATCTTTCATTTGGAATTGGTCGCCAACCAAATTTTAACGTCCGACAACATCCCCTTATCGTTTCCAATCGGGAGAATGTCATCTACGACAACACTAGAACGCAAATATCCTCAAAAGGATAAAATAGCTCATCATTGATCGACCATGTCAATCAACTCATTTCTCCTTCGAACTCCACTTTGAGGTGTCCTAAGCGCGTAACGTTGGGAAAATGTTCAAGTGTAGTCGATGAACTCAGATGATGAGCGAAGGCATTTCAAGGACTTGCCTAATCGCCTTCGATCGCTGAAATTCCTTAAACTTACCAAAAGCCTCGGATTTTCGATCGCAGAGATAAACATATCCCGAACCTCGAGTAGTCGTCGATGAAAGTAAAAAAATACTCGAATCCGCTTCTAGCTTGCACATTCATGTCGAATGTACTAAAAGTTGGCCCTATTCCTTTGACGAGAAAGGACGCTTTAGTCATTTTTCCTCCAGGCAAGATTCGCAGACGGGCAACGAGTCAACAGATAACTCTTTTTAAGGAATTAGCCAGCGATCGCTTGATTCTTTCCAAGGTGCCAAAGATATGTATTATCTTCTTTATGAGAAATTTTCGCCTCTTGCAGATTTTTGATGTGCTACTTTAAACATTTCAAGATTTAACAGGAGCTTGCGTGGGTTTAATGAAATACAATCCGCTTTCTAACACACAGTAGTACACAAAGTAAAACCATTCTTTGAAATAGTAAACTCATTATTCATAAAAGAAACAGAGTACAACCGATCTTTCAAAGGTATCTTAAATTAAATTTCTACTTAAAATTTGAATGAAATAAACATTGTCTAAATGTAAAACTTTATTCCCAAAATGTAAAACCACAGCTCCCATCGCTTTTTTTGAAACTAACGCCCGGTGCCGACTCTCATAACTTGAGCTCCTTCCTCTAGCTCCTCAAACGAACTAAGGATCTCGTCAGAGAAGAACATACATGGTTAGTAGCTCCAGTATCCAAAGATCCAATTTGATACATCTTCACTACATTAAAAGATTCCAAGACAAGTAATTCAGATTACCTTTCTTATCTTTCCCATTGCTAGCCTTAACCTTCCCATCCTTTACATCTTTGAGATATAATGGGCAATGACGACGCCAAAGGTTCTATCTCATTGCAAGAATGACACTTGCCCTTGGGCTGGATGGTGTATTCGGCCTTCTCTTAGCCTTCTTCTTCATAGGTTTAGCGCGCGCCAGGATTTGTTTCTTATTCTTTGTTTACACTGCTAGTTTGACTTAGACGCGCTTGGTCGAGACCACATTGGCCTCGGCCTTCTTTTTCTCGCTCTTGGGTTTTATCTTTCAAGAAAGACCCTCATAGACTTGGAGTTCATTGATCAACTCCGTCATGGAAAGGTGAGCCTTAGACATGACGTACCGGTCTGAACGTCAGAAATCGGGATGTCGAGATTCGAGAATCACCGACACTTGGGTAGCATCGTCTATAATCGCACCATGAGTTGTTTGATCGGTAAAGTAACTAATAATGTTCATCACATGACCAAAGAATCGATCGACCCGCCTCATCTTGGCATTGATGTGCCTTCCTCACGGCCTCGTGTCTTGCTTGATCGACGGTTTGCCAAACATGGTGGTTAAATGTCGCAAGATTTCTCGTATGCAAGTATTAAAACCCTCAATCTTGCTCCGAATGACATCCGACATCGAGGCTAAGAAGATGCCTCTTGCCTTATTATTCGCCTCTTGCCATTTTTTATGTTGATCGCAAATGTGTTTAAAGCGGATTTTGAGGGAAGAAGAACAGGCACTCTCAATCAAAACAAAGCGTGCATTCTCAAATACGAGCATCACGCTTACGTTACTTTTCCACTTAGTAAAATTGTCGCCATTAAGCTTATCATTCAAGAAAGTTTGAATTTTGCGAAGACATGTTGTTTGTAAATAAAATGACAGTAAACTTAATCAAATATACACTACTATATATTGTTTTAGGAATAATAAACTACAAGAAGTCTATCCTACTATTCCAAGGATTTAACCTCATATAAGATCGTCCGAGAGGGTCGATATCGAGATTATGACGGTTAAATCGAGACAATCGTCTCTCAATGATTAAGCTTGAGATCGAACATCTCACGGGAATCGACATCCCGGACATTTAATCATTGATTACCTTCCTTTTTCTAGCCTAGATATTTGAAAATATCCACAAAGAGTGTGACCTACTATATCGGATCTCAGAGTACGCCCGAGTATGCCTACGGTAGGGGGTGTCGCTGACCCGGCGAGTACCGATATCCTATCCTTCGGAGACCAAGCCTTGAATTTTGATAGCGGTGAACACCATCCAAGAAGGGCCGAAATCAAAGCCGCACGAGGTGTCACCATTCTCTCACGTGCTTGCATCTATAGTAGAGGCCGTGGGGTTGGCTATCGCCTTCCCGCTCCCACTCAATATTTTGAAAAAGTTGTGGGTTTACTAATTACGGTTTTGGCCTTGACAATAAGAAACAATAAATCAAAGTATCTCGAATAGGTCGGTTATGTAGAAAGCCTACGCCGCCTTATTCGTTGGAACATATGTGATGATTCAGGCCAATCCGCAGAGAAGCCCCATTTAGCCCGAAGGCTTATCGGCTATGCTAAGTCCTATCGAATCGGCAGAACGCATATCACACGTGGAGGGAGTCGATTGAGCCGAAGATCGGTTGAACTCGCCAACCATGGTTAGACCATCTCCGAACCCATGTACTAAGATTCTCCGATTTCTAAGTTGTCACCCAAAGCGTAATCTCGTTTTTGTTTAAGGTGGGTTCACCGAGAAGCCATCAACGAAAAAGCTCAACGATTTATCCAAGGATTCACCGAGAATCCATCACTAAAATCGTAAACGATTGACATAAACCCGGTCCTCGGTTTTATAATTAGCTACTTATTATTTAACTACCACATATTAAATTAATAAGCATTCATACTAATTATTCGAGTTATACATGCCTAATTTATTCAAATAAACTAGCTATATGTATGCATTGGAGTGGAATCATGAAGATGCAAGTCATGGCAATTTTCCGGTTTTAAGCACGTAATCTTGATCAAACACAAAATTATACCGAAAAGTAAACACCGAGATGGACCGTTGGTACTTCGACTAACTATTTTCTAAGGAAAAGTAAAACTTATACTATGTCTTTGAGTCTTGATCTTGAATCTTGAACTCGAACCGCCGGATCACGAACCACTTAACACCGAGAGGAGAAAAGGCTTTTAATTAAATAAACAAATATTATTATAATTATCAAAAAACCTTTTTTTTTTTTTTGTTGTTATTACAGCCGAAAGGCTGTTTATTAAAGCAGAAAAAAAATTATGCATGCAGCCGCATAGAAAACCCTAGCCGCATGCTAGGTTTATAAAAAATACAGACTTATAGCGACGCTGAAAGTTCTGTAAACAGTTTTTTATTTAAAAAAAAAAAAACAGGTTTTTAACTGTTTCTCCTCATTCATACCTTGGGTTTCGCCTCGATCTTCATCTTTTCGAGCCCGGAATAACAAAATTACAATAAAAGATGCTACTTTTACAATGAATTTTCGAAAATTGACATAAAAAAAATAATACAATTCCTATGCTCAATTGTTACTAAACAATGGAGCTACAAAATAGATCTACGGGTAAACAGTACCAACTCCAATCCATCTCTTCAACCACAACATTCACAAGCATACAACATGATAAATTTCGAATTTACAATAAAAAAACGAAATAAAACCACCTATAACATGCTTTTCCACTCCTAGATCTAAAACTCATATTCTTTGAGGGGTTTGAATGCAATGTTTTATTTTACGGAGGGTTTTGAATTAGCCCCACCGATCGTATTTCTCCGAGATGAAAGAAAAGATAGGCAATTTGTCTTTCAGAGCTATCGCCTAAATAAAAAAATATTCTTGTGGTAGGACCCGCCCCGGCCGTAAATATACCGAAATAGTCTTTCCTATTCTTGCCCTCGACCCACCAATAAGAAAGATGTTCACTTTAAAATATCCTATTTACATAGGTGGGAACAGTGGGAAGTGGGTCGATTTATCCCGACGGGAGCAGAGTAACAATACGGTTTATAATGCTACAACAAAGCAGGCATAGTAAGCAAAATAATCCAAAAGAAAAGGGGTATGAAATAAACATAACAAATGCGGACGGGCGGCAAGTGGTTAATATTATCCCCCGGGACCGTAACTTCTTGTTTCGCAGGTGAATCGGTCAAATTGGATCGTTAGATCAAAGGCTCGATACCACTTGTTAGATGTAATATCGCCGGATCAATCATAGATTGACCCGACACGTTAGCCGAATGCATCGATCTAGATCTAAACGAAACAAAAACATAAATTTAAGATCTAAATCTACAAGGGGTTTAGAGCCTACCTTTTTATGGTGCTTAACTCCAAGATCAAAAAGGCTCCTTGAACACGTGATTGAGCAAACCACCGTCATCCAACGTGTGTCTCCCAAAGAACACCAAGTGGACGGTGTTTCCGCCGCCGACCTCCTTGATATGCTACCGAATAATCCCGAAGATTATTCCAACTCTAAACCCAAAGAAAGATGGCCGAAAATTCTAAGCCACTTTCTTGTGTATATGGCGTGAATTGTAATGTGTCAAAAGGCTTGGGAGAACTCTCTTTATATAGGAGAGTAATACTTAACCTCCAAGGATTAAATAATTAAGAGATAATTATTACATTAATCCTTTTTCCAAATAAAAGATAAATAAAATAATTATCCCAAACAAATTAGAATAAATCATATTATTATCTAATATTCCATGAATTATCATTTAACAAATAAAAGATAAATCACACATTAAATAATTATCCAAGAAAACTAATTTCCCAATAATTAAATAATAATAAAAACCATGCGCCACCTTTAATTGGAATAAAAGGTCACACGCACAATTTTCCTATTTGACCAATTTTGTCAAAAGGTCAACACACCAATTTAGCCGAAAGTCAATTTAAAATGCCTTTTTTTAGTGTATTTAATTATTTAGTCCAACTAAACAATTAATCCACATATCAAATTCAATAGCCCAATCCACTATTTAATTATAATTGAGGTGCAACGACGAGAAACCTATATGCTATATTAGAGCCACGTCGGGGACCATGGACCCATATTCGTAGCTACAATAAATTAGATAAAATTATTCGTCAGATTGTAATAATTATATCCAACCTATTAATTCCGGGATTACACCACCATAAACCCGAAATTGAACTCTATCGAATATAGATAACTTACACTCAATTTACGAGTTTAAATCGTCCATCGATATAATCATTACATACGGATAAATCCTCCATGATCGCTCACTTCGATTCGGGATATTTCCGTAAACCCTTCTCTCAAACATATTATCCTTATTTACCATTAACCCCTAGTGATCAATTAGTTCATAACCAATATAATATGAACCGGGCCCATCGATCGCTTTGTTAGGGTTAACAAACAAGAATCGTTCGGCCACTTCCCGAGGAAGGAATGGATTCCATATTCGTGATAACACGCACCACTCACTCATTCCGAATAGAGCCAACGAGAAGTGTTGACCACATCACGCGAAGCGATCCTTACTAACACATCAAACTCTACCCTAGTCTAAGCAGGTTGTCTGTGATCACCTCAGATTGATTAATCCATATATGATCATCTTGTGATTCGATAAGACTTCGATCACGGAATTATATCGAGAACTCAAATCAAATCGGTCCAAATTCTATATGATTATCATCATATATAAATGCCCCACTAGTACTCCTATTACCGACAATCCGGATAAGCATCATCACACCGTAAAGTGTTCTCGGGCGCATTAATAGCAAATTAATCTGAGACCCGCATCCGATTAATAAACGCCACGGACTAAGTTAATTTTAAGTATATTTCACAAACTCAATCCTCGTGTGTATAGCCATACGCTGAGTTGTGATTACATAATCAATATACTTAGGGTTTTCTGTAGTGTATACATATTGGCAATAAATGCGAATAAATAAGATGAAATAAATTCTGTCATTTATTTAAATAAAACAATTACAAATTGTCTTTCGGGCATAAAATTTAACAATGTCTTCTTTTGCCGGTCAAATTTTTAAGCCTAGCATGACATTCATTTTCAGTTACTTACCTCTAACTTTCTAGCAATGTATGCTAAACCAGTTTCAAGCAGAAGGTAGTCTTTGCCAAGGTTCCTTCTGAACCTATTTAACCAATCAACTTTTGATTTCCAATTCAGATTAATGTACCTTGTACCCTTCAGTTTTAACTCTCTTTCAGGCCATTTAGAGCCATGAACCGTCATATACACTTTTTTTGTTGACTTCCCATCTTCTGTTTTGGCTTTTCTATTAACATTTCGATACACCAGTTGAATGCCTATTTTGTTTTTAATCTTTTCATTCCCACACGAGGAATAACCTCGTGCATCTATTCCTTGGCAGTGTACTATTCCTCTCGAGTAGTGCAACCTTGAACCTTTGATTTGAATCACCGATGATCGTTTAAACTTCCTTTGAAGGTTTGAATTAATTCTTTGAAATCAAACCTTATCCGACAATTGTTATGGCTCTTTTCCTCTTCACTTAAAATCTTGTTTGACGCTTAATTATTCAAACTTTTGATATTCCCTTACAATTCCTTAAGGGAAATTTTCTATTTCCTTTAAATCTTGAAATAACCTCTCTTTGACTATTGCAAACCTGGACACTTCTTAACAAGTGTTCATTTTATTCTAAGACCTTTTGGTGTGCTCGTTTTATCTCCATGGCTCCTGCATGTTGAGACCCTTGCTCCCTCCTGATTTTAAAATTGCCTAGTCTTTTGGTGCTCGACCTTGCCTTTTACATCGCTTTTCTGTTGTGTGATGTTTCCTTTAACGTCTCCACTTTCTCAAAGCTTATATGGAAGCTTATTACCATCCTTTCAAGTTGCCTCTGAAGTCTCTGTAGACCACCGTATCTTGCAGAATTTCACTCTCTGAAAAGAACTTCATCTTCAAGATAACCATTTTTTTATTTCTTCCTTGGTGGCTACCGTTTGTATTATGATACAATGCCACATTCTTCATATTGGAACCACCTTCAATTTTTCCCCAAAACGGAATCATCTTGTTCTGCTTTTAACCCAAGCAACCTGTCTTATTTTCAAGCGCATTGTACCCTTCCTTGGCTTACCTGGTTGACATACCACCCTGGTACTCAACTTGTTACTTTTCAACTTCTTTTATTCTCCAAGCTAACTCCCTTGGCATAAGAATTGGATCAGACCATCAGAGAGAAAGGATGGTAGATGCATGTTCTCCATCCCTAAGGAGTCTCAGAAGTTTTTCAGCTGGGATCTTAACAATTCTTCAGCAAGTTCATGGTGCCATGATGGAAGTGAGATTGAAAGAAGTCAAGTGTGTCAGAAATGTGGTTTCGGCTGGGAAGATTCAGCTTTCCGGGTATAGGTCAGCAGGAGCAAGCAAAGAGTGTTGAACCGACGATTGCAAGATTCGAGGCAGTTGATGAGTTTGTGAAAGAAGCAAGACAAAGATCCAGGTGTTTCGGTTATAAGTGAGTGGTCAGAACCAACCAGCCATTGGTCATGGGTTAGATGAAGATGGCAATCGTTGGCATCAAGATCAGCTTTGGGTTCTGAATGCGGAAGATTGGGAAGGACAATGAAGATTGAAAACCATGAGATGACAATTGCAGTTCCTTTCGGAGCGACCAACAAGTACAAGAGTTGGAACAGTACTGCTGATGATCTTTCATGAAGATAGAGATAGAAGAACACGAGTTTCAGGGATGAAGTGGAGCGATCACAGAATACGAGACCATATTTGATACAGCAAGTCAACGAGGAGATTGAAGTGGATCGTCGCAACCTCAAATTGGCTCAAGACAAGCAGAAGAGTTGGGAAGATGGAAGGAGAAGAAGACTGTAAGAGTTAGAAGACGAAACGTTTCTCAAAGTCCAGAGTTCAAGTACCTCTCGGTTACATTCGAGTTTCGAGGACGAAACTCCTCTTAAGGGGGAAGGAATGTAACATCCCGACTTTTCATAAAAGGGTAAAATAGTAATTGTGGTCATAAAAGGGTAAAATAGTAATTGGTCATAGCCACAACGGCGACCTAAATATTATTTATCCTATTTATTTAGGTCGCCGTGGGTATGACCAATTACTATTTTACCCTTTTATGAAAAGTCGGGATGTTACATTCCTTCCCCCTTAAGAGGAGTTTCGTCCTCGAAACTGGAATGTAACCGAGAGGTACTTGACCTCTGGACTTTGCGAAATGTTTCATCTTCTAACTCTTACAGTCTTCTTCTCCTTCCATCTTCCCAACTCTTCTGCTTGTCTTGAGCCAATTTGAGGTTGCGACGATCCAGGACTAGTCTTGGCCGTCCTGGGGAGGACGCCAGTCCCTTATAAGGGGGGATGTAAAGTCCCACATCGGTAAAATAAGATAATGCTCACCCCCATATAAGTGTGAGACATAAATGTCTTGTCAACCAGGGTTAGCCCTTTTAGACCAAGCGAGGACGGCGGTCTAAGCAGTTGACCGGACATTTATGACTCATTTAGCACTACCAGGCCCGGAGTCTGGGGGCGCTACAGAATTGCTCTTTTTTTTCTTCTCAGAACCAGTGTGTGAATTAATAAGTTATTTTGGGGAGTTATTTCCTTTTTATAGTTATTAATTAAATCCTTTTTAAATAATAACTAAATCCCTTAATTAATCATTTTTAATTAAATAAATAGGATAAATAATATTTAGGTCGTCGTAGGTATGACCAATTACTATTTTACCCTTTTATGAAAAGTCGGGATGTTACACAAACAGGGGGCAGAAACTCAGAAAATCAATCCTAAGGATATGGTTCTAAGTTTCCTGATAGTTTGTTATAAGAGTAAGCAAACAAGGGCTAGTCCTGAACCAGAAGTCAAGTCCTTGCAATGATCTAAAGATTTAGCTTGTCATGCATTTTCCACAAGCCTGTGTGCAGGTATTCAAAGCAACCACACAAGGAACAAGTCCTGAATTCTGAGATCACACAAGCTCGTACATAAACAACCACACACTCAACCTTACACTTCAGTGACAAAATTAATACATTCCAGAAGTGAAGTCTGAAAATAAACCTTATGCTCAAGGCAGTGATCTTGGTGATGCCACCAAATCACAGATTTCAGACTTCTCAACCTTTTCTACAAATTTGTTACTGAATGAAGGAGCAACTGACAGAGAGCTTAATCTGTGTAGCAGGCTGACACAAGATCAGTTTGCTAGTGAAATATGGACATTAGGCCAATATCCTCTCAGGACCAATTGCAAGTTCAAGCTTTCAAAGAGCAAGTCCTAATCTTGACACTGATTACACTAGATTAAGTGCACAGACACAACAGACCACAACAATAACAAAAAGCCACACAAGGAGTTCTAAAACACATAACACACAGCTAATTCAACAAGTATGCCACTTAAGAAAAGCTGTATAAACACTTACTGAAACAGAAGATGAGTTCTGAAGTGCAAATCCTTATGGAACCAGAATCCTTACTCCTCCTTGAGCCAGCCAAGTGCTTAACCAAAGAATTCTTAGAATGGATATTGCCACGTGCACAACTTTTTAATCTCACTCTTCTCAAGAATTCTGAACTCCAACTCACAACGAAAAGAGGACTTTTGAGAGTCTGTAAAATGTAGGATTGCTTGTGTTATCGACTGGTGCAATCCATGATAGTGTGATTGGCTATTTATAGTCTTGAGGTATGATTTGAACCTCAAAGGATTGTGTGAATAGGATCAAAAGGGAATCTGAAGAAATCTGAGGCAATAACTAACATAATTATCCAGCCATGGTAACTAGTGGTTGACTTGGGTTCAAAGAGTTGAGCATACTCTCTAAAGGAGAGACATTTAGGCAAATAGGAGAGAATGTATCAACTAGTGAACCCTACGGGATTGGTTAACCAAGCAATTACCTATACTTAAACCAAATCGACTGATTTCTTTTGACATGTAAATGGACCCGGACAAACCAAACTAATCAACAAAAACATAGCAGGCAACACATAGGGTTTGGTCAGTGGTTTAAATGGACTAATGTTCAGACTCAACCATAAACAAGAGCTCGAGTCTGAAACCGAAAGGGACATGGTTTAATCAGCACATCATTGAGGTGTTAACTCTTAGTCTAAAATTCAGCATACAAAACTATGATTAAGCCAATTGCATCACAGGGTGTAAACCCTTAGCTTTAAGTCCAGTGATATAACCTAATTAAACCGACTTCACTGGTTCAACCAACCTAGGGACAGGACTTCATTGAGTTCATTGTACTCTCAGTCTAACAAGTAAGGGGATCGGGTCAAGATTGGATTACAGCCTCTTTACCATTTCAAACTCACCGGTTCAATTTAACAGTATGAATAGCCAGGCCGTTCTGCACATGAGCAATCTTGATGCATTAAATGTAGGATTTTGGCCACTCCTTTGAAGGTAAGGAATGCCAAAACGAAATACCAACGTAATCAGCACAGTATCAATTCTAAATCAGAATAATAATTGAAAAATGATATTAACACAAGACTAAGAAGAGTTTTACTTCCCTGAATTAATTGAAAATCGGCCATTTAAGGTTCTAATTTGATCACGGGAACAACGGAGGAGTCGAAAAGGCCACACCTTTGTTCAAGGATGCCATATAAGTCACGTGGATATTGTCAAAACATTGACTGTGAATCTTCAAAGATACAGGCTGAATGCTTCGAATCAGCATTGAATCAAGAAAAAGCTCGGACGTTTCACACACAAATCCTCACAACGACAAAAGACCAAAAATCAGGCAGCTAATCCGTTCATATCAGAGTAATAAATATAAATACAAGCTATAAACAGAAAGATTTCACCTTTCCATACGTTTGATGGTAAAACCTTCGAATTAAATCCTTCATATTTCAAAGAAATACGTTGCAGAAACAATTATCAAATCAGTAGCGTATCGGAACAATAAAGGCATCAACTTTTCCCTTCAAACCTTCCTTTCTCGTATTACCCACATGGTTGCTCGAACTGGGCCTTAAGGATGCAATCCGTTCTTTCCATATTAGAATTCATCACGTGAAAGAGAAGATAGAATAAGTAAGCAGAGGAAACAGAAATATTTGCAGTAAATCATGAATTGAAGGGGCAGATATTCTGAGGAGACCAACAAGGCCACATTTTGGAGAAGGGAAACGACTAGAGTGTTTTAGTAGCCGATATAGTCAAAATTAATTTGGGTAAATGGAAGAATAGTAGAAATTAGGTTAAAAGGATTATAAAAGATAAAAGGTCCGGACTGAATAAAGAGAGGAAAAAATATGTGGGCTAGACTTGAGACTATTTATTTTTTGAGTACAACAACAAAGAATTAAATTATTTAATTAATCAATGAATTGATTTAATTAAATATTATAAAACCTGCAAAAATAAATTCAACAGAAATGCTATATGATGTGAGTCAAAGACTTCATGATTATATTAGTGTGACATACAGCATGATATGATAAATAATAATAAGTAAATCAAAGATTAATCAAGATGTCACACAACTTATATAAAAAGCTTTAAATCTAGGGATACGCTACTTTTAAAAATTAATCAACATAATTAACCATACCACAAAAATACTCAACATAAAAGTTGTATACAGGCTTTTCTAGCTGCTACACAAGATGAAATAATGGATGTGCTAACTGACGGACCACTCCAAATCACTAATGTCATTACTGCTCATTGTGTGAATCAAACCATTCCTAAACCAAAGGAAGAATGGGTTGTTAAAGATAGAAAAAGAGCAAATCTAAACAATATTGGTATTCATATCAATTACAGAACCTTGGATAGCAATATGTAAATGAAAGAGAAAGATTGCATGACTGCCAAAGATTTATGGGAGAAGCTACAACTGATCTGTGAAGGCATTGATGTCAAGAAGAATAAGATTGATGTGGCCAAACTGAAGGTCCAAGAATTCAAGATGAAGTCCACTAAAACCATTAAAAAATGGAATCAATGTTTAATGCTATTCTGGATGAACTCACCCTGCTAAATGTGGAGTACACTAAAGAAGAGATCAACACAAGAATTCTGAAAGCTTTACCATCAAAAGAAATATGGAATATGAAAGTCACTGCAATGGGAGAATCCAGGAGACTTCAAGAGGAGGATACCTTCAAGTTATTCTCAGATCTTAAAGACTATGAATTTAGTGAAGATCTCATTGCATGTGGTGAAAAAGAAGTGCCAAAGACTACAGCACCGGCTACAAAACACAGAGAAGAATCATCAAATGCTCATGCTGATGAACTGGATTATATTCAGGAACAAATATCATTGATGACCAGAAGAATAAGGATGTTGGAGACTGGAAGAGCATCTCCAAAGAATTATAGCAGGAAAGCAACTGAGAAAAAGGAAGAATCAAAGAAGGATCCTGATTATCTATGCTTCAACTACAAGAAGCCTGGACATTTCAAACTTGATTGTCCTGAATTGATACATGAAAATGGATCCTGATTACTAGTGCTTCAATTGTAAAAACCCTAGACACTTCAAACCTGCCTGTCCAGACCTGCTGAGGCAAAGGGTCAGCAAAGATGACCGGCTATGAAATCACTTGTTGCTGGTGATGATTCTGGCTATGAAGTAGAGTCTGAAAAAGCACAATCTAGAAATGAATCAGATGACACTGCTCTCATGGCACACACGGAGGACATGGAGGAGGTATATAACACTGTGTCCAATAACAATCCTGCTGAAAGTGAAAGTTCATCTACCGGTGGTTCCAATCCTAAGAATTCTAAAATGGAACAACCTTTGGATTCCCTCCTTAATCAACTGAGGATAATACAATCTGCTAAGAGAGTGTGAAGGCAGAAAGTGAAACACTCCAAGCAGAAATTCAAAGATTGCATGCCGAATTAAGGATTCTCAAAGGCAAGGAAACTGATTATGAACAGAATCAGTAGAAGCCTACTGCACCAGTAGTAGCAACTGAATATGTGGCACAATCAAGTTCCGCAACTACATTCAAATCCTGTACGCCTTCTGGTGATAGAACAGGCCTTCTAAGGATGGATCAAGTAAGGCTGCTAAACCTAGTGCCAGGATTGGTCCTAAGTTTGTAGCTGCACAAGATCCAACACCCTAAAAGGCTGCTGAAGTAGTAAAGACTGTTGAGAATGCTTCAAAGAAGCAAAATCAAAAGTCTAAAATGACAGCAGTACCTAACAACAAGGGTATATCAAAAGGTAGTTCTGTTGCACCTTTTAAACCTGCTGAAAACAGATCTGCTTCAAGATCTGCCAAACACCAAAAGGCTAATCCTAGATTAGCCAAGAACCAGAAATATCCCAAATATAATAATGTCAAACATAAGAATGTTAGTCATTCAAGGGATACATATCTCAGGGGGAAAGGCAGATTATTCCCTGCTGATGAAGATTGGGATATTCATGCCCCGGTTGTTAGAAACAAGAAGTTTAACCATAATGCTAATGCTAGACCTCAGCAATGGAATCAGCCAAGGACTCAGCAGAGACCTCAACCGAGGAATCAGCAGAGGTCTCGACAGAGACCACAATATAAGGTTGTTCCAAATAGACAACAACCTTATGGTTACACTAATGCATCTAACAACAGAAACCAATTTACACAGCACTATGTACCAAGAGGCCATAAACCATAAATGAATGTTACACAATCCAACACTAGATACTATGGGAATATGGCATACATATATGAACAAAAGTGCAATAACTTCCAAATGAGACCTTAGGGAAATTTGCCAAGGGTTGTACTTACCACTTACCACCATGCACCCAAACAGGTTTGGTACCTAAAACACATTAAATTTGTTTTGTAGGGTGTCTGGTATTTTTACAGTGGATGTTCCAGACACATGACAATGAGCAAGCACTGTTTGGTGGATTTTGTTGCCAAGGATTGACCAAAAGTCAATTTTGTAAACAAGGACACACCTGGATACACAAGAGGATATGGCATATTAGTTAAGAATGGTCTTACAATAAAGAATGTAGCATATGTTGAAGAAATGGACTGAAACCTACTCAGCACCAGTCAGTTTTGTGACATGTGTAGAATAAGGGTGGAAGCACAAACAAAAGGAGAGAGGAAAAGTAGAAAGGGGGGAAGAAGTCTTGTGCTAGTTCTTACTAACATTTCTTTATCATTTTTCAGTGTTTTATTTGTTCTCTTATTTTGAAAGCCCTTTCATTCTTTCATTTATTCCTTTTTATCTCTTCGAGGAATTGCGTTTTGCCAGAGTGATTTTTGAATAAAGATGGGAATTAAAAAATAAAAAGAATCTAAATAAATGCGCAAATGTTATAAAGTCACTTTTGAGAGGGATCAATGTATTGTCATGAGTCAGATGGCACATCAAGTTGTACTTGCTGGAAGAAGAAAACAGAATATGTACATTGTAGACTGGACCTCTGTTGTACCAGAAACTTGTCTCATTGTTCATACAAAATCAGAACTCAATTGGTTGTGGCATAAGAAGTTAAATCATCTAAATTTTGATGATATCAATATGTTGGTGAAATAGAAGCTAGTGATAGGTTTACCTGAAAACACATACAAGAAGGATGGCATATGTGATGCTTGTCAACAAGGAAAGCAGACAAAAGCAAGTTTCAAATCTATGACTCAAGAGTGAACTAAAATAGTTTTGGAGCTAATGCATATGGAACTTTTTGGACCAGTAATACCAACAAGCATAACTGGAAAGAAGTATACTCTGGTAGTTATGGATGATTATTCAAGATACAATTGGGTAATATTTATGAACAAGAAAAGTGAAACAATACAGAAGATGCCTGAACTTTTGAAGAGGCTACAGCATGAGAAAAGTGTTACAGTAGTAAATATCAAATCAGGTAAGGGTGCTGAGTTCATAAACAAAGTCATCAGGGAATTTTGTTGACATAATGGTGTGATGCATCAACTAGAAGCCACTGGAACACCTCAGCAAACTGGGGTTCCTGAAAGAAGAAAGAGGACTTTGAAGGAAGCAGGCAGGACAATGATCAGTGAGGAAAAATTACCAGAAAGGTATTGGGGTGAAACCATCAATACAGCATGTTATACATATAATAGAACTTCTGTAAATAGAAATCTTGACAAGACACCTTATGAAGTTTGGAATGGAAGAAAGTCTAACATATCCTACTTTCATCCTTTTGGGAGTAAATGCTTTATTTTAAATCATAAGAACAACTGAAGACTTTTAAACCAAAATCTAATGAAGGAATTTTCTTGGGCTACTCTTCAGTTAGCAAGGCTTTCAAAGTGCTGAACAATTAAACACCCAAACATGATTAATCTATACATTTGTTTGATGAACCAAAGTTCATTGGAATGCAAGATAAATAAGTTTCAGAACCGGATGTAAATCTAGAAATCACAAACCTTGAGTATGTTGTTGTTCTTAAAAATTTAAGTGATATAAAAGTGTCCGATTTTGGAAAGAAAGCATCACCCAATGCGCTTTCTTTGAAGGACTGTTGTGATACTCTTGATACACAATACTACTTGTCTGATGGCGATATAGCTGAAGGATCTGTTGATCCCCGTACTGAACCTACAGCAGACCCTCTAAGATCAAGTTCCATAAAATCAATCACCTTATTATTTACAATGGTTGAAGGATCACCATGCTAAACAAGTAATTGGTGATGTACAGGAAGGTGTCAAGACTAGAAGACTACTAGAAGCAATTGTTGATCCTGATTGGATATTTGCTATACAAGAAGAACTCAATGAGTTTGAAGGAAATCAAGTATGGACACTAGTTGGCAAGCACAATCATGCAAATATCATTGGTACAAAATGGGTTTAAAGAAATCAGTTGGATGAATTAGGTAGCATTATAGGAAATAAGGCTAGACTAGTTGCAAAGGGCTATTCACAGGCAGAAGGAGTAGATTTGATAAGACATAAGCCTATGTTGCAAGATTGAAAGCTATCAGCTGTTTTTGGCATATGCTACACACAAAAACTTCAAAGTTTATCAAATGGATGTAAAAAGTGCATTTCTAAATGGTATTTTGGAGAAGAGGTTCATGTTCAAAAACCTCCTGGTTTTGAAATTAAAGGTCAAGAAGATAAAGTGTACATACTTAACAAGGAACTTTATGGATTGAAACAGGCACCAAGAGCTTGGTATGAGACACTATCTCAATTCTCGGTGAATAATGGTTTTACTAAAGGAACCATTGATAAGACTCTTTTCTAAATCAGTGAAGGAGACAACACTCTACCGGTGCAAATGTATGTGGATGACCTAATATTTGGCTCTGAAAAGTATGTACTATGTGAAAAGTTTGCTAATCTCATGAAAAGTAAGTTTTAGATGATTATGATGGGTGAAAGAACTACTTTTTGGGACTACAATTCAAGCAAATGGAAGATGAAATATTCGTTCATCAAACAAAATATACCAAGGACCTGTTGAAGAAGTTTGGTATGGAAAATAGCACCAAATTTTCAACTCCTATGGGTACAAGCATCAGATTGGATGTAGACAAAGAAGGTAAAGATGTTGACCAAACACTATACAGAAGAATGATAGGAAGTCTGCTGTATCTCACAGCCAGCAGACCAGATATATCCTTTGCAGTGGGTGATTATGCAAGATTTCAATCAAAACCTAAAGAAAGTAACTTAGCTGCTGTCAAAATGATACTCAAGTATCTAAAAGAAACTTTGGGAGTAGGGATATGGTATTCAATATACGGAGGCTTCAAAGTAATATCCTACTCAGATTCTGATTAAGCTGGGTGCAAGATTGCTAGAAAACGCACCACATGAACAGGTCAGTTGATAGGAAATAGACTTGTCTCCTAGTTCATCATGAAACAAAATTCTATATCAACTTTCATTGTTGAAGTAGAATACATAGCTGCTGGAAGTTGTTGTGCACAAGTCCTTTGGTTAAGAAAATAATTAAGGGACTACAGGTTTGAAGAAAGAGAAATTTATGTAATGTGTGATAACACAAGTGCAATTTCCATAACACAAAATCATGTTTTTCACTCAAGAACCAAACACATTGATGTGAGACATCATTTTATAAGAGATGATTTTGAGAAGAAAGTTGATGTGGTTCTTTACATTTGTACTGAAGATCAACTTCCAGATATCTTTACAAAGCCTATGGATGCTGAATGATTTGCTAAGTTAAGAACTGAATTTGGCATCATCAAGGTTTCTTTGACCTCTTGATGGTCGTGAGCATTGGAATTCACCACGGGGACTAGTTTTTGCCCTGCTGGGTGCACTCACTTGGCAGATTAGTCATTGGTACAAACAATTCATGGATGCTCATGAAGATTTGTCAATTGAGCAAATGAAGATGCCAAGGGGATTGGTATTTGCCTTGCTGGGTGAGCTCACTTGGTAGATCAATCATTGGTATTAAACTTCATCTTGTATTATCAGTTGGCAAATTCTATATTTTGAATCAACTGAATGAAAATGAGAAGATCAGTTAAGTAATCAAGACATCAGCAGACTTTATCCCTGCTGAAGCACATCAGCAGAGTCTCTACATCAATCAGTCTGCTGAAGGTTTATTCTGCTAAAAAGTCTGACTTTAATGAAAGTCAACAAATAGAGTTAAAGGGTTTTAACCTTATCTTTATTACAAATGTTAAAAGGACATGACCGTTTCATATGATTAATGAGGTTATGTAGTGGGACGCATGGCATATTATTATTGGATTCCACTTGTTCGTGCATTGGGATGGTACATATGCAACTGTACATTCCTAGAGGGGGTATACCAACTACATCCTATATATCAGAGAATTTTTTGCAGAGAATTATCACTACATTCTCTTGCAAACACTCAATATCTTGCGTATAATCTAGCAATGTCTTCTCTTTTCTGTCAAAATCAAGAAGCAAAATGTCTACTGATGACATTTATCTTGGTTTGAGTCAAAGTGTTCATGGTTTTGTTAAGGATGCCGGTAAAGGAGAGTTTGCAATCAATCTCGGAAGAAGGATTCGGCGGTATGAGGGTCTTGAAAATGTGTTTAATAACTGACTGGAAACAATCTCTTACAGAAATGTGTGTGATTTTTGGAGGAACAAGGTTATAAGATGGAACACAGAAGTGTTTACAACCACAGTTCATGGGAAGGAGATTCTCATTCGTGAGATTTATTAATGGAATTTTTTGGGTTTGCACAAGGAAATGGAGCCTCAACAAACCCAAAAAGTATGCAACAGTCCAGAATTACCTTTTGTTGAAACAATCAAGACTGATCCCGATGAACCTTCATCACGTAGAATCAATGTTAGATATATTTCTTATGAATATAATCTGCTGAGCAAATACATTGCCAGAAACTTAATTGGGTTGGTTTGAAGATATGGTACTCTATCAGGGCCCAAGATTGATTTGATGATTATCATTTCAAGAAGTATAAAGCTTGATTGGGCTGGATTCTTCATACACTACATAAAGAAAATTACGACTGAAAAAAAGAGGCAATCAAGAAAGAACAAAGAAGAAAAAGACAGTCGAATATGTTGGATCTGGATTCTTTATCATGATCAAACCTTTGGGTTTGATGATACAAAGTCTACTGAATCACTTGCAAATTGACGATGTAGCTCCTCAAAACATTAACAAAGCAAGATACAAACCTGAAGTTAATTCACCAATTCCTGGATTGGATGATGATGGAGAAGATCAACCAGAAGAGAGTGAACCCAATCCGGAATTGAGAAGAAAGAGGAAAGCTGATCCTAAAGTTGCTGAATCAAGAAAATCAGTGGAGAAATGGCAGGCTACTGATACAAGGAATATCACAGATATCCTTAAACCTAAAACGTCAAAACGACCAGCAGACGGTGCAAAGCCTGCTGATACAAGCACCACAGTAGATTCCCATGTACCAACCGAACCTGTAAAGACAACAGTTGCGCAAATTTTCACTTAGCAACTTGAAGAGGCCTCAAGAAAAAGAAATGTAGTAAGCAAAGAGGCATGTGAACAATCTCTGTTTTAATCCCTTGGAAGACCATATAAGAGACCTAAACAAGTTTCTAAGAAAAGGGTTAGACATCGAAAGGGGAAGGTTTTAAGAACCTTGAAAGAATAGGGAAAAGAAGATGATGAAACAGAAGAAGATGAAGAAGGTGAGACAAAGCCAACTGAAGTGGCTGCTGATGTACAAGAGCCAACTTAAGTGGCTAATGATGTTCAAGAGCCAACTGAATTGGCTGCTGATGAACAAAAGCCTGCTAAGAAGGCTAGTGAAATGGAACACACCCCTGTTGTGGATGATACAACACAGGGGGAAGTAAGAATAAAACAAACCCCTGTTGAGGATGCTGGAACATAGAGGGAAGCAAATGTTATAGAGAAGGTTCATACCAATGTCCCTCAGACTACTAAACACAACTGACATCTTTCAGTCTGCCTAGGAAACTTTGACATATTTGGTACAATCCTTTGGAGGCCAGTCCGATGAGGCCAGTCTGAGGAGCCTTTCAGTATCCCTCGGCTGAGGAGGCCAGTCTGAGGCCAGTAGTATTGTCAGTAGGTACAAACCTTTGGAGGCCAGTCTGAGGCCAGTAGTATTTTCAGCAGGTACAAACCATTAGAGGCCAGTCTGCGGAGCCTCAACCAGCTGTAAGAAATCCAACAATGCCTTATGTCAAGATACCAAGAAAACAAAAAGAGGATCCAGACTTCAAGAAAATTAATGAATACTTTCAGTGGAAGTTTGTTTTCTACAAGAAACATAAACATGTAGCAGAACCAATGACTAGCTTTGAAAAATGGGTTTTGAAACCTTTGGGGTAGAAAACTTGATGGGATTAATTGATACATCTGAATTGGCAATGAGGATTCTAGAACTAATTGCTGATGGAAGCAAAAAAGGAAAAATTGTCTTCTAAGATCCTAAGTTTAGACCTTTTGGTGATAATGATGATTCATCTGATTCTGATTCTGATGATGACTATCCTATGCACCATGGAGAAACAAGTGGTTTGGAATAAACAATAGATTATGTACAAGAAAGATCTAGTGAGAAAGAAAAAGAGCAACCTGCTGAAGATCCTAATCTCATCTCTTGAGGACAACAGTGCTTGATCTTTGAAATGTTGGTTGACACATTTGAAGCAACACAATATATGTTTGTGCATAGAAATACAATTCTAGAATATGAAGATGAATTTTTGGACACTTTTGTTGTTGATCTTGAAGCTAAATTGGACAAAACAACAATTCTAGGAGGTGGTGCTTTAGATGATTCTGATGAAGTAGCAAGGAATGAACAGATAGATGTTGTATATGAAGAATCTGATCAATTTCAAAACAGAATCAACACTGAGGGAGTTTTGGCAAATGTTTTTGTTGATCTAGATGTTATTTCTGGACAAGGAGTTGTTTTGAAAGAAAACTTGGCAATATTTCCTTCCATTGCTGAAGACCAAGTTGGTCAATTAGGTGTGGTGGCACCTGCTGCAACTTATTCCAGTAATTGTCATTCTAGACACACCATTGAACCTAATTTGGTGACTCAAATGTTAACAAAAGAAAAAAAACCTAGAATTATTGAATCTACATCAGTCATACCAATGGAGATTCAAGAAACAGATGAAGAGGTGGTTCAGTCTTCTGGAAATCAGATATCAACTGAACAAAGGTCGGAACTAGTGGTTCAATCTACTGAGGACCAGACAGTGATTGGACAAAGGTTGGATCTAGTTTTGGGATTGAAGGAATCCCCTGCTAACAACATAGAATCTACTGAGAAAGATGCACCTACTGATAACAGAGAAGTTGCTGATGCCCAATCAGAAGAGCAACTTCTTGATTATGGTGAAAGTGAAGATTATTTTGCTGATATAGCTCCAGAAGAAGAACATGTTGGAGATCTTGCACTGGAAGAAAGAAGTCCTAAACCTTATGAGTGGGATAGAAATCGTGCAATAATTGTAAGACAGCCATGACCTGATGATGACAATGAAAGGTCTGCTGAGAATATGGCTGCTGCTGCTGCAGTTGTACCAGGTTATATTTTGACTAAATTGAGGTCTTTTAAAGAAGATATCAATCAGCTGAGGGGTTAGCTGAGGCACGGTGAACAAAGATTTGATGATCTCATCAATCTGGTGGAATATAAAGAAAGAACTACTGAAACCACTGCATCAAACCTCACTAATTTGCAGTTCAGGGTTAAAGACATGTATGATGATTTCACCAAGATGTCTAACACAACAAAAATCATTGATAAAATTTTTGTGGAATCCTTCACTGCTCTTAACTTGAAGATTGATCAGCTGAGTCAAAGTAATCAGCCTCAGCTGACCATATTTGGCCTCAAAGTTTTAGAGAGATTGAATCTGCTGGAACAGATAATACAAGCCTGGATTACTTCAGTAGACACTAGAACAGAAATTATGGAAGGACAATTGAATAATCTTGTGTACTCAAGAGGAATTCTAACCTTGATGAACCGTTTTATTGATGATGTCAATAAGGGGGAAGAAGGAAAGACAGCAGAAGTAAAATAAGCAGCAAGGATGTATCAACAAAGAAGACATGAAGCTGAAATTGCCTCATTCAGAACCCCTACTCCTGGAAGAGTTCAACTGGTGATGATCTCTTTGAAAGAGTTTAAAAGTGTTTATATTGCAAGAAGGAGACCCTACAATGAAATGACCTATTTTGATGGATTAAACAATTTTGTATGATTGAAGCTCTGGGAAATAACGATCAGATCTATGAAATCAATTGGCATTTCAAGAGGAGTTTCAAGAGGAAGTTCAACTGGTGGAAGAGGACGATCTATTTGAACAAAGTCGAGGATTTATCGGCCACAGTCTCTCTGGATGAATTCAAATTGATGTATATGAGAGAAGAATTCAATTTTCACGAAATTCAGTTGACCATTGCAGAAGCCTGGAAGTGGTGGGAAAGGATACACACTTGGATTGATTTCTCCTGAATTGAAAATCAGTGGATGGTGGATACGCATAGAGAAGTCAGAGAATATCCACAAAATAGAGATCAAGAAAGAGACTAGTTCAATAGACTTCACTTATTTTCTTTTATGTTGAATCTAGTTGTAATAATGTTTGGACAAGTTTGGAACCTCAATGAATTACAAATGAAGTTTGTTTTTTTTGTCTTTATCTTGTTGCTTTGCTGTAAGGAGTGTATTGGCATAATCACTATAAAGAGGGAAATTGTGAAACATATTTTAGTTTTAATGATGAGTGCTAGAGTAGTTGTTATAGGGAAAAAGCAAAAAGATGTCTAGAATGAATGTATAGGTTTACTAGAGTTTGATCTTTGTATAGGTTTGATAAAAAAAAATCACTGTAAATAGGTCAGCTGGCTGGATCGGCAGACCTATCTCGGTTAGGTGTTCACTAGAGTGTCTAGGGCCAGTTGAAGACTGAAGGCCGATGGTTCAAACTCAATAATGAAGGCTAAGGGTTCAAACTTAGTAATGAATATTTAAAAGCCGAGGGAATGGGATCAGAATTTAGGTAAGTCTGTGATGGCCTAAACTGATCACATATACCTTGTATTGAAGGTCTAAGTTCCATATAAGGGAATGTGATGATTCGGACTTAGTTATACTTAAAATGGTGTACTCTAACTTCACAATCAAATGTTAGATGTGAAGTAGTCGGCTGAGTGTTCATCAAGAACACAACAGACTATAAGTCAGCTGACTAAATGTATACCTCAGCATACACATGAGCCAAACATCTGATGAGTATACATAAAAGAATTTATTCGATCCAAGAATTATTCTGGAAGATTAAATGGATAAGGATGATAATCAAGCATTGGATCATCTTATCAATCAATGGTAGAGATTAAAAAGCCGTTAAAAGGACTTCTGAATCAAATCAGAATGTAGAAAAAACATTGGATGATAGACTCACTGTCAGAAGGACACTGACAGTGTCAGAATGTATAGCAAAGGGAATTTCAGGGAATAATCAGAAAAATCCAATAACGGTCTGATTCAAAATTCAAATTCAAAGGTTGGATTTACACCTATAAATACAAACCCCTAGAACCAGAATCAACACACAACATACTAAGAATCAAGAGCATTACACCCTACTGAACTGAGCACTCATACTGATCAAGAATTTCTTCATGTGTTATTGCATTCAAGTATCATCTAGTATCTACAGTTGGAGTTCTCAAGCTACTGATCTTATCATCCAGATTAAAATATTACAGAGGCAGAATCACTTTCTTGATTCAAACTCTTATTTTCAAGAAGAAACCTGAAGACATAGAAGCATTGTTGAGTGTCAAGAACTGTTGTTTTTGTGGTGGAGCTGGTGAAGAGGAAATCCTACCCTTCAGGGACCATTGGAGTATTAGGAGTAGAAATCCTACATGTTCTTAGTATTCAGTTTGTGAAGCCATATTTATTGGTCAAAAACATACAACTTAGGAACTTTTGTAACTGCAACCTCAAAAGACTCTAGTGAATTTCCTTCAACATGACAGGAGAAGAGACTGACAGGATTGCATCACCTGGAACCACTATAAAATTTGCCTTACTTTACATTATTGTATATACTTTCTGCATTTTTATTTATTGCATGTTATACATATCAACCTGTTGAACCAGCTACTGATTCACACACCTTTCACTACTGAGTATCTAAGGCTTAGTATCATTTTTAAACAACAACTATAAAGGCTTAATTAAGTATATTCCGCTGCAACAGATTCACTAGACTTGATAGTCAGCAGACTGCTTAAGTCATCAGAGTATTGATCCCGCTGAGTCTGCCTTAACCACAAAAAAGTTTTAAGTGTTAAGTTTATTCACCCCACCCCACCACCACCCCCCTCCACCCCCTCTAAACTTAACTAATGCCTTTTTAAGAGACCAAAAATATCTTCTACGTGTTAGAACTTGGAAGATTAGACTCCTTCAGCTTGGGTAATATGACATTAGGGCCAACTAAGAATCCCCTTAAGCAAACCTATAAGGTAGAGGATTAATTCTACGTCTTAAGGTGGTGAACCTTCAAGTTGGGTCCTGTTAAATACCTTAATGGAACCTCTCAATTTTTTTGTAAACCTCATGAATCCTTCCTTTCTTTGATTTTTTTTTTCTTTGATTCATTGCTTCCTAAGGATACCGACTTGTTAATATTCTTTCAAACTTTTCATAATGATAATGTTGTTGTATTGTCATTTGCACTTGAACCTTTCAAACTTTTTCATTCATGGTGCGAACCCTTAATTTTAAATGTTCATGTTAGATGCTTCCTTGCCTCTAGCAAACATTATCCTCATCATTTTGTAACTTAAATCTAAGAATCATGATCACATGTTTTTGTTCACATATTTGTTTTTGGTGTACGACTGTTTTCCGTACCCCATATGATTTGGATGTTTTACTTCAAAAAAAGAAGTTTCCTTTTCTATAAGTTATTTTCTTACATCAACATAAACTATAAAAAAGAGGTAACACTAATGAATTTCAAAAAACATTGGACTTTATGTTTGAACCAAAAAATGTTGCAAATCATCTTTTATTGATCCGTTTTGAGTAAGTCCTACGTATTCAAATGACATGATCTTTTAATATGTTGCAACCAACACATTGGACAATTCTCTATTTTGGACCCAAGAGTAAATCCTTTTAGCTTGATCACAATCTGTGACCTAAGTTGGTGTTTACTAACTTGGAAAAAAAAGATTTTGATGAACGTTTCTTTTGAACAATAATAGTTGTTTTTTTTACTGAGATTCCGATTTTGGGATACCATTTATCATACTCCAAAATCTGCAACTATTAACTTTCTTCGTTATCAAAATCGATTTCATTTGAGTTCCACATGTCATTTATTTTCGATCATATTGCACGAAGTAATTTCAGCTTCTCATTTGAATAATTTAAGATAGTAATTCCCACCATATGGTTGTAGGGTTGTGGTATAGGTTTTTGTTGTGCTTAGAGGAATAGTTTTAAGGAGGTGTTTCTTTAAGTTTGAGTTCTCCCTAGTATTAGAAGTCTGGTAGGAATTTTGTGTGGGTTGACGTTTCAACGCTTTCCGATCATGAGTAAACAAGCAGTTACCCTTCAACACACCACATACGTTCTTGCTTCCTTTTGACCTTCACCAACCTAGTTCCCTTCCAAATAATTTGCATCTCAGTTAAACCTTTTGCCTTGTTTGGTCTTAAAGATACTACCATATGTTTTCTTTTAAAATAGTTTCTCAATGTCTTACTATTTTTTATTTGAGAAAACTAGTTTCTTTCTAGTTTTGTAATTGTTATATTGAAAGTTTCAACTTCTCCTTAAATCAATTCTGTCAAAAAGTTTTTTATTTACTTGTGTCTGTCCTTAACTACCGTTTTTAAAAAGATTCTTTGTTATTGTTAGCTTATTGTTTTCAATAATGTATTCTTTTAAGTGTATTTCTTTGTGTTTGGTTGGACATCTGGCTTTTTGTATCAATCTCTTTTGGGCATATCCATAGCATGTCTAGTAAGAACTTGTAGGTTATCATTTCAAGAGAAGATAGTTGTTTACCTAGTTTCTTTCGAAAATCTTCTGTTAATTTCAGCTTCTATCAAGTTGGCACTCTCAAGTTTTTAGAAATTTGTTCTTTTTCATCAAGACTTCTCTGGAGGCTTGAGTCACCTACTCAACCATATACTAGAACCCGTTGAGAATCCAAAATTTCTTTTGAACAAGATCTCACCAGAGTTTTCTAAGGTTTCCCATTGTTTTATTTTTTAAACATGTGTCTTCTTTGATGAAAACTTTCTTCTAAGTGCTTGACCCTCATTTTGTATTCATATGAAGATTTCCAATAACTTCTTTTGCATCAGTTCAAGACTAATTCTTGATTTTAAGCTGAAAGAGCCCTTTCATGGTAAAAAAATTTATCCTTCTCTTTGTTTGTTCTACCTACTTGTTTGCTCAACCTTTCTTATTTCAGTCATTGTTGTTAAGCAATATCCTTTTCAAGATTTTTGAGGATTGAAACACTTTTAACAAACTAATCAATAACTAAAATACCAAACTAATTGTTTTAAGCCCAAGCGTTCTTTTCTCTATTTTGCATGATCTGAGTTCGTTTCTTTAACACCTTTTATTTCGGTTTTAATCCTTTGATACTCATGTAGATGTTCTTTGTCTTTTATTTTATGCTGATAAGAATTCTTTGCAAACCACCTTGTTTTACAATATGTCACTTCTTTAAAATAATCTCATCTTCAAGGTGTTATCTAAACAATGATACTCATCTCTAACATTTTGACTAAATGCCGTATCTTTCAATTTGAATCAAGTTGAAACTCTTCTTTTCTTCAGTGATCATTGCACAAGTTCATGTTGGTGTGCCAATCAAGCACCTAATATTTTTAGAGTTAGAAAACTTTACTCAATCTAGGAACCTTCTGTTTGATGTTCAGTGGCGTCATACACCCTACTTTCAGTTCATCTTTCTTTGTTTCAACTCAGACATATTGTTTGTTGTAAGAGTTTTACACTCTCTTATTAGCTTGCCTAGTTGTGTTACTAGTGCACAACTTTTCACCTTTTACTTCATGAGGCCAAACAACCCTTGTTGTTAATCCTTTCAGAATTGGTTATCTTAATCCCAATTCATCAAAAGGTTGTTTTAGCATTTTCTCTAACTCAAGACCAAGTGTCACTTCTTTCTTTTGATATGAAATCCTTCAAGCTCGTTAAATATGCTATCTTTTGCAGTTCTTACTTTAAGTAGTGTGTGGATGTTGTTTCTTCATTTCAAACCAATAAACGGTTTTTCATATACTACCTCACAATGTCTTTTGTGCTTTTGAAATTGTTTGTCCCAGAGAAGGGTAAAAGTATAGTGAGAGGGGGAGGGGTGAATGACTATACTGGAGTTTCAAAAACTTTTCTCAATATGAAAGATTTTGGGCAACGGATAAGTCCCTTCTTAATATGTTAATTCAATGTAGGATATGCAATCATAGATATAATAAGCAATAAAGTAAGTGCAGTAAAGCAAAGTGCTGAAAGTAAATAGACACAAAGGTTTATAGTGGTTCAAGGTGGTGTAATCCCTTAATCCACTCTTCTATGTGATGATTGGAGGTTTTTACTATTGTTTTCACTGATACAGTAGATCAATTGTCCTTGGGTACACAAGCTTCACAATCTTCAAGACTATCACTCCCTGGCTTCAAAAGCTTCTGTGACTCAGTCTCCAACACTGCTCTTTGAGAACAAATCCTTCAGCAGTTATCACAAACACAACTCCTTCTCATATTGCTCTGATTCAGTTGCTTGACAGATGTGAATTTGATTCACAGATTCTATTGGTCAATCTTAGCACTTGATGTGGAATTTTGAGTTCTGATTGTTGTGTTGATCTCTAGATATTTCCTTTAAGTTCAGATAGAAGGCTTTTCAAATTGACAGAGTTTCTGCTTGCTTTTTATCAGATTCAATTGTTGTTTTTCCTGTTTGTCAATGCCTTCTATTTATAGCCATTCGAATTTCCGTCCGTTGGCTATTTAATGTGGGGGATAATCCTTGATTTAATTCTTGATTCCCCCTTTATTATACTCTCCTTGATTTCAGTGATCAGATTTTCTTCGAACATTTATCCCAAAATCCGTCCTTCATTGATTTTGTATTGAATGCTTGATCCTCTGAATCTTCCTTATTTTTCATATTCTGAACAAGTTTAGTTCACTCAGCTTTCTCATCATTTGGCTGTGACTTGAACGGTCAAGTGTTTTAGTTCTTCCTTCACTGCTTTGTCTTTAGTCAGCCGATAGTCAGTTTACTTTGCCAGTTTACTGCTTTCTTGATTTCTTTGAGTTTACAAGAGTCCTTGTACTTCATTGATCCTTGATTTGGGTGAGATGAGTGTACACCATATTTGAAATGAATTTCATCATTGAATTATAACTTAGACTTATCCAAGGTCATCACATACTTCCCTAGTTATAAGGCATACCATATGTCTTCATGCTTCTCTGCTGGTACTTCGCTGGCTTCACTTTGTCGGATTTCTGCTTTACATCGCCTTCCTACAAACTAGTACAATACTTGTCTGAATCAACTTATACAACATGTCAGACTCTAAGTAAAGACTTATACATAGATTTCTAACTTATTTCAGGCATGCTGTAACAGCTAGTATGGCCATCATCAAAACATAATAAAATGTTCTTAACAAATCCCCCTTTTTGTTGATGCCAAAACCCTCATAAGCCTGAACATAAGAATTCAAATTATTTTTCAGAATAATAATAGAATGACACTCAGAAATTTATTCATCCATTCAAGGGCAAAAAGACAAGTAAGTTCAAAATAGATTCAAAGTGCTACATCTAAAATTTGCTTAAGTCTTGTTTGTACCTCTTGAACTTTGTAGTCTGAACCTCCTCTATGTCTTTCCAATTAATTTCTGGGAACTTTCATTTCCAGTAAGCCATGTCAGTGTACTCAGAGACCCCAAGAAATACTTTCTTGTTGATGAGTCTGTGAAAGTCAGGCATAGTCTCATTTCCCTTGGGTTCTCCAAAGTATTTCTCAAGTCTATCCTTAGCTTCAGCAATGTGTGAATCAGCAAACTTGAGATTCTTGAACATACCCCATCGTTCATGACAGTTCATTCTCCATATAGGACTAAAGAATTTTATCATGTTGTTGAAATCCTCCTGTTGTTCACTGGATAGATCTTCTGGTCCTTTTGCAGTAAGAGGTGTGACATGACTTGGTCTGCTGGTTGAGCCAGATCCAGTACATTGCTTAAGAGATGCATACTCCCTTTTGACATCATTGTAAACTTTGGCCATATCAGCTCTCATCTTCTCATCATTGTAGCCTAGCCAGTCTGCCCATGCTTCATCTTGCTTTTGATTAGAATACAAACTATCCTGAGTTCTGAAAAACTCTCTTACATTGTCCAATATCTCAGCATCATACTCTTGCATGTTTCTTTGAGTTATGAAAGCTCTTTTCTCACCAGCATATGTGGCACTGCTGCTACCTCTACCGGTGCTAAATCTATGTAGACTCATTGAGCCTCTTTTTTGTCTAGATCCAGGCCTTTGCTACCTTCCTGGTCTATCTCTATCATCATCACTTCTTTGGATAAGATGAGGGAATCCTATGTAAGGTTCATTTGAGGCCTTTTCCCTCCTATCTCTAGCCTTTCTTAGCTCTTCTTCAGCTTCATTTCGGATTCTCAGCTCTCTGTCCCTTGCTCTTAGATGTTCCTTAGTAAAATTTGGGGGTCTGACTGTTGATCCTTCTGGCTTATCATCTCTTTCCCCCTTTTTTGCAGCATCATCCCTTTGTTGTAGTAGGATGATATTTGTAGCTTCAGTTGTACCAATGAGAGTGTGTAATTTATATTCAATAGATGTGAATCTGTTATCATGATCAAAGAATTTCTTGGTCACACTGCCAAATCTTGTGCCAAAAGCCATTGCCATTGACTCATTTTTTTTGAGAAAAATGTTGTCTATGGCCTGCAATATTGTTGGTGAAATTTATGTTCATCTGGCGCATCAAGTCACCATGCCTTTGTACCACAATGTTTTGTGCATCAATGTACTCAGCAATAGCCGGAAAGCTTCTCTCAATTGAGTGGCTTTCAACTTTAAGTGCTATAGTCATTGATCTGAGATACATTGCTTGTTGTTCCAGTTCTTCAACCAACAAATCTGCTACTTTTTGAAAAGCCTCATTTGATATGCCAGTAGAGACTTGAGCGAATTTTGTACGGATGTCAGTTGGCTCTTGTTTTGTTTGTTGTCCTCTATCTTGGTGTGGCAAAGAGCAATGAGTGTCAGCTGGTTTTTGGTGTTGTGTTGTGGGTTGAGTAAGATCGACCCCCATTTCTACTTCTTCAAGTATTTGAGTAGATGTTATTGCTAGGGCAACTTTCTCCTATTCCCCCTTGCTCTTTGCCAAGAGTTGCCTTGACCGGAGTGGTAGCAGCTGATCCAGTGTCCGGCACTGTTGTCGGTTCAGCTTTAGTTTCAACAGACAGTTGTGGAGCATATGGAACTAGCGTAGGAGTGTTATCAGCAGCCATAATGTGCTGATCATCTGCTTGACCTGATGATGTGGCCTTAGCTGATGGGGTTTTCTTTTGCTGACCCTTGTGTCAAAAATGTACTTAAATGAATATAATCAACAATTGCATCTGCTGGTTTCTCAATTTCTTTATCTTATCCACAATCACCATTAGGATCATCACCATCATCATCATCATGATCATCACTATCATCATCTTAGTTACCACTGTCTTCATCGAAGTCTGAGGTATTTTTGCCTTTCTTTGCAACTACCAAGTCCCAAAGTGGGGATTCATCAAGTACACCGACGGGGTTGTGATTGAAGGATGCGAGGTTTTAGATCTAAACGAATTAGATCTACGCAAATGGATGGATCATGATTTAAATATCAAAACACATAATTAAAGGACTTAAACTACTACAAGGGGGTTTAAGGTCATGTTACCAATAACGGGAAGAGAAGCCTTGATCTTCCGATGTGTTCTCCAAACGGCGGTTGGTGGACACCCTTCTTGATACACGAACCTCCTTGATATGCAACACCAAGAAAAACTTAAAGTTTTTCTTCTTCTAAAACCCTAGGCAAGAAAACTAATTTTTCCTCTCCTTTTACAAGTGGTGGTCGAAATTATGCCATCTAATTTCCCTTGGAATAACTCTCCTTTTATAGGAGAGTAAATCCTTGGCCTCCAAGTATTAATTAATTAAATAAATAATTAATTAAACAAAATAAAAAGATATTTTCCTTAATGACTAATTGTGACATGTATTGACCAATAGAAAATCAAATAACAAGTCATCCAACCAATCATGTAACAAGAATATCTTTTATTTTCCACATCACAAAAATTAATTCTTGTGATAATTAAATGATAAGAGGCGCCACTTTTAGGGTTAAAAGCCCACATAAAATGTCTTTTATGTGTATTATATTATTTAGCCCAACTAAATAATATGCATATCAATTAATTAGCTTGACCAATTAATTATCAATGAGGCCCAAATAACAAGATTATCATCCGAATTACGAAGCCACATCGGGGACCATGGACTATAACCGAGTAGCTCCAATAATTAATTATTCATCGAACATAATAAGTACATTAATTATTAATTCCGGGATTACGCCACCATAAACCCGGCCCGAACTCTACCGATTATAGATGTATACTTATACTCAACCCATAGAGTGAATAAGCGTCCATTGATATAATCACTACATATGGATTAACCCTCCATAGATTTGTCCATTCGAGTGGGAAGTCTCCGTGAACCCGACTCGAGAATATCTTATCCTTATTTACCATTAACCCACGATGATCAATTAGTACACATATCGACTAGTAGCTAATTAGTCAAATGTGAACTCCGGGATCGATCACTTTCTTAGGGCTAACAAATAAGGGATTTGTCTCTCTACTTCCCCTTGAGGAAGGAATGGATTCCATGTCTGTGAAAATCGAGAACTACTCACTCATCCGGAGATAGTGCCAATGAGAAGTGGCTTGGAACACATTATTTAAGTGAACCGTAACTAACACATCAAACACTACCCGGGACAAGCGGCATCCCGTGATCACCTCGGGATTAAGGTTGATCCATATATGATCATCTAATGATTTAATAAGATTCCTCGATTACGGAATTATATCAAGAAATTTGATTAAATCGGTCCGATCCTATATGAATGCCATCATATATAAATGCCCCACGTAGGTACCCTCTACCGGCAAATCGGATAAGACTATCACACCCTAAGGTGTCTCGGGCGCATTATTGGTGTTTTAATCAAGAGACCCTAAACTCGATTAAGTTCACCACGGACTAACAGTTTAAGTATACCACCACTAACTCAATCCTCACGTGTAATCCATACACTGAGTTAAGTGGTTACATACAGATATACTTAGGGTTTGCAGTGGTGTATTACTTTACAAGCACAAAGCAAGTAATAAGGTGAGATAAGTTCATCATTCATTAAAAACAATTACACAAATTGTCTTTCGGCACTACACCTAACAATCTCCCACTTGCACGAAATGACAAGCAACGATTGTTTTTAGAGCACACCCTTTCTCATCTTATTCACAACACTCTCCCACTTGCTCTAAAAGCGGATGAGACATATCCATCAATGCCGTACCCTCCAAGCACTCGACTTGGTACAGCGATTAGTTAGGTTGTCGACTGAGACGATCTTTAGGATTGAAAGCGTTGCGGTCCTTTCAATCAGCGGTACTCTCTCTCAATATGCTTTTGACTTCTTACGATCGAGAATATCCTTCTAAGCTATCTCTTCACTTGTTTTCACAATGAAGTGATATCTCGCTATCGGACCGGGAATTTCTCCTGCGGAAAAAGGAAATTCTAAGCACTATGTGTAAACACCGAGCCGAGATCAACTTAATGATCATCCTTAATCGACTACCGATCGTAATCGATTATAGTCAACCATATTCAAGTTTGCACCTGAATATACAAGCATATGATTCCTCGTTATCTAAAGATACTTAAGGACGTACTAAACCGCTACTTATTGCTCGAATCCAAGATTCGATTACTATTGACTTGTTATAACCTGACTTGCTGTTATCCAAGAGAGACTCTATCCCATTTTCTCTTTATCCGAAGATTTGGAGAATCATTCATGAGAGGTAGGGTAGGACTACTCTCGATGAATGTTGCAACCGTATATGCATAATCATCTTATTCAATAAGATAGGTGGGATAGCCAATGACTCATTCTCGTGAATTTGACCGAATCAAATTCTTAGACTATAGTCCAATTCTCTCATCCACAGAATCTTGGCGTGTCAGTTTCCGACTTCAGATAGCACACACATGTTGTTTCCAACTGTTTCAGTGTTATCATTCATGAACACTAATACTACTATTTTACCAATATTGATACCCAGTCTACAAAAGACTTATCAATATTCAGTCAATTCCACATATTTTAAAACATCGACTTTTAATGACCGAGAGGTTCTCTTACATCCACAAAGACATAAGTCCCGGCAAATAACACCGCCATTTGTTCTAACCAAGACCTTACGTTCGAATGAATCCGGACTGCTGTTTACGGCAAGAAAGTCTCAGGGAATCACCCCTATTTTTCGCGCTCTAACGAAATCTAACAAGACCGAGTGGTGAGAGAGTTCAAGGTGCAGTTAACTCTCTCCTTTTAGGGAATCACCCTAGACCACTCGACTTTGTCTTTGAAAGTTAAACTTTCCTATTCATTCAACTCTTTTCGGCGTAGGACCAATTACTCCCTAATTGGGCCTGAGACACTCGTGTGGTTTTACAAGAGGTCGAAGCAGGCTGGAGTACCAAAATCCATTCACGGGGATAAGGTTTTGAACCAACTCTCTCGATCGTAATCCTATACTGACCCACAAAGAGCCACAAGTTATCAATCACCTCGTGAGACTATAAAGTCCACACAACCATAATGGGTCAATGGTTAAACCATACTCCCACCGCATTGCGGGTGGATTGACATTCGATCTAGTAGTATTTATCGAGTGTAATCACCAACAACCGATGTTGGACGTGGTCCGATTAAATCGAGATAGTAACTTCCTTTGGGTAACCGTACTCCAAGGTCTAAGGCTGTTACTTATAGATTCTATCAGAAGAATTGTGACAGTCCAACTGTCACTTTCTAATCTCAAGAATCTTACAACCAACCTTCACTCGTCTCATTAAGGTATTTCACGAACAGTCAAAATCTGAACGTATGCGCAAAATCTCCAGTCCTACCTTCAAGCATTAAATGCTAAATGCCTATATTTACGGAAGTGGTGTGAACCGAATTCACTCTGTTAAGGGTGAATTTATACGATTCATAACGTTATATTCTATGGTATTTTCCCCCGTATTTGTATGAATTTGCATAAGAAATGATTGTTTAATGGAAATATTGAGCAAATGATATTTTAAATAAGTTATTCGCAATATTGGTTAATTTTGGAGCTTTAACTATGATTTTTATGGTTATTTGGACATTATTACATTTTGCGATGTTTTTATGTGTTGTAGATACATGTTGGAGGCTTAAAAGATGATCAAAAGTTGATTAAGTTCGGGCTAGTTGATGATAAAAGAGATAAAGATCAAAAAAATCAGAATTCGATTATATCAAACTGGCGTCCAGGTTCCGTCCAGTGGACGGGCGTCTCATGAAGTGAACGAGCGTCCAGGGATGGGAAGTTGATTCAGGAAGTTTGGACGCAGAGAGTGGGCTGATTTGGATGGAAAGGCGTCGATCATGACCCAGCCCGATTCAAGTTTATTTGAAGGGTGGGACGGGCGTTCAAGGATCAGACAGGCGTCCGGTAGCGACTTTCTTTGAACCGACTTGAAAATCTATATATAGGCGGCTGTTTCTCAACCCTAAAGAGACCATATATACACATTATTGAAACCCTAAACCTACAAGGCGGCTTTAGGGTGCGTTTTCTTCCTTTTATTCCATTTTATGCACTTAAGATCTAGATTAAATTAGTTACTTTTTATGCCTTTGTTTACGCAATTTTGAGTTCTTTGAGGATGTTCGAAGCTAAAAGCTTCATCAAACGAGTATTGTGAAGCCATCCAACAATTGTTGATTTCGTTTTCATCGATTATATTGTGAGTTTTTATTAAAGGTTGTTTCTTATTCATGTTTAATATGTTTAATTGTTTTTACATCGGAAGATATGCATGTGTTGATTGTTTATTGTTGATGGAAATCTTAATAAACCTTAGATCACCATGAATAAGAATAGTAATTTGAATCTATCATAACGGAAGTTAATAGGTTTAATTGCTAGATTATAAACGTAAAGTTTGCACCTTTGGTTAGAAAACGCGTTAATCTTGCATTGGAAGATAATAGATTAATAGATGAACTTTCTAAGGAATTAGGGTTCATATTTAGATAAGGTGAATCACAACCTAGATAAAAACCACAATATAATCGAGATAGGAAATCAATGCTTGTTGGATAGGTGGATCAATCCTCGTTTGTTCGTTATACACTTCATTTAAATCCTTAAAACTTGAATTTGTTTAGTTAGTTTACTTTTATTTGCATCTTAGATTAGTTAGTTAAAGGTTCGCAACCCGTATTCCTCCTAGCTTTGGACTATATCCTCTGTCTAGTTTTATTTTCGGTTTTGTTTTATCCACTGTTTAGATTAGTTTCGTGACATAGTTTAGGTTAGACAAAAACTAGGAATTACAATTGTTCAGTTCCCCGTAAGATCGACCCAGCATTAACCGCTATTACTATGATCCTTATACTTGAGGTTAACCGGATTATTACTTGTTTGTTTTGTGTTAATAAAATCCGTGACAAGTTTTTGGCGCCGTTGCCGGGGAACCGGACGGTTGTCTAGTTTTTGTTTTTCGTTTTTCTGTTTGTTTTTGTTTTTCATGTTTTTATTTCGTTTTAAATTCCTGTTCTTAGTTGATAAACGTTTAGGTAATTAGTTAATTAGGGTTTTAGCTTAGGGTTTAAGGTTCTCTTGTGATTAGTTCTCCGCTTCTTCTCTTCGTCTTTCTGTCTTACCTTCCTTCTTTTTCGCAATTTTTCGATTACATTCGATTTTCCGCTACCAAACGGGCGTGCCTGGGGAAATTGGGACGCCCGTCACTGAAAATTATCAATTATGTTCTGCTTTTATTCACTTAGACGAGCGTCCATAAAATTTGGGCGCCCGTTCAAATATTCTTCCTTTCAGACAGCGTTTGGACCATTAAACGCCCGTCGGTCAAATTCCACCCGGACGCCCGTCCAAACCCTTGGACGTCCGTCTGGTCCCTTTTTCTTCAATAATTTTGTTTCATTTTCTTCTTTCCTTTTCTTTTCTTTAGGTTTTTAATTTTTAGTTTAGGCTTCTAATTTCTTAGTTTTTAGGCTTCGTTTCACTTGTTTTTGGTCCGGTTTATGCATGAAGGATGCAGGTTCTTAGATCTAAACGAATTAGATCTATGCGCAGCGGATGGATCACGACTTATACATCACAACACATAATTAAAGGACTTAAACTACTACAAGGGGTTTAAGATCATGTTACCAATAGTAGGAAGAGAAGCCAAGATCTTCCGATGTGTTCTCCAAACGGCGGTTGGTGGACACCCTTCTTGATACTCAAGCCTCCTTGATATGCAACACTCAAGAAAAACTTAGAGTTTTTCTTCTACAAAACCCTAGATGAGAAAACTAATTATTTCTCTCCTTTTAGTGGTGGTAGTCGAAATTCACACTTCTTGTGAATTACCCTTGGAATAACTCTCCTTTTATAGGAGAGTAAATCCTTGGCCTCCAAGTTTTAATTAATTAAATAAATAATTAATTAAACAAAATAAAAAGATATTTTCCTTAATGACTAATTGTGACATGTATTGACCAATAGGAAATCAAATAACAAGTCATCCAACCAATCATATAACAAGAATATCTTTTATTTTCCACATCACAAAAAATAATTCTTGTGATAATTAATAAAGGAGGAGGCGCCACTTTTAGGTTAATTAAGCCCACATAAAATGTCTTTTATGTGTATTATATTATTTAGCCCAACTAAATAATATCCATGCATATCAATTAATTAGCCCAGCCAATTAATTATCACTGAGGCCCAAGTAACAAGATTATTAGTCCGAATTACAGAAGCCACATCGGGGACCATGGACCTATAATCAGTAGCTCCAATAATTAATTATTCATCGAACAGAATAAGCACATTAATTATTAATTCCGGGATTACGCCACCATAAACCCGAAACTGAACTCTACCGATTATAGATATATACTTATACTCAACCCATGAGTGTATAAGCGTCCATTGATATAATCACTACATACGGATTACCCCTCCATAGATCGCCCATTCGAGTGGGAAGTCTCCGTGAACCCGACTCGAATATCTTATCCTTATTTACCATTAACCCTCGATGATCAATTAGCACACATATATCGACTAGTAGCTAATTAGTCAAATGTGAACTCCGGGATCGATCACTTTCTTAGGGCTAACAAACAAGGGATTTGTCTCTACTTCCCGCAGGGAAGGAATGGATTCCATGTCTGTGAAAATCAGAACTACTCACTCAAATGGAGATAGTGCCAATGAGAAGTGGCTTGGAACACATATTTAAGTGAACCGTAACTAACACATCAAACACTACCCCGGACAAGCAAAGACTCGTGATGATCACCTCAGATTAAGGTTGATCCATATATGATCATCTAATGATTTAATAAGATTCCTCGATTACGGAATTATACCGAGAAATTGAGATTAAATCGGTCGATCCTATATGAATGCCATCATATATAAATGCCCCACGTAGTACCCTCTACCGACAGTCCGGATAAGACTATCACACCCTAAGGTGTTCAGGCGCATTATTGGTGTTTTAATCAAGAGACCCTAAACTCGATTAAGTTCACCACGGACTAACAGATTTAAGTATATCACCACTAACTCAATCCTCACGTGCATGCCATACACCGAGTTAAGCGGTTACATCTTGATATACTTAGGGTTTGCAAGCAGATGTATTATTTTACAAGCACAAAGCAAGTAATAAGGTGAGATAAGTTCTGTCATTCATTAAAAACAATTACACAAATTGTCTTTCGGGCACTACACCTAACAATCTCCCACTTGCACGAAATGACAAGCAACGATTGTTTTTAGAGCACACCCTTTCTCATCTTATTCACAACACTCTCCCACTTGCTCTAAAAGCAGATGAGACATATCCATCAATGCCGTACCCTCCAAGCACTCGACTTGGTACACTGATTAGCTAGGTTGTCGACTCGAGACGATCTTTAGGATTGAAACGTAGCCGGTCCTTCCAATCAGGCGGTACTCTCTCTCAATATGCTTTTGACTCTTTATGACTGAGAAGATCCTTCTAAGCTATCTCTTCACTGTTTTCATGGTGAAGTGATATCGGCTTATCGGGACGGAATTACTTCGCACCAAAAAGGAAATTCTAAGCACTATGAGTAAACACTGAGCCCGAGATCAACTTAATGATCATCCTTAATCTGACTACAAGTCAGAATCAGTGTAGTCAACCATATTCAAGTTTGCACCTGAATATACAAGCATATGATTCCTCGTTCTCTAAAGATACTTGAGGACGTACTAAACCGCTATTCAATGCTCGAATCCAAGATTCGATTACTATTGACTTGTGATAACCTGACTTGCCATTATCCAAGAGAGACTATATCCCATTTTCTCTTTATCCGAAGATTTAGAGAATCATTCCTGAGAGGTAGGGTAGGACTACTCTCGATGAATGTTGCATACGTATATGCATGATTGTCTTATTCAATAAGATAGGTGGGATAGCCAATGACTCATTCTCGTGAATTTGACCGAATCAGATTCTTAGAATATAGTCCAATTCTCTCATCCAGAGAATCTTGGCGTGTCAGTTTCCGACTTCAGATAGCACACCCATGTTGTTTCCAACCGTTTTAGTGTTATCATTTATGAACACTAATGCTACTACTATATTACCAATATTGATATCCAGTCTACGAAAAACTTATCAATATTTTGGTCAAGTCCACATATTTTAAAACATGTGACTTTTAAATGACCGAGAGGTTCTCTTAAATCCACAAAGGATATAAGCCATGGCAGGCTTCCTACCAATGGTTCTTTCTGAATAAATTAAGATATCGTTAGTCTCGCAAAAAAGGTATTAGGAATCACCCCTATCTTACCTTTGTAACGAATCCGTTATTCATTCTCGGCTAAAACCCTTCGTTTCGAATGAATTGATTCCGTTGTTCGGCAAGAAAGTCTCGGGGAATCACCCTATTTTACGCTTTTAACGAAATCTAGCAAGACTGAGTGGTGAGAGAGTTCAAGGTCTGGTTAACTCTCTAGTTGTCAGGGAATCACCCCTATACCACTCAACTTTGCGCTGAAAGTTTAAACTTTCCTATTCATTCGAATCTTTTCCGTGTAGATCCAATTGCTCCCACTGGGCCTGAGACACTCAGGTGGTTCTACAAGAGGCTGAACAGAACTGGAGTACCAAAACTCCATTCACAGGGTTAAGGTTTTCAAACCAACCTCTATAATCAGAATCCTATACAGCCCACAAAGAGCCACAGGTTATCAATCACCCCAGCAGACTATAAAGTCCACAAAACCACAATGGGTCAACGGTTAAACCATACTCCCACTGCGTTTTGGGTGGATTGACATTCTGATCTAGTAGTATTTATCAGTGTAATCACCAACAACCGATGTTGGACGTGGTCTGATTAAATCAGATAGTAACTACCTTTGGGTAACCATACTCCAAGGTTTAAGGCTGTTACTTATAGATTCTATCAGAAGGCTTGTGACAGTTCAACCGTCACTTTCTGATCTCAGGAATCTTATAACCAACCTTCACTTGACGCATTAAGATATTTCACGACAACAAATACAATCGAACGTATGAGCAAAATCTCGACCCTACCTTCAAGCATTAAATGCTAAATGCCTACATTTACGGAAGTGGTGTGAACCGAATTCACTCCTTATCCATAAATTTACTAGCATCTTCTAGGTAGACTTCTCGGTTTACATAATAATGTTAACCGTTATTTTGCAACCAATTATCTTAATCGAGTCTAGCAGTGTATTGTAGCACATCAATAACTATATAGGGCAAGTCTATGGTTTCTTTCTCAGTGAGAAACATTCCACTAGGAGGCAGGCTGAGCATCAGTCCCAAGACTATGCTATAGCCTATTTATGAGCATGGAATACTCTATTCTCTGCTAAAATCAGAGACTCCTCCTCGTATTCTTTTGATAAACTAAATCGCGTTTCGAGTAGTTATCAGACAAAATGTCACCACTCAAAAACTCCCACTAGCTTGTGTCTCTCACTAGACCCCGAAGGTCATGATGAACAAGCTATGTTACCCCTTCAAATCTATTACCCTCTCACGATTGAAAGGAAACTTAGTCATTGTTCCTTTGAGATAGTGTTCCTAGACTGGGAGATAGGAATCACCCTTAGCCAGTCTGCAGGTCTTATCTCTAGGATATATGCACTAATTAATAGATATTGAAGGGTCGTTTATCTTAATACGGAAACCTTTTACCTTTAATAGTTTTAGATGTGTTATACTTATTCAGCTTTTCTTAGTGGTTCTGACTTTATCAAACAAAAGTCCGAGTCTTGGATTCGTACTACAAATGTCATATTCACTTTCTATGAGGCAACAATATATCGAGTTGAAAGTGAATCCATTTGCTTCAACGAATCTGTAAACAGAAAAATAAATTTTTCTGTGATATTCAAGGATAGAATCCGAAATTCATTTCCTTATTATCACTCCCACTATTGTAGCTGAAATTACTGCCCGTTGTTACTCTATTAATCGTTAATGCACAGCTTCCTTGTTCTCCCAAAGAACTAAACTACCGAGTCAAGTTACTCGGTTAAGAAAGTCGCTAAGGATTCATTGGTTAGTGATCCGAAATCACTTTCCTTATCCTATACTTTCTTTAATTAATGTTTCGGTTTAGCCTCAAAACTTTAGTTAAGATGATTAACACTTATAGACATTCTTTCCCATTCTCAACTTTCCTTAAAAGGAAATAGTCTTGAACTAGCAGTTCAATTGAGTAGACACTACTCGTGAACTGTGGGATGTCTAATAAAAGTGTTACCCAGTGGGACTAATTTTCTAATAAATTAGAAAAACATAAGATAAAAGCTCCCACTAGTTTATCGGTTCCAAATACCGTCTAACTAGCGACACTTAAATTTATGATTCTCCAATTTTCTATTAGAAAATTTTCGTGTAGACACTACACAATTAAAATTCACTAGAAGAATTTTGTTGTCCCAATCATCTTTCAAACTAACTACGGTTGTCTCTCGCTTAGACGAGTGACAAATGATGACATACTTATTTACGTCACTTAAGTCTTGAAGGCTTCAAAAGAAATATCTCTTCCGAAAAATTAATCGCATGTGAGATTAATAAATACAACGTTCTAGTTACTTACCACTTTTAACGAAGTCATTACTAGTCAATTTTACACTAGCAGTCTAGACCTTAGAGAGATATATAATGATTGTAAATAAAATTGTGGAAAATAAATCCAAATCATACACTACTAAAATTTTAGGAACATAAACTAAGTACTTATAGTCTATCCTACCGTTCCAAGGATTTAATCTAATGCCTCAAAGTGCCGCCTTAGGGTAGGTCAAAGAGGTTTCGATTAATATTGAAGATCGATTGAGAATCGAACATCTCATTTGTGATCGTCAATCACCTTTCCTTTTTCAGCCAAGGTACTACCAAAAATACCCTTTATGAGTGTGACCTCTGTCTCTCATTTTTAGGTAGACCCGAGTGTGCCGCCTTAGTGGTCGGTCGGTGACCCGGCGAGTACCCAAAATCCTATCCTTTCGGAGACCAAGCCTTGAATTTTGATAGCGGTGAAGGCCTTCCTTAGGAGGCCGGTCCCAGCCGCACGAGGCGTCACCATTCTCTCACGTTGCTTGTGTCAACAGAGAGGCCGTGGGGTCGGTGTCGCCTCTCCCGCTCCCACTCAATATTTTGAAAAAGTGGTGGGTTTCATCGATCACGTTTTGGACTTGATGTTACATTAAGGAACAATAAATCATAGGCCCGAATGTTGTCGGTTATGTGAGCTAGCCCACCCGACCTATTCGTTAGAACATATGTGGCCGCCGGACGGGTCAAGGCTAGAGAGGTCCGTTGAGCCGTAGTGGCTCTTCGGATGGCTCAAGATTGCTGGACTTCGTGCAAACGCCACACGTGGAGGTGAAGTCGATTGAGCCGTAGCTACCGTTGACCACCCAACCGTGGTTAAACCACTTTCGAACCTGTTTGCCCGTGATTATCCAATCCTTAAACATCAAACTTTCACGTAGACACTACGGAACAAAAACGTAATCTCGTCTTAGGTAAGGTGGAATTCACCGAGAATCTAACACCTTAACCACGAGGTTTGGGATTTTACTCCTTATGCTTTCGCAGAGTGGGATTCACCGAGAATCCATCACCCAACCTCGACGATTGAAAAAACCCGTGTTCTCGGTTTTTACCCTAATTAGTTTCTAATTAATATCAAACAATTAATTAAAACTAATCGTGTGTTTTATACATGCCTAACTAATTCCTCGAATTAATTTCTACATGTATGCATATGGAGTGGAATTCATGATATGATGCATGTCATGGCAATTTTTCGATTCTACTCATACAATCTACACATGTATACTAGTGCGGAAAATAAACACCGAGATGGACCAATTTAAGACGCCCCAGAACTAATCTATTCGAAAATAAATTAAAAACCCTAATCTGCAGCTGTTAAGAATCCTCGACGATCGGCATATCAATCGAACTTGGATCGGGACGAAACTTTCCAGATCTGATCTTCATTCTTCGGACTTCAAGATGGACGGTTGGATCGGAGCTTTGACTTGTCAATATTCCTCAGTGAGCCGCCCAACTTGCTGCTGAAACAGACTCTTACAGCACCGCATCATATACTTCCTGAGACCGATCGGGGATGAAGATGAATCCCGATCGTCCTGAAAATTTTATCACACGTCCAAAACTCCATGATTATCGATCTGACCGGTCGGATTTTAATTTGAACGGTCCAATTGTTCCCAGAAAATCGAAGAAGTCACAGTTAGGGTTTCTGTGAATCCTGCGTTTTTCTGTTACAGCAGCCACTTCGCAGCAACGAACGGAAACCCAAACGGACTCTGATCGACGCCAAATTTTGTGGGATTGTTCATCAAATTCCAATCTTGATTCTGACCGGAGGGATCTTCGTTTTAACGGCTCAAACAACGGAAAAAACGAAAATACTAAACAGCTAATGTACAGATCTATTTTCTGGAAATTAAAATTGCAATAATACATAAATTACATAATTTCTATACTCATATGAACGAATTTTCATCGCTTATATGAGTTTACAATAGATCTAACGGAAAACGGTGCCAACCCCAATCCATCTCTTCAACCATAGCAATTTAAAAATTATTAATGCATAATAATAAGTAAAATATCACCTACATGCAATTCCACTCCTTTAAATCGTTTAATTACGATTATGAATATATAAATCGTGGAACCTGGCTCCGATACCACATGAAGGATGCAGGTTCTTAGATCTAAACGAATTAGATCTCTGCGCAATGGATGGATCACGACTTATACATCACAACACATAATTAAAGGACTTAAACTACTACAAGGGTTTAAGATCATGTTACCAATAGTAGAAGAAGAAGCCAAGATCTTCCGACGTGTATTCTCCAAACGGTTGGTTGGTGGACACCCTTCTTGATACTCAAGCCTCCTTGATATGCAACACTCAAGAAAAACTTAGAGTTTTTCTTCTACAAAACCCTAGATGAGAAAAACTAATTATTTCTCTCCTTTTAGTGGTGGTAGTCGAAATTCACACTTCTTGTGAATTACCCTTGGAATAACTCTCCTTTTATAGGAGAGTAAATCCTGGCCTCCAAGTTTTAATTAATTAAATAAATAATTAATTAAACAAAATAAAAGATATTTTCCTTAATGACTAATTGTGACATGTATTGACCAATAGGAAATCAAATAACAAGTCATCCAACCAATCATATAAAAGAATATCTTTTATTTTCCACATCACAAAAATAATTCTTGTGATAATTAATAAAGGAGGAGGCGCCACTTTTAGGTTAATTAAGCCCACATAAAATGTCTTTTATGTGTATTATATTATTTAGCCCAACTAAATAATATCCATGCATATCAATTAATTAAGCACCAATTAATTATCATCAATGGTGAGCCCAAGTAACAAGATTATTAGTCCCAATTACGAAGCACATCGGGGACCATGGACCTATAATCAGTAGCTCCAATAATTAATTATTCATCGAACAGAATAAGCACATTAATTATTAATTCCGGGATTACGCCACCATAAACCCGAAACTGAACTCTACCGATTATAGATATATACTTATACTCAACCCATAGAGTGTATAAGCGTCCATTGATATAATCACTACATACGGATTAACCCTCCATAGATCGTCCATTACGGTGGGAAGTCTCCGTGAACCCGACTCAGAATATCTTATCCTTATTTACCATTAACCCCCTGATGATCAATTAGCACACATATCTGACTAGTAGCTAATTAGTCAAATGTGAACTCCCGGGATCGATCACTTTCTTAGGGCTAACAAACAAGGGGACTGTCTCTCTACTTCCCGCAGGAAGGAATGGATTCCATGTCTGTGAAAATCAGAACTACTCACTCATCTGGAGATAGTGCCAATGAGAAGTGGCTTGGAACACATATTTAAGTGAACCGTAATTAACACATCAAACACTACCCGGGACAAGCAAAGACTCGTGATCACCTCAGATTAAGGTTGATCCATATATGATCATCTAATGATTTAATAAGATTCCTCGATTACGGAATTATACCGAGAAATTTGATTAAATCGGTCCGATCCTATATGAATGCCATCATATATAAATGCCCAGCGTGAGGTACCTCTACCGACAGTCCGGATAAGACTATCACACCCTAAGGTGTTAGGCGCATTATTGGTGTTTTAATCAAGAGACCCTAAACTCGATTAAGTTCACCACGGACTAACAGTTTAAGTATATCACCACTAACTCAATCCTCACGTGCATGCCATACACTGAGTTAAGCGGTTACATACTGATATACTTAGGGTTTGCAGCAGTGTATTATTTTACAAGCACAAAGCAAGTAATAAGGTGAGATAAGTTCTGTCATTCATTAAAAACAATTACACAAATTGTCTTTCGGGCACTACACCTAACAATCTCCCACTTGCACGAAATGACAAGCAACGATTGTTTTTAGAGCACACCCTTTCTCATCTTATTCACAACAATGCAAACTCGGAGTCAAAAGGGACCGTTATTATACACCCCTAACCTCGAGCGAACCGTAGTCCGGCCAAACAGGCGGATTTTCCGTTCTGCGGTTCTGGCAGACAGAGCCGAGCAAGATCTTGAAGATCAACTAGCCAAGGAAATCACTGATTTTGTGATAATGGCCGCTAATAATAGACGTACGTTGGCAGACTACGCCAGGCCAAGCGAAGTCAAAGTCAACCCGGCTATTGTTATCCCAGCCATTACTGCACAAACCTTTGAGCTAAAGCCAGGACTTATCCAGATGATGCAGCATGCATCAATATTTCATGGCTATCAATCAGAGAATCCGCATACCCACTTACATACATTCTTAGAGATATGCGGTACTACACGCATCCAAGGAGTAAATGAGGATGCGATTAAGCTTAAACTGTTTCCTTTTTCTTTGAAAGGAGAGGCTAAAGAGTGGTACGCCTCTCTCCCCTCCGAATCTATTACCACCTGGGCCGAACTCGAGAGAGAGTTCTTGAGTCAATATTTTCCACCTTCAAAGACGGCCCAGTGTTTAAATGAAATATTCACTTTCTATCAGAAAGAGAATGAATCCTTCTTCGAATGTTGGAAGAGATTCAAGTCTCTTCTTAGAAAGTGTCCCCACCATGGCTTGCCACTGGAAAGGCAAGTCAACACCTTCTTTAGTGGATTGACCGAGCTCACCAAAGGCATGGTCAATAGTTCTTCTGGTGGGGCATTTCTGAAGAAAACACCTGAAGAGGGATGGACATTGTTTGGGGACATTGCAAAGTATAACTATGCCCCCTCTTATCAAGCAATCCAAGCACCTCCTCCTCCCAAGGTTGAGGAAGTCAATTTGCAAAGTTTGATCGCCATGCTGCAGAAGCAGATGGCAACACCTCAAGTTTCAAATCCGATAAATCAAACTTCTTCTTTTCCATAGAATCCTCGAGTTCTCAGATCGCTAAAATCGCTGTCATCGTCGGTGGCCATGTGAATGGCCAGTGTCAATTTAATCCCCTTGCACCTTATCAAGTGAATGCTGTTCATGATTATGGACAGTACAATCAAGTCACATGTCAGAATTGTGACGAGGTGGGGCACACTTCTAGATTCTGTCCTATGAACGGGCAGAATGCTGAAGTGAATGCATTCTATGGCCAGAACAATCAAAGGTTCAATCAGTTTTCTGGCCAGAATAATTTTCAAAACCAAGGGTTTAGTCAACCTTCAAGTTTTAATCCTAATTCGAATTTTAATTCGAATCAAAATTTCAATAGAAACCCTGGTTTTAATCAGAACCAAAATTCAAATTTTTCCAATCCTACTCAAAGGTTCAATCAGAATTGGCCCGCCAATTCTAATTCTGCAGTCCAAAGTCGGCCCAGCCAGCCCTATTCTCCAAATTTCCAAAACTCTCAAGACCCCTCCCAATCTACTAATCTTGAAGCTAAATTGGAGGAGCAAAGTAGATCAATGAAGAATCTTGAGAGACAAATTGGGCAACTGGCTGAATAGTTAGCTTCTAGACCCCCAAGGCAGTTGCCTAGTTTCACCGAGAAGAATCCAAAGGGTGGTCAAGTTGCTCAGCCGACTTGAACAAAGGCCCATGTCTCGACCTCGTGCCATCAATTCAATACGGTAAAGAGGAGGCCGGTGCAATGAATCGAGAAGCGGTACTCAAGTTAGTGGTCCTTCCCATCGTGGAAACCACTAGCCCCTCTCTCGCCATTGATAAAGCGGGAGGGAAGCCGAGCACCTACACTCCTCAATCGCAAAGAGAAAACTCAGGTGGCTGATCCCGAGAGGTGAAGAAGTTGGTGATCCTCAAGTGGTGATCCTTGAAGACCGAAAAGAAGTTAAAGTCGGAGGTCGATCGACGACTACAAAAATCTGAAAAGTCTGTTCGATGGAAAGATCTGGAAGACAAAGTCGTAAGTGCATCCTCAAAGAAAGTCTTTTCGAGAGTGACCTTAAGAAGCTTCCATTTCCACCGAGAAAGAGCAACATTCCTTGAGTGAGGACAAAAGTACGAAAGGTGTGAACCTTTTGAAAAATACTCTGTAAATCTTCCATTATCGAAGTCTTGGTCGAGATGCCTAAGTATACAAAATTCATCAAGGATGTTGTGTCTTGAAAAAGAAGTTAGCGAGGCATGGAAAGGCAAATTGGTGAGGATTGATCCATGATTAATTATGAAGACTTACCAATTAAAAGAGGTGACCACTGGCAAGTTCGTGATTTACAAGATTAATGGGAGGTCTAGTCTTCCCTAATTCTTTGTGTGATCTAGGTGCCTCTATAAGTCTTATGCCAATGTCTGTATGCAAACAGCTCGGTTTACAAAGCCTTCTAGAACCCACTACTATGAGTCTACAATTCACTGATAGATCTTCTAAAAAAGCTTCAGGATCCCGAAAGACGTTTTGGTTTGATTGATAGATTTACCTTTCCAGTTGATTGGTATGTTTTAGATATGGAGAAAGATGAAAACGTCCCCCTGATTCTTGGAAGACCTTTCTTATCTACTGCTAGAGCCCTCATCGATTGCGATGGTGGGCAAGTGACTATCCGAGTTGGTGATCAAGAGGTGAGTTACAATGTCTTAATGTCCATTCAAGTACCCTCTGGCCCTCCAACCGGCTTTTCCATTGATTATATGACGGATGATTTCACCGATTATATGGATAAGCAAGTCATGGTTGTAGAAGGTTTGAATATGAGCGATTGGTTGATAATCTAAATACCCATGGTGTGGTCAATCTAGATCAATTAGTCGGTGATTTTGAGGAAGAATTGTTGGAAGGAGAAGCTTTGGCGGTGGGACCACTGAGTAAACTCGGTGATATTGAGTTGAAAAGTGGAGATCTCAAGTCGAGTTTAGAAGACCCCCGCAGATTTGGTGTTGAAGCCGTTGCCTAAACATCTTAAGTATGTGTTTTTAAGAGAAGGTGACAAGCTTCCATTGATTATATCTCGCCAAGCTTTTCGTTTAGAGGAAATGAAACTAATCAACGTCTTGAAGAAAAATGAAAAGCCTTTGGTTGGCGGGGTAGGAGATATCGGAGGATATCTCCGGACATCTCAGTATGCACAAGATCAAGACGAATGAGGGTGCAAAATGTGTTAGACAGCCCCAGAGGAGGCTCAACCCTCATATGCAAGAAGTCGTTAAAAAGGAAATCATCAAACTTCTGGACATGGGAATCATTTATGCCATCGCGGATAGTGAATGGGTTTCCCCGACTCAAGTAGTTCCCAAGAAAAGAGGAATTACAATTGAGAAGAATGAGAAGGGAGAGGAAATAGCATTGAGACTTGTCACTGGTTACAGAGTCTGCATCGATTATAGAAAGCTCAATGAGGTAACCATGAAAGATCACTTTCCCCTTCCATTCATTGATCAGATGCTTGAGCGTCTGGCGGGACACGCATTCTACTGTTTCCTAGATGGATATTCAGGATACTTCCAGATACCCATTGATCTAGCTGATCAAGAAAAGACCACCTTCACATGCCCATATGGCACATTCGCTTACAGGCGAATGCCATTTGGTCTCTGCAATGCCCCAGCTACATTTCAGCGATGTATGCTAGCTATCTTTGACGGGCTTGTAGAAAAGTGTATGGAAATTTTTATGGACGATTTTTCGGTTTTTGGTCAGTCTTTTGATGATTGCCTTGACAATCTTGATGTTATCCAGATGTGTAGAAAAGAACTTAGTACTTAATTGGGAAAAATGCCATTTCATGGTAGATGAGGGAATAGTTCTTGGCCACAAAATCTCCGCCCAAGGTATAGAAGTTGACAGGGCAAAAGTAGAAGCTATCGAAAAGATGAGCTATCCTAAGAATGTGCGTGAAGTGAGAGGCTTTCTTGGACATGTCGGTTTCTACAGAAGATTCATTCAAGACTTCTCCAAGATAGCCAAGCCCCTATCCACTTTACTAAAGGAAGACATTGAGTTCAATTTTGATGAGAGCTGCAAGCAAGCGTTTGAGGAGCTTAAGGATCGTTTAATATCTGCTCTAATTCTTATATCGCCCGATTGGAACCTACCTTTTGAGCTTGTATGACGCATCAAACTATGTTGTTGGTGCCGTTTCTAGGACAAAAGATCAAGGGAAGTTCCACCTATCTATTACACAGTCACACATTGAACCCTCTCAAGTTAACTATACCACTAATGAAAAGGAACTTTTGGCCGTAGTCTTTGCTATAGACAAGTTTCGTAGTTACTTATTAGGAGCTCAAGTGATTGTGTGGACTGATCACGCTGCTTTGCGGTATCTGATGACTAAGAAAGAGGCCAAACCGCGCCTACTACGTTGGATACTGACCCTACAAGAGTTTGACGTTCAAATAAAGGACAAAAAGGGCATGAAAACGTAGTAGCTGATCATGTTTCTAGAATGTTAAGTGAGGAAAAGGATGACCCAGATGATATAGATCTTTTCTTTCCTCTAGAAAACATTATGCTTATTGACGGCTGTCCTCCTGATGTTCCGTGGTATTCTTCCATTGTCAACTACCTCCATGCCCGATATCTTGACCCATAAATGTCTTATCAGGAGAAGAAAAAGTTCTTCTCTGATTTGAAATATTTCGTTTGGGATGAACCTTATCTTTTAAGATCAGTAAAGACGGTTTGCTCGTAAGATGTGTTCCGTAATCTGAGCAAACAGCGATATTATTGAGCAAAGGCCACAAGTGGACCCACAGGAGGTCACTTTGGTCCGTGGAAAACCGTTGCTAAGATCTTCCAATCCGGTTTCTATTGGCCTCACGATCTTTAAGGACACGAAGCTTTCAGTAAAGCTTGCGATAGATGCCAAAGAACCGGTACTCGACAAGGCGCTTTGACATGCCTTTGAAACCCATCCTAGAATGCGAGGTCTTTGATGTATGGGGTATCGATTTTATGGGACCATTCCCATCATCTTGCGGTAACAAATACATTTTAGTCTGCGTAGACTACGTGTCTAAATGGGTGGAGGCTCAAGCCACTCCTCACAATGATCATAAGACGGTCATGAAATTTCTAAAGAAAAATATCTTTGTGAGGTTTGGATGTCCACGTGCCTTGATCAGTGATGAAGGGACGCATTTCTGCAACCGACCCCTAGAGAAAGTTCTTGAAAAGTATGGTGTCCGGCACAAAATTGGCACACCATACCATCCTATGACGAGTGGTCAGGTTGAAAGGAGCAACCAAAGTATCAAGAAAATCCTGGAAAAGACGGTCAACAGTCATAGGAAAGACTGGAGTTTGAAGTTGGATGACGTACTATGGGCATACAGAACTGCCTATAAAACCCCTATGGGTACATCTCCATATCAAATGGTCTATGGAAAGCCATGTCATCTACCTGTCGAGTTAGAGCATAGAGCTTATTGGGCTACAAAGTTTCTGAACTTTGATTCCCAATCTTGTGGGAAACATCGACTGCAGCAGTTACATGAGTTAGACGAATTCAGACTCCAGGCCTATGAAAGTGCCAGGATTAGTAAAGATAAGATGAAGCTACTCCACGATGCTAAGATTAAGAGGAGAGAATTCCACGTCGGCGAACAAGTTCTTCTATACAACTCTAGGTTACATTTGTTTCCTGGAAAGTTGAGGACACGTTGGTCCGGCCCCTTCGAGATTCTCCAAATCATTCCTGGTGGCGTTCTAGAACTTCACGGTTATAGCGGTAAACCGTTTCGAGTGAATGGTCAAAGGTGCAAGCACTACATTGGTGAGACCAAGGAAAAGCCTTTGATTGTTCGTTTCCTCGATATCCTCGGGTGTGGTGCTACAGAAGTCGAAGAATTTGATGTGTTTTCACCCGACCTATTTTCAGAGGATGACGGTAATGGTAAATCTGAAGAAGTTCTAGCTGGTAGTTGGGATATGGAAGAGTATTGGAAGGAGCGTCAACTTAAACATCATCAGAAGACTCAGCAGGAGAAGAAGTCAACCATGGGGAAGTTTAAACGTGTTTGGAAAGCCATCAAAGATCTTACCCCATGTGTGAGATGCTGTTTCTGCAGCCACACTACTAATCAGAGCTTACACGAGGTAGTGGCTGGCAGAAAAGTCAAATGGCCTGATCCAGGCTGAGCTTTAAACGGTGTCGAGCTAACGACATTAACCAAAAGCACCACTAGGGGGCAACCTAGATATCGTTCTTTTAGTTGTTTTTGTTTTATGCTTTGGTAGTGTTAGTATTTAAGTTTAGTTTATTCAGTTTTAGCCTTATTAAGTTTTTGTTTTATATCATCGCTTAGTTGTGCTTTCTAGATATGGATTTCGGTGTTCACCGGAGGAGTTACCTTCCTTTGGAGGATTCCACTCATTATCGTAGATGACGGACCGGGAGGAACCATCGCTTTTGCACGTAGATTTTGACATTAGTACCCGCGTCAAGACGGTCACCTATGTTCTCATTGTTCCCCCATTGTTCGGGAGGTGGAGACTTTACTACTGAGGAGTTACAGGCAGCTCTAGGACGTCCATACACAATCCTGAATGATCCAATGCTGACAGATTTAGCGCTAGTGCTGCAAGCTGAGCATTTTCGAGGTGTTAATGTAGCTGGTGAGGATTGGGGTTTGCAAGATGAATATGATTTCCCTCCGGCGATTGACATGCTCCGCTGTCTTATCCGAGTTGTGGATTGGTCGGAAATTTATGAGGACTAGCGTGGTTAGGTTGTTTCGTCGAGCTAACGACGCAAAACAAAAGTGCTTGGTGGGAGGCAACCACTGTTTTCTATTTGTTTTTATTTATTCTCTAGTAATTTTATGTACTTCGTTTGATATTTATTTGTATTTTTGAAGTTTTATTTAAGTTTACTAAGAAAGTGCAATTTTGAATTTGATTTGTATGGAAATTTTATAATTTTTGCACTTATACTGCTTGGACGCCCGCCCGTAACTCGACGCCCGTCCGCTTTGACCAATTTTTGGACGAACGCCCACTAAGCTCGACGCCTTGACCGCTTTATTCCTCCAATCTCAGATGTGATTTAAACTCTTGGACGAAGGTTTAATAAACTGGACGCCCGCCCGATTCATTTGATTTCCAAAGTGGGCGCCAGACACCGAAGTTGGACGAGCGCCCAACCTCTCGCTTATATATATACCCCTCCGACGGTGAACCTTCACTTTTTTCGAATTTTCAAACACAAAAGCGACTTTTCCTCTCCTTTGCCCTAAAATCTTCAATTCTAAACCATTTAGTAGATTCCAAGTGCTATAGACCGCTCTTGACACCTCTCTTCGATTTTCATAGCCAAATTCCCCAACACGCCATATTTTAGGAGAATCAGCACCCTCCTCAGTCCGACTTGTTGGAGAAAAATTCGATTTTGGAGGCCATATTTGTGTTGTTTGGACTCGTTTTCATCTCGATCGGCATCTACTCACCCTACTTGGTAAGTTAGTAACAACTTTTCTAGATTTTATTCACGTTTTTGCGAGTTCGATCTTCGGGTCGGCTCGTTCACTCGAATATTACCTTAATTCGTTTTTTTTTTTTTTTTTTTTTTTTCTGGTTTTGTGTTTCTGTCTGCTCTGTTATGGTGATATGGTGTTGTGATGGGTGATGAATGGGTTGTTTGGTGATGATTATGGTTGTGGTTGTGGTTTGGTTGTTTTGAAATCCCGCTTTCGATGTTAAACGGGTATCTTGTTGCGAATTGGGTTTGTTTGGTTTAATCTAGGCTTGAACAATGGTTCATAAGAAGGCAGTGGTGAAGCGGCATGGTAAGGAAGTAGCCCGGGAGGCCGGGAAGAAGCGTAAAGAATTTGATCCAACCTTAGTTGATCCGAACCGGGGTGTTAGTATTCGAGAGCAACCCCCTAGAGCCACCCAAACTAGGGCTACCTTAAGAGATGAGCCAACCTCGGATTCTGAGACGGATGAGGATGTGCCATTGGCACGGATGCATAGAGTTCCCCGAGGTGGAGGATCGTCTCAGGTCGAGGACCTTTGTAGATGCTACCGGGAAAGGGAACCGGTCGTACTGCAGGGGCTGCCCAAACTAGAAAGAAAGCTAAAACCGTAGCTCCTATGCCGTTGCCTCGTAGATTCGTGAACCCTAGAGCCCATGATGTTTATACTAAACATTATTTCTCGAGGACAATGTTGATTGAGAGGGCGACATTGGAGGCAAAAGTCGATCCGGATTTCGTTAAGTTGCTTAAGGATCGGAAATGGGATGCCTTGATGACAATCCCACCTACCCCGGTAAATGGCTCCCTAGTTCGGGAATTTTATGCTAATTGCTCGGAAACCGACTTGGGGACGAAGGTAGTTGTGGTTCGAGGGGTGGAAGTTCCATTTACACCAGAGGTGATTAATCAGAAATACAACTTAGCGGCTTTTGAGGGTCGGGATTACAAGGAGGAGATTGTTCATAGACAGAGTTTGGGGCAGGATCCTTTGGAGGAGTTGAGGTTGCGAGTTTGCCCGGATGTGGCCTGGACATTGAGACCGGGAGGAGACCGGAAGGAGTTGGTTACCACGACCTGGACGGAGGACTGGAAGGTCCAGTGTCGATTTATTCAGAGTCGGTTGTTGCCTAAGAACAACTTGACACATTTTCATATTGGTGACCTCGGCATGCTGTATGCGTTGACGTTTGGCCTAAATGTGGATGTGGGACAAGCTTTATACGACGAGATATCTATCAACAAGAAGGCTTATACGCGGAGCTTGATCGTCCCTCACTTGATTCACAGTCTATGTCTGGATGCCGGTGTGCCTGAGTATGGAGCCGATCATAGACCGAAGAACCCGAGGCCTATACAACGAGAGAAGGGTAAGTCCTCTGGTCAGTCTGAGTCGGGGTCACCGCAGGAGCCTGGTTCGTCATCAGCACCGCCGCGATCATCCTCCCTTCCCACTTTATCCCCCTCAGACTGGATGAGGCTGAGTATGGCCCACAGTGTCAGGACCTGGATGGAGGATATTCGGACTTCTCAAAACAATATTCTGACGGTTTTGAAGTGTATGAGTGAGGGCCGGCCTATCCGAGACGACAGAATCTTCGCTCAGAGCGTTATTGATTTCACTAATTCCAATGCGATTGAGCAGGCCATTACGGATGTTCTTCAGGAGTCTGAGTCATCTTCCGAGGAGGAGCAGTCTGATGATTCTGCGGCGCCGGGCCAGACTTGATGTTATTTTCTTTTCTGGTCTTAGATTTTGATTTTCCTTTGATACGCTGATTGTTTTGTCTTGATACTTTTCCTTCTATGATTCGTTGTAATTTTGATGTTGATATCACATTCTTTGTTTCCGATGGATCATGTAAGCCATAAGGCATCGTGATTTTTATTTCTAGCTTGTTTCAACTTTTGGATGTATTGAATGTTTTATCTTTTGGTATTACTCGTTTTTGATATCTCTTTTCATTCTGGTATAATCCCCCGTTTTCCCCGAGATGTTTCCGTGTTTGTCAAGTCGTGCAAGTATCTTTTTAGCGGTTTTGTCGAGCTACATTGTCTGGTTACGAGTTCTAAGTGTCACTATATAGGCTCCGGCCTGACCGACATTCGAGTAACGCTTGACATCAGCTAAGTCTTTTATCTTTTCTTTAATTCTGCACAACATGAGGACATGTTGATCTTTAAGTGTGGGGGAGGGGAATGAATGACGTGTATCTACACATTTGCTTATATCAATGTGTTTCTATGCAAAATGAGCTAGAATTTTCAAAATTTTCCGACATTTTTGTTTTTGTTTTGTCCCGAGTGAGCAAATGCATATTCTTTGTTCGTTATTTTTATAGTCATCCAAGCTATATATCATATGTTTAATAAGTTAGTTTTTTTTCACCTGAGATCTATTTTTCACGTGCCATAGTAAATGATGAGCTAATTTATAAAGTTATACCCCTTTTGGATTAGTGATTTCTGATTTTCTTATAAGTAATGTGCTTAGTGCTACGTATGTATCTTGCGATTTATGATAGTTTGTATTTAGATCCGAAGTATGTCATACTGTGAATATCTAAGGTTTGAATGTGATAAGTAACACGTAACTTATAGTCCAATGAAAAAGTTGAAAAATATAAAATTATTGGGTGTGTCGAAAGCTAGTCGATGATTTGAGTGCGATAGGGTATACCACGTATGTCCTATACCACTATGATGACTAAAAGCTCACGACAGTCAGGAAAAGCTGCTTGATGATTGGAGTAAGGTAGGCTATATCTCGAATATCCTATTCTGCTATGACAGGGCAACAGCTCATTCTGATGTGCGTTTAAAAGTGGAAATAGTTGAATCAACTTATATAAGAATTGTTATGAAATGAATGAGAGACCGAGTTATCGTCTATCCTATCCCCAAGAGAAAGCGATAGATATGTTGTAGGATTATCCTCTCGAGTATTTTAAAGGCCCTAGATATATTCGATCATCCTTTTCGGGATATTTTACGTTTGTAGGGTACATCTTATAAGTGTCATTTATTGCTAGTCTACGAGGGGGTATGAGCTAGTTTTGCTTTGAGTTTCTCGAGTTTGGATTTAGTGGAAGTTTTCTATGGCTATGCACACTTGCTTTGGTGAACTTCGATTTATTGGATATGTGTTATATATGTTTAGGTGTCATTCTTTTCTCGAGCCTTTATCTTGTCTTGTTTTGCTCGGACGATGAGCAAAAGCTAAGTGTGGGGAGTTGTTAAGGGTGAATTTATACGATTCATAACGTTATATTCTATGGTATTTTCCCGTATTTGTATGAATTTGCATAAGAAACGATTGTTTAATGGAAATATTAAGCAAATGATATTTTAAATAAGTTATTCATAATATTGGTTAATTTTGGTGCTTTAACTATGATTTTTATGGTTATTTGGACATTATTACATTTTGCGATGTTTTTATGTGTTGTAGATACATGTTGGAGGCTTAAAAGATGATCAAAAGTTGATTAAGTTCGAGCTAGTTGATGATAAAAGAGATAAAGATCAAAAAAATCAGAATTCGATTATATCAAATGGCGTCGTGTTCATCCCGGTGGGACGGGCGTCTCATGAAGTGAAGCAGCGTCCAGGGATGGGAAGTTGATTCGAGAAGTTTGGACGCAGAGTGGGACGCTGGATGGACGAAGCGCGCCGATCATGACTCGCCAAATTCAAGTTTATTTGAAGAGTGGACGGGCGTTCAAGGATCCAGACGGGCGTCCGGTAGCCGACTTTGCTGAACCGACTTGAAAATCTATATATAGGCGGCTGTTTCTCAACCCTAAAGAGACCATATATACACATTATTCGAAACCCTAAACCTAGGGGCGGCTTTAGGCTGCGTTTTTCTTCCTTTTATTCCAGTTTTATGCACTTAAGATCTAGATTAAATTAGTTACTTTTTATGCCTTTGTTTCGCAATTTTGAGTTCTTTGAGGATGTTCAGAAGCTAAAAGCTTCTTCAAACGAGTATTGTGAAGCCATACAACAATTGTTGATTTCGTTTTCATCGATTATCTTGTGAGTTTTTATTAAAGGTTGTTTCTTATTCATGTTTAATACGTTTAATTGCTTTTACATCGGAAGATATGCATGTGTTGATTGTTTATTGTTGATGGAAATCTTAATAAACCTTAGATCACCATGAATAAGAATAGTAATTTGAATATATCATAACGGAAGTTAATAGGTTTAATTGCTAGATTATAAACGTAAAGTTTGCACCTTTGGTTAGAAAACGCGTTAATCTTGCATTGGAAGATAATAGATTAATAGATGAACTTTCTAAGGAATTAGGGTTCATATTTAGATAAGGTGAATCACAACCTAGATAAAAACCACAATATAATCGAGATAGGAAATCAATGCTTGTTGGATAGGTGGATCAATCCTCGTTTGTTCGTTATACACTTAATTTAAATCCTTAAAACTTGAATTTGTTTAGTTAGTTTACTTTTATTTGCATCTTAGATTAGTTAGTTAAAGGTTCGCAACCCGTATTCCTCCTAGCTTTGGACTAAATCCTCTGTCTAGTTTTGTTTTCGGTTTTGTTTTATCCACTGTTTAGATTAGTTTCGTGACATAGTTTAGGTTAGACAAAAACTAGGAATCACAATTGTTCAGTTCCCCGTAAGATCGACCCGGCATTAACCGCTATTACTACGATCCTTATACTTGAGGTTAACCGGATTATTACTTGTTTGTTTTGTGTTAATAAAATCCGTGACACACTCCTTATCCATAAATTCACTAGCATCTTCTTGGTAGACTTCTCGGTTTACATAATAATGTTAACCGTTATTTTGCAACCAATTATCTTAATCGAGTTTAGCTGTGTATTGTAGTACATCAATAACTATATAGGGCAAGTCTATGGTTTCTTTCTCAGTGAGAAACATTCCACTAGGAGTCAGGCTGAGCATCAGTCCCAAGACTATGCTATAGCCTATTTATGAGCATGGAATACTCTATTCTCTGCTAAAATCAGAGACTCCTCCTCGTATTCTTTTGATAAACTAAATCGCATTTCGAGTAGTCATCAGACAAAATGTCACCACTCAAAGACTCCCACTAGCTTGTATCTCTCACTAGACCCCGAAGGTCATGATGAACAAGCTATGTTACCCCTTCAAATCTATTACTCTCTCCCGATTGAAAGGAAACTTAGTCATTGTTCTTTTGAGATAGTGTTCCTAGACTGGGAGATAGGAATCACCCTTAGCCAGTCGTCAGGTCTTATCTCTAGGATATATGCACTAATTAATAAATATTGAAGGGTCGTTTATCTTAATACGGAAACCATTCGCCTATAACAGTTTAAGACGTGTTACATATACCTTTTCAGCATTTCTTAGTGGTTCTTACTTTATCAAACAAAAGTCCGAGTCTCGGATTCGTACTACAAATGTCATTTTCACTTTGTTTAAGGCAAATGTAGTATCGAGATGAAAGTGAATCCATTTGTTTCAACGAATCTGTAAACAGAAAAATAAATTTTTACGTGATATTCAGAGATAGAATCCAAATTCATTTCCTTATATCACTCCCACTATTATATTTGAATTAATCGCCCGTTGTCTACTTTATTAATTGTTAATGCACAACTTCCTTGTTCTTCCAAAGAACTAAGCTACCAAGTCGAGTTACTCGGTTTAAGAAAGTCGCTAAGGATTCATTGGTTAAGTGATCCGAAATCACTTTCCTTATCCTATACTTTCTATAATTAATTTTTCGGTTTAGCCTCAAAACTTTAGTTAAGATGATTAACACTTATAGACATTCTTTCCCATTCTCAACTTTCCTTAAAAGGAAATAGTCTTGAACTAGCAGTTCATTTGAGTAGACACTACTCGTGAACTGTGGGATGTCTAATGAAAGCGTTACCCAGTGGGACTAATTTTCTAATAAATTAGAAAAACATAAGATAAAAGCTCCCACTAGTTTATCGGTTCCAAATACCGTCTAACTAGAGACACTTAAATTTATGATTCTCCAATTTTTTTATTAGAAAATTTCTCGTGTAGACACTACACAATTAAAATTCACTAGAAGAATTTTGTCGTCCCAATCATCTTTCAAACTAACTATGGTTGTCTCTCGTTCAACACGAGTGACATCAGTGACATACTTGTTTACGTCACTTAAGTCTTGAAGGCTCAAGAGAAATATCTCTTCCGAAAAATTAATCGCATGTGAGATTAATAGGTACAACGTTCTAGTTACTAACCACTTTTTAACGAAGTCATTACTAGTCAATTTTACACTAGCAGCAGTCTAGCACCTTAGAGATATATATAACATTTGTAAATAAAATTGACAGAATAAATCCAAATCATACACTACTAATAAATTTTAGGAACATAAACTAAGTACTTATAGTCTATCCTACCATTCCAAGGATTTAATCTAATGCCTCAGTGCTGCCTTAGGGTAGGTCAAAGAGGTTTCGATTAATATTGAAGATCAACTTGAGAATCGAACATCTCATTTGTGATCGTCAATCACCTTTCTTTTTCAGCCAAGGTATTACCAAAATACCCTTTATGAGTGTGACCTCATTGTTTGAGATCTTTAGATAGACCCCGAGTGTGCCGCCTTAGGGTCGGTCGGTGACTCAATGAGTACCCAAAATCCTATCCTTTCGGAGACCAAGCCTTGAATTTAGATAGCGGTGAAGGCCTTCCAGGGGGCGAAATCAAAGCCGCACGAGGCGTCACCATTCTCTCACGTTGCTTGTGTCAACAAGAGGCCGTGGGGTCGTTGTCGCCTCTCCGCTCCCACTCAATATTTTTGAAAAAGTGGTGGGTTTATCGATCATGTTTTTGGACTTGATGTTACATTAAGGAACAATAAATCATAGGCCCGAATGTTGTCGGTTATGTGGGCTAGCCCACCCGACCTATTCGTTAGAACATATGTGGCCGTCGGACGGGTCAAGGCTAGGAGAGCTCCGTTGAGCCGTAGTGGCTCTTCGGATGGCTCAAGATTGCTGCACTTCGTGCAAACGCCACACGTGGGGGGTGAGGTCGATTGAGCCGTAGCTACTGTTGACCACCCAACCATGGTTAAACCACTTTCGAACCTGTTTGCCCGTGATTATCCAATCCTTAAACATCAAACTTTCACGTATCCACTACGGAACAAAAACATAATCTCGTCTAGGTAAGGTGGAATTCACCGAGAATTCAACACCTTAACCACGAGGTTTCGGGATTTTACTCCTTATGCTTTTGCAGAGTGGGATTCACCGAGAATCCATCACCCAACCTCGACGATTGAAAAAACCCGTGTTCCTCGGTTTTCACCCTAATTAGTTTCTAATTAATATCAAACAATTAATTAAAACTAATCGTGTGTTTTATACTTGCCTAACTAATTCCTCGAATTAATTTCTACATGTATGCATATGGAGTGGAATTCATGATATGATGCATGTCATGGAATTTTTCCGGTTCTACTCATACAATCTACACATGTATACTAGGGCGGAAAATAAACACCGAGATGGACCGTTGGCACCCCCGTAACTAATCTATTCGAAAATAAATTAAAAATCCTAATCTGCAGCTGTTAATAATCTTCGACGATCGGCATATCAAACGAACTTGGATCGGGACGAAACATTCCAGATCTGATCTTCATTCTTCGGACTTCAAGATGGACGGTCGGATCGGAGCTTTGACTTGTCAATCTTCCTCAATGAGCCGCCCAAATTGCTGCTGAAACTGACTCTTATAGCCGCGCATCATATACTTCTCGAGGCCGATCGGGGATCAAGATGAATCCCGATCGTCCTGAAAATTTTATCTCACGTCCAAAACTCCATGATTATAGATCTGACCGGTTGGATATTCGTTTCAACGGTCCAATACTTTCCAGAAAATCGAGGAAGTCACAGTTAGGGTTTCTGTGAATCCTGCGTTTTTCTGTTACAGCTGCCTCTTCTCATCAACGAACGGACATCCAAACGGACTCTGATCGACGCCAAATTTTGTGGGACTGTTCATCAACTTCGAATATTGATTCTGACCGGAGGGATCTTCGTTTTAACGGCTCAAACAACGGAAAAAACGAAAAGACTAAACAGCTACTGTACAGATCTATTTTCTGGAAATTAAACTTGCAATAAAAATAAATTACATAATTTCCTATACTCATGTAAACGAAATTTTCATCGTTTATATGAGTTTACAATAGATCTAACGGGTAAACAAAGTGCCAACCCCAATCCATCTCTTCAACCATAACAATTTATCACTATCAATGCATAAAACAATAAATAAGATTTACCTACATGCAATTCCACTCCTTTAAGTCGTTTAATTACGATTATGACTATATAAATCGTGGAACCTTGCTCTGATACCACATGAAGGATGCAGGTTTTTAGATCTAAACGAATTAGATCTACGCGCAGCGGATGGATCACGATTTATATATCAAAACACATAATTAAAGGACTTAAACTACTACAAGGGGGTTTAAGGTCATGTTACCAATAACGGGAAGAGAAGCCTTGATCTTCCGATGTGTTCTCCAAACGGCGGTTGGTGGACACCCTTCTGGATACACGAACCTCCTTGATATGCAACACCAAGAAAAACTTAAAGTTTTTCTTCTTCTAAAACCTAGGCAAGAAAACTAATTTTTCTCTCTCCTTTTACAAGTGGTGGTCTAAATTATGCCATCTAATTTCCTTGGAATAACTCTCCTTTTATAGGAGAGTAAATCTTGGCCTCCAAGTATTAATTAATTAAATAAATAATTAATTAAACAAAATAAAAAGATATTTTCCTTAATGACTAATTGTGACATGTATTGACCAATAGAAAATCAAATAACAAGTCATCCAACCAATCATGTAACAAGAATATCTTTTATTTTCCACATCACAAAAATTAATTCTTGTGATAATTAAATGATAAGAGGCGCCACTTTTAGGGTTAAAAGCCCACATAAAATGTCTTTTATGTGTATTATATTTTTTAGCCCAACTAAATAATATGCATATCAATTAATTAGCCCAGCCAATTAATTATCACTGAGGCCCAAATAACAAGATTATCAGTCCGAATTACAGAAGCCACATCGGGGACCATGGACCTATAACTAGTAGCTCAATAATTAATTATTCATCGAATGAATAAGTACATTAATTATTAATTCCGGGATTACGCCACCATAAACCCAAATCGAACTCTACCGATTATAGATGTATACTTATACTCAACCCATAGAGTGAATAAGCGTCCATTGATATAATCACTACATACGGATTAACCCTCCATAGATCGTCCATTCTCGGTGGGAAGTCTCCGTGAACCCGACTCGAGAATATCTTATCCTTATTTACCATTAACCCCTCGATGATCAATTAGTAGTACATATATCGACTAGTAGCTAATTAGTCAAATGTGAACTCCCGGGATCGATCACTTTCTTAGGGCTAACAAATAAGGGGACTGTCTCTCTACTTCCTGCAGGAAGGAATGGATTCCATGTCTGTGAAAATCAGAACTACTCACTCATCCGGAGATAGTGCCAATGAGAAGTGGCTTGGAACACATTATTTAAGTGAACCGTAACTAACACATCAAACACTACCCCGGGACAAGCAGCATCCTGTGATCACCTCAGGATTAAGGTTGATCCATATATGATCATCTAATGATTTAATAAGATTCCTCGATTACGGAATTATATCAAGAAATTCAGATTAAATCGGTCCAGTCCTATATGAATGCCATCATATATAAATGCCCCACGTAGTACCTCTACCGACAATCCGGATAAGACTATCACACCCTAAGGTGTTCTGGGCGCATTATTGGTGTTTTAATCAAGAGACCCTAAACTCTGATTAAGTTCACCACGGACTAACAGTTTAAGTATACCACCACTAACTCAATCCTCACGTGTAATCCATACACTGAGTTAAGTGGTTACATACAGATATACTTAGGGTTTGCAGCAGTGTGTTACTTTACAAGCACAAAGCAAGTAATAAGGTGAGATAAGTTCTGTCATTCATTAAAAACAATTACACAAATTGTCTTTCGGGCACTACACCTAACAGTGATCCCAAGAAGACCAAAAACCCAAGCTTCTTCTTCAAGCATGTGTTCAGAATTATGAAGTTGAAGTCTTGAATCACCCTCCTTCCATTCTAGATATGCAGCAATTCTATCATCAATATCTCTTGCAGATATTTGTGCGGGTTCTTTGATCGCGTGTAAGTACTAACGTCGATATTACTAGCAAGAATACTAGGTACATCGTAGTATAGTAAATGCGAGTCAAGGTCTATCCCACAGAGACAATGCAAGTAAAATTATAAACGATTCTAACCTAAAAAAGAAGAAATGTTGGAAATAAAATTTATGTTTTGTTGATGATTCATCACTTATTCAGTTATTGTTTTTAGTCCCCATTGATGAAGTGCCATAACTAGCTGTTATAGTGCAAAGCAAAAAGATGTCTAGAAATCACTGTATAGGATTTAATAGATTCTGATATTTGTATAATTTAATCGGACAAGCACTATAGTGGTTCTAGGTTCAGAACTGAGAAATTGAGTAAATAGCTTAAGGAAACTGAGATCCTAAAGAGATACTAGAAAACTGACATAAGAGCACACCCAACAGAAACTAAAGAAGGTAAGTTCGCTGAGGGACACAGACTTAGTTGACTTATCTAGAAGATAGAAGAACTGAAGGACACAGACTCAGTTATTGAAGACTGAAGAACTGAGGGTTCAAACTCAGTTTATGAAGACTAAGCCGAGATCAGAAAGTTAGACTTCGTGCAAGAGTGTGATGACTCGAATCGACTTTATGGATCTTGTAAGACCTAAGTATCATAAGGACAATGATATCTAGATGATTAATTGAAAATGGTGTACTGATTTAGTCAATTATAATCCGATGAAGTATAGAGTATCGAGATTTTGAAGAAGAGTAAAAACTCAGTTAATGCTTTTAAAAACAAGAAACTGACTGAGTCGTGATTCAATAAGTTTTTAACTGAAGATAAGACAAATCAAGACAAATCGATCGTTATAAGATATGCAATCTTATTGGACACACAGAAATGTCAGAAAGGACACTGACATACAAAATGGAAAGCAGGACCACTAATTGCTATAAGGATTCAAATTCAAATAATCTAACCGTTAAATAAACCCTTATAAATAGACTACTTCTACCACTAGAAGAAGGGCGGAATTCTAAGAATTAATCTAATCAAGAAAGTTCATACAAAGGGGGAAAGCAATTCAAAAGAATTCTTGCTAAGAACATAATTGCAAGATCAAGAAATATCTTCAAGTGTTCATAAGCATTCAAAGAAACATCAAGATCAATCATTTGAAGAAAACAGAGCTATTCATAACTTATATATCTATGAAAGAAAGCACAAATCACAAATTGAATCATAGTTATTGATTCAAGTCTCAACTTTGATTTTATCAAAGATGTTAGACTGTGAAACACCAAGAAGGTGTGAAGGAAAAATGTGTCGCAAATGTGAAGATCAGATTTGTGAAGAATGGTGAAGAGGAAATTCAACCCTCCAAGGACCAAGTAGCAAGCTTAGTTCAAACAACAATCCTACTCTGAAGACAAAAGTCTGGAAGATTTTGATGCTAGGGATTAGTGAATGACAATCAAGTTTCTAGAATTTACTTTATGTCTTGTAACTGTAAACCTCAAGAACATAGTGGATTTGGCCTCCTACATCATAGGGGAAGAGAGGATTGACAGGATTACACCACCTGGAACCTCTATAATTCTTGTTTATTTACATTACACATTTAATTACTGCATTATAGTTATATTCATCTAGTTCACATACTCAAAGAAACATCGTAAAATCGAGTCAAGATATTAATCGATAATTCATATTTCACAAAGGCTTAATTTATTCCGCTACACATTAACTCAGTTAAGGATAAGTCAGTTTTGACTTATACTGAGCCAAGTTAGCTTAACTCCGCACAAGTTTTAACTGAACCTTAATTGTTAAATAATATAGTTTTCGGTGTCAAGTTTTATTTACCCCCTCTAAACTTGTGTTAGCCTTTCCTAGGGACGAACAAGCAACATAGAGGCGGTCATTGACCAACCATTAACATAAATGAAAACAAACTTGGTATTTCTCCCCCACTTCTCACCGATCTACTAACATGGATTAGTTAATCGTTATGTTTACATCCCCACATACTTTCCTTAAATTAATCGCGAGCTTAGTTTTAATTATCATTATCAGCTACGGGTGCAACTCCTACTCCTATCTACTCCGAAAATGGTAGTAGACAATCTATACGCTTGCCACCCTTCTTAATTGGTCCGTAATAGCCCATACATATGAAAAACCAGAATTGCTAATATCGAGCACTAACTCATACCGTGCACGTTCCTAGGGTCCATTCAAGAATATGTCCAAACTTAGCACTTCACTATTCGTATTTCATGCCAGTTTACAATTACAATAAGCAGATTGTCCAGATCTAACCTACTGTTAGTTAAACCTGTCAATCAACGTAGCTGTAGTGAATCCCAGTTTTAGGTTTTCTAAATATTGCCTCGGTAAACCGGTATAGACCGCCGGGTTACCGGGGTTTTATTTTCCTATTCATGGATCTACATTGCTCAATTTCGATTATTCTAAGTAAATTATGGGGTCTTTAAACATGCAGATTAACTAAAACACAGAAATACGAACAGATCTACCATATTGAAGACAAAAAGGAACGTTCAAAGCTTCATACCTTCAACAATGGTGATCTAGCTCGATCTACTCAAGCTAGAGATGGTGGAGAAATGGAGGAAACCAGAAACAACTCTTCCAAAGCTCGAATAACTTTATTTCATTAAAATATGTAATGTAATTGTAATAATATATAAAACTTATGTTAATGCGGCCTTATATGGATACAGTGACCGACTTAAGACTCTCTAAAACCCTAACCAACCTAGTAGAGGTGGCAGAATCGGTTTCATGTTCAACAAGTCCTCGGTTTACCGGACCTCGATAAACCGGGCCGACTTTTCTTTCTTTTCTTCAGCAGACTTTCTCTTAGACTTCAATAACTTGGCCCAATATATTTCCTTTGGTCCAGATCCATTCTCCAATGCTCCAGATCCGGTACATCCTATAAAACACGCAAAATGAGACAAAACAGTACCAAATCTATGGGAAAATAACAGAGATGCAGAATTACGATCCTGGAAACACTCATATAGCATTTAACATATATTCGACATAATAACGAGCCTATCTATCCTCTCTTGAGCAGAATTCAGGGTGAATAAAGGTATAATTATTGGTACCATTTAGAGCATTATCATTCTTCTGGAGTGTCATCATCATCTCCATTATCTTCTTCAACCTCTTCATTGTCGGGTTGATTATCATCACCACTTCCTTCTTCCTCTTGGCGTTCGGTTTGGTCATTTGTTTCCTCTTCCTCTTCTTCATCTACTAACTTTCCAAAATCTTCCTTGTCCAAATTTCTTTGAACTTTTTGTTTCTTTCTTTGCCCGGAGGTGTTTCTGCCCGATTGTTTTCTCTTCCCTCCTCCTGTTGTCTTCTGTTGTTTGACATAAGTAAACATGATTTTGGAGTCATGCAATTAGTGAATTTTTATGATGGGTACTGTCAGACATTGCATGAGATAGTGGAGTTTGTTAGGAACATTTTATTATGTTTTGATGATAGCCGTACTAGCTGTTATAGCAAGCCTGAAATAAGTTAGAATTGTCTGTATAAGTCTTTACTTAGAGTCTGACATGTTGTATAAGTTGAGTCAGACAAGTATTGTACTAATTGGCCGGACGGCTGAGTAAAAACAGATTTTCGGCAGAGTGAACCCAGCCAAGTACCAGCAGAGAGAGCATGAAGACATTATGGTCTGACTTATAACCAAGGAAGTATGTGATGACCTTGGATAAGTCTAAGTTACATTCCAAGTGATGAAACTTGATGTTTAAATATGGTTTACACTGATCCCACACAAATGAAGGATCAGTGAAGTATAAAGATTCTCATGAACCTAAAAGAATGAAGGAAACAGTAAATCGGCAAAGTGAACTGACTATCGGCTGAGTGAAGACAAAGCAGTGAAGGAAGATCTAAGCGGAAAAGTTAGACAGTCACTTAACTGATCAGTGAAAGGCCAAGTAAACCTTACTTGATCAGATTTTGAAATATGAAGAAGATACAGAGGATCAAGCATTAAATGCACAATCAATGAGGATCAATCAAGGAAGGATTTTTGATAAATGTTTGAAGAAAAATCCGATCACTGAAATCAAGGAGAATATAATTAAGGGGGAATCAAGAATAATATCAAGGATTATTCCCCTCATTAAAATAGCCAACGGACAGAAATTCAAATCAAAGATTATCAAGGCTATAAAAATAAGGCATTGACAGACAAGAAAAAATATATAAGAGAACGATTAAGTTTGATAATTTACAAGCGTAAACTCACAAAGTGAAACGCTTCATCCAGGCTTAAAGGAAATATCTAGAGATCAACTCTCGTGAATCGTAACATCAGTTGCAAATCTAGCATTGAGATTGATCAAAAACTTGTGAATCCAATTCACATCAATCTGGGCAATTGAATCGAGAAATCGAGAAGGAGTTGCAACCTTTGTGATAGTCTTTGAAATATTTGTTCTCGGCGAGCGTTGATGATAGACTCGAGTCACCAAGCTTTCGAAGCCGGGAGTGATAGTCTTGAAGATTGTGAAGCTAGTGTAGTCAAGGACAATCGTATTTATTGTATCTCGTGGAAAACAATAGTGAATTTCTCCAATCATCACATGAGAAGAATGGATTAAGGGATTACACCACCCTGAACCACTGTAAACCATTGTGTCTATTTACTTTCAGCAATTTACTTTTCAGCACTTTACTTAACTGCATAATATATATCTGTGGTTGCATAATCTTCTTTGAAACAATGTTTTAAGAAGGGACTTATCCGCTGCCCAAAGGCTTTTAAATATAAGAAATTTTTTTGAAACTCCACTATAGTCATTCACCCCCCTTCTTACTATAGCTTCACCCTTTTTTGGGACCAACAGAGTTGAATTCCATAGGACATCTTTACCCAGAAGATCCTCTTTTTCTCTTTCCTTCCACTAGCCCCTTTAAAGCAAAGATTGGCCTCTCCCTGGATTTGCTCTTTGATTCTCGTGGATGAAATAGTTGGCCCAATTGAACTCCAGACTATCATAGATAATTCCATAAGGCGCATTCTACCCTCTGTCATGGCATTTTTTTGCTCCTAGCTTGCCTTCAATGGTCTTTCCAATTAGAGCACTAAATTCACTGAATGGTTTATTTAAGTAAGATCTAAAACAGTTGACCTTCTTAGAGCCTGAGTTCGCCGTTTTAGATTTTGTTACCTGTAACTGGCCCAAGTTTTGTGGAACAAGGCGACTTTTGATTGACCTTTATTTGAGAGTTTAAGATGTTTATGGATTACCTTTGTGTAATTACCACTTCTATACCATTGACAGATGCAACGATCTTGTCTTCACCATTTCTACACCCTCTTTTGAGAGATCCCAGAAACAAACTTGGCAGTTTTCCAAAATGAGATGAGGCTTTCATAGAAAATATCTTTGATAGAAGGATTGAGAAAAGTCAACAATCCTAGGTTTTAGCATCCATTCCCCAATCGTTGGGCTTCTTCGTCACTTCCACATAGCTTTAAGTAGTGTTCTTTTTGAAAGAACGATCCAGTAGCAATCGATTTCTCATAATGTTTTCCAGTTTGGGTGGTTGAAGAGGATGAATCCATTGTTTGAATGAATTTGAGATGTGAAAAAAAGCTTTGATTTTTTAGAGAAAAAAAGGGTTTATGATTTGCAAGAAAGCTTTGTTTATATAGGATAATTTGAGAAGTGTGAATGCGGTTGAATATGGAAGGATTTGATGAAGTAATGGCGTGATTTTGTGTATATAAATCACGATATTTGAGTGTAGTGAGGGGTGAATTGAGGTATGTAATGATAAATCCTAGGAATCGAGGCGTTGCTGTCATTTCTGTATTTTAAAATAATATAGTTACCTCCACGATTATGAACTAACCTCCACGTGGGTGATCTTTCATATAATTATTCTCCATAACTTCTCTGATTTTCCACATGTGTAAAGTTGATTTTGTTCACACTTCACTTTGCTGTATTCTTCACAGTTTATCGGTGAAGTAACTTGGCTGGTTCTAGGCTGGTGTAGTGACTTCTTTAATAAGCTACTATATAAAACTGTTCCTAACAATCAGTGAAGTTAACTTCACTGGTTACCATTGCCTTACCTGTCAAGTGAGCGCACCCAAAATGGCAAAGGTTCAGTCAGCTGGTGATGTTACTTAGCTGATTACTCCAGTTAGCTGCTCTTCATAACTTAATCGATTTCAATCATTCACAACTCAGTTCTCAACTTGCAAAATCTTTCATGAATGAGTGGTTTAGTAAAGATATCATCCAATTGATCTTCAGTTGGTATGTATCTTAGAATAACATCTCCTTTTTGAACATGATCTCTGATAAAGTGATGTCTCACATCAATATGCTCTGTTCTTGAATGCAATACTTGATTTCCAATAATAGATATTGCGCTTGTGTTATCACACATAATTGGGATTGTTTTCTCCTCCATTCCATAGTCCTTTAGCCGTTGTCTGATCCACAACACTGGTGCACAGCAGCTACCTACTGCTATGTATTCTGCTTCAGCTGTTGATGTGGATATAGAGTTTTGCTTTTTGCTAAACCATGATACTAGTATGCTGCCTAGCATTTGACAAGTTCCAGATGTTCTTTTTCTATCAATCTTGCATCCAGCATAGTCTGAGTCTGAATATGACATTAGTTTGATTCCTCCATCTTTTTGATACCATATTCCTACATTGATGGTGTTATTTAGATATTTGATGATTCTTTTAGCTGCTAGTAAGTGGGATTCGTTTTGTTGAGCTTGGAATCTTGCACAAACTGCTATTGCAAATTCTATATCAGGCCTGCTTGGTGTTAAGTAGAGTAAGGATCCAATGATCCCTCTATACAAATTTTGATCAACATCTTTTACAGACTCATCTATCCCAAGAATAACTCTTACACACATTGGTGTATCTGCTGTGCCACTTGTATCCATACCATATTTGTGTATCAGGTCTTTTGTATACTTGTCTTGATTTATGAAAATGCCATCCTTCATTTGTTTCACTTGTAAACCAAGAAAGTAATTGAGCTCTCCCATCATACTTATTTGAAATTTGGTCTTCATCAGATTTGCAAACTGCAAACACAGGTTTTCATCTTCTGATCCAAAGATGATTTGAACTGACAATGTGTTAGTACCTTCTTCTAGCTTGACAAGAGTCTTGTCAATGGTCCCTTTGTTGAATCTATTGTCGATTAAGAACTGTGACAGTGTCTTATACCAGGCTCTGGGTGCCTGTTTGAGTCCATATAGTGCCTTTTTGAGCTTGTACACTATATTCTCCTTCCCTTTGAGTTGGAAACGAAGGTGTTGTTCCACATATACCTCTTCTTCCAAAAGGCCATTCAGAAATGAACTCTTGACATCCATTAGATAAACTTTGAAGTCTTTATGTGCTGCAAAATCTTGAAAGAGACTGATTGCTTACAATGTTGCTACTGGTGCAAAGGTTTCATCATAATCTATTCCTTCTGCTTGAGATTAGCCTTTTTGCAACTAGCCTTGCTTTGTTTCTGTTGATCCCTTGAAAAGTCTAACACAAGTTTAGAGGCGGGGGGTGATCCACTACAAGAAAATGGGTCTTTAATGAGGAGATTTTAATGAGGATTCAAAATTCCGTCATTAAATGATACTAATAATGAGGAGATTTAAATTATTTTGTCGGTTGATGACCAAATGGGAATTCTCCTCATTATGTATCATATTTCTCCTCATTAATGACAATATAAAAAAAATCTCCTCATTTACTATACAAATTTAAATAAGAGTATTGATAGAAAAGATTAACGGTTGTCTTGCCACAACGAATGATTACACAAATCAGTGATCTCCACCATTAATCATAATGACTTAAATTGATAATGATATAAATCTAAGACGATCAGCAGTAGAGATCACCGTCACACATTACTCTCGCAAGACAAACCATTGGCTCTCTATCGTTAAATGGTAGTAATAATGAGGAGAATTTAATCATGTTATTTGTTTTATTAAGGCTGATGGATAAAAACACACAAATCACGGGACTCTATTTCATTCTCTTTTGCCCCCAAATTTCAGAAACCCTAAATCGAATTTTCTCTCAGCCATTGCTCAAATCCCTCAAAATCTACAATCCTGTTTCATCTTCTTCTTTTTCATGTGCCTAATCGGATATTGTAAGAACTGATGCTACTTTGAATCGTATTTCGAAGCACTCAATTCCCGATTTTGAAGGATTTCGCAATCAAGATTTTGAAAGGTGATATCTTTCTGTTTAATATCGATTTTGTCTTTCATTATTCTGATGATTGTACCCTAATTGCCTTTGTAAATGTTCAGGCATGAAAGGTGTTACCGTTGCCACTGATTTGCTGCTGATACGAGCTTTAAAACTCTGATTTTGAACTTGTTCACAGTAAAGGTGAATCGGCTCTGATTTCTTGTAATCGTATATGTCACTAATTGACTATTGCTGCAGATACGAGCATTATAGCTGCCTGATTTTGTGTCAAATTTGGTTATGGAAGGTCTAGTTCTGTAAAGCTATCATCTTTACCTTTGTGCTGCTATTTTGAGCATTCAAAGCTCTGAATCTATGATTTCCGGGTAGTATTAGTTCACTATTATTCTCTGTTAATTCTTATCATGATTTCACTGATCCTGTTCATACCTCTAAGGCTATTAATAGCCAGTAATATCAACAGGATTGCACACAAGTCAAAACACAAGAAATCCCACATTTTCACTTCAAACATTTGTTTTTCTTTTTACTGAAAAAGTGTGTTCAGCAGTAGTATGACATTACAGAGTCAAGTACCGAAGGAGATACACAAGTTGGTTCTTTCTATGGCATATAGAAGAGATGAACATCGTGATTCTCTCCTATTGGTCTGTAAGTGGCTACTTTGTTTTATAGTTTTCATAGTTGTGTACTTGAAGAACTGTTTTCTTGATTGTTGTGTGTTATTGATTGAGTCAACCTTTTGTCTAGTGAAAATCTAGCTAGTGTTAATTTGACATAATCCGTGTTCAGAATCAGTCTCAAAGGCACTTGGTTTGATAAATTAAGGTTACTTGTCTGAAAGAGACTTGAGGAACTGATTCTTGACTGTAAGAGATTGAATCAAAGTGACACTAGGCCTGATTGGCTCACTAGTGTGTTTATATCCCTTATTGTTACTTCCCTCAGAATTTCAGGCCCGACACAAACTCATTGAGTCAAGGACTGAAATTCAGTGTCTGTTACTTTTGTGCTTGGCTCTGTCTTGATAATTTGTTGGTTCGTGTCTGCCATTGCACACACAAATTTCATAGTGCCCCACATAAACACTTTGCTGAATTATCAGTGCACACACAAATTTCATAGTGCCCCACATAAACACTTTGCTGAATTATCAGTGCACTTACCCTGCCCTGTTTATTGTGCTGCATAATTGATAACCTGCTCATGCTGTGTTGTACCTGCATTTGCTGAAACTTGCTTAGATCAGCTTGTCACACTGCTGAGTTATCTCATCTGCTTATCTTGCTGGTTCTGTGCATCTTAAATCTGTTGTGCTGATAATCATCTTGGTGCTGCCACATTTGCTGTCCAATTGAGCTTTGAATTTTGCTGCATTTTTGCTGCATCATTAATGATCCTGTGAAGCATAAGTCTTGCTGCTGTTTCACTTTTCTGAACCTGCCATATTTTTGCTAAGGGAAGCCTTGTCCTTGCTGATCTTCTGCACACCAATCTGAATCTTAATCACGCACTTGCTTTGCACCTGCTGCGTGTGTCTGACACTTTCTGTATCACTTATGCATATAACCTCATTGAATTGTACTGCTGCACCTTGCTGAATCTTGTGAGCATATAACCTGCTGATTAATTGACTACTTGCTGAACTCTTGCTACACACAAGCTGCTGTTACTGCACTGTTTTTGCTCACATAACCTGCTCCTCATCCGATCTTGGCACTGAACTCTGTTGATTGAAGTTGTAAACATAAATGCTGCTATCTGCTCCTATGCTTGTGTTCTGTTAGACCATTTGCACTGCTGTTTGGCTGAGTCTTCCACCTGCTTAGTCTGTGTATAGCAACTTATTCTGCTACTATAATATCTGTTGTAATTGCCTTGATAGCATCCTGTAATAAGTCTATTTGGTGTCCTTGTTGACTGGTCTGCTGAACCTGTTTGTACTCGGGCTTGATTCACAGTCTTGATAGTCTTTAGCCATTGATTTTGACTATCTCTATTGGGAATCATTTGAGGTATCAACTTAGTCTTGATCAGCTCAGTATTTCAGTGTGGTGTATTATTATAGTTGATATATTGTATACAAGAATGAACTACTTTCGTTTCGTACTTATATCACCTGGACTTTATCTGTGCTGACAGCTTTGTAATTCACTATATCTGCAGTTTTGGCTTTATAAGACTGAACATCTATTTATGTACTCCGGATCTGAACAGCCTTGTAACTTATTTTTTTGATGTTCTCCCTGTTAATCTCCTTTATAATCAGAGTTGTATCTTGACAGTTCTGCAGTTTATTGTATTCGAAAATACAACCTGCTGTGTTAATCGTATAAATCTCTAAGTTGTATTTTATTTGCAGTATCATTGCTACCTGCTATTTTGTCATACAGCTTGAACTTCATGAAAGTCGTCCATTTTCCTTGTTTACGCCTTTGTAAATCCTGGGCAACAACTTGTATTGCGTCAAATTTAACTTGCAGAATACTACTTTAGTTTATTTGATCAACTTGAACCAACTTGACTCTAGTATAATAAGTACTACTTGTTACACTCGATTTGATCACACAATCATTTGTCACATTATTTGATCACTAAGGTTTTTAGAACACATTTTTTTAGAGTTCACATTTTTTATTTATATTATATCCAATTCTCTTATTGGTGTTTATGTTGGCTTTAAATCGATCACTTCTTTTTCTCCGGGCTTATATTGTAATAATTGCTGATGTTGTGACTGTACTTTGGCTGATGTACCTCAATGGTTTGCGATTGTTCACCCCTGCTATTACTCCTGAAGTTCTGTTTGTCTATGGTTCAGTCTTGTGTTTTTCTTGAGCCTTGGAATTTGATGTTAGTCTGCTGTGTATAAGGTTCTTCCCGAACGTGTCTGTTTGCCTTGGATAATCTGTGTTGGGCATGTAGATTAGCTCATTTGTATTTTTATTGACAGTCGTGCGACTTTGTAGGTAGGCATCGAAGTCATACCACTGGAGTAGGACATAGTGCCGTACGTGTGACTTTGTAATCCACCCAGCCATCCCAGACATCGTTTGTCTCCCGAAATGAGCATGAGACTTTGTTGAATGCATTCTGTATTTTGATGTGGTACATCAAGGAGAAGGATCCAGATGCATGAGGAGAAGATTTTCTAATACCTGCTCGGTTAGCTTCTTGTGCTCCTTCATCGATTGGTCTTGCGTCTGATAGTGATGATGTAGCTTATTTACATGATATTTAGTCAATTATGTAAGCATTGTACATTTACAGTTGCATGGATTTCAAGTCATTTTGGCATTGTAATTACTGATGGGTCAATAGTCTTATAATGAGGAGATGTATCATAAATATTTCATGATTTAATGAGGAACAAATTGTTTTTTAACGAGGAGTTGGGTTGTATTAAATTTTTATCGAATGAGGAATAAACGACTCGATACTGAGGAGATTAGTCGTCATGAAACATAATTTTAATGAGGAGCAAATATTCTCATTAAATGTATGCCTTAATTAATGAGAAGGTCCATTTCTCCTCATTATATGTCATTAGCGGCGGAAGCGGCAATGAGGATTGAGTTCTCCTCATTAAAAGCTTTTAATGGGGAGAAATGGACAATTTATGAGGAGAATTCTCCTCAATAAAAGGCAAATTTCTAGTAATGTGAATAAACTTGTCACCAAAAACCTAACTTAAAACTGAATCTTAAACCATATTTAGTTCAACTTAAATTTGTGCGGAGTTAAGCTAATTTAGCTGAGTATAAGTCAAAACTGACTTATCCTTAACTGAGTTAACCGGCAGCGGATTAAATTAAGCCTTTGTAAAATATGAGTTATCAGTTAATATGCTGACTCATTTTCTTGTGTTTGCTGAGTATGTGACCTAGATGAATATAACTATAATGCAGTAAGTAAATGAGTAATGTAAATAAACAAGAATTATAGAGGTTCCATGTGGTGTAATCCTGGCAGTCCTCTCTTCTCCTGTAATGCGGAGGTCAATTCCACTATGTTCTTGAGGTTTACAGTTACAAGACACAAAGTAAATTCTAGACAGTTGATTGTCCTTCACTAATCCCTAGCTTCACAATCTTCCAGCTTCAGTCTTCAATAGGTAGAATTGCTGTTTGAACTAAGCTTGCTACACTGGTCCTTAGAGGGTTGAATTGCCTCTTCACCAGCTCTTCACAAACACAGTCTTCCTGACTGCAGCTCAACTGTCCTTCACACCTTATTGGTGTTTCATAGTCTAAAGCCTTTGATAAAATCAAAGTTGAGACTTGAATCAATAACTATGATTCAACTTGTGATTTGAGCTTTCTCTTCTAGATATGTAAGTTATGCACCACTCTATTTTCTTCAAATGGATGATCTTGATGTTTTCTTTGAATGCTTATGAACACTTGATGAAATTTTTTGATCTTGCATTTAAGTGCTTAGCAGTAATTCTTTTGATTTGCTTTCCCCCTTAGTATGAACTTTCTTGATTTGATTATGTCTTAGAATTCTACATCTCTTCTTGAAGTAGAAGTGATCTATTTATAGGGGTTTCTTTAATGGTTAGATCATTTGAATTTGAATCCTTATAGCCGTTAATGGCCCTGCTTTTCTTTTGTGTGTCAGTGTCCTTCCTGACATTCTGTGTGTCCAATAAGATTGCTTATCTTATAACGGTCAGAATTATCTTCAGTTTCTCTTAACTTCAGTTAAAAACTAATTCAAACATGACGTAGTCAATTTCTAGTTTTAAGAGCATTAACTGAGTTTTTACCCTTCTTCAAAAGCTCAGTACTCCATTCTTTATCTGATCATAATTGACTAAATCAGAGTACACAATTCTCAAACAATCATTTAAGATATCATTGTCCTTATGATTCTTAGGACTTTATACAAGATCCATAAAGTCAGTTCAGGTCATCACAATCTTGCCTGAAGTCTAACTTCACAGTCTCAACTATAGTCTTTGTCACGGATTTTATTAGCAAACACAAACAAGTAATAATATTTATAAATCCGGTTTTCTCAAGTATAAGGATCGTGAATATAGAGTAGTTGATACCGGTCGATCTTACGGGAATCAAGCGATTGCTAACCCTAGTTTTCGTCTAACTAAATTATGTCACTAAAAAAACTAATCTAAACAAATGGGTAAAATCGAACAAAATCGAAAATAAACTTAACTAAAACGTAAAATCGACAGTAAGATATGATCTAAAGCCAGGAAAGATACGGGTTGCGTAACTATTAAACTAAAACTAAACCTAGTATGCAATAAAGGAAATTGATTAACTAAACAATTCACGTTCTAAGGGATTTAATCAAATTATAACGAGTAAACGAGCAATTGATCCACCTATCCTATCAACATTCGGCCCAATTCAGATTATTTCGTGATTTCTAACCAAGTTGTGATTCACCTAACCAAGGTATGAACTCCTAATTTCTTAGACAAGTTCTCCTATCAATCTTTTATCTTTCGATCTAAAGATTAATGCGTTCAAATCAAGGTGTGAAATCTCTCAATTTCTAACCTAGAAATCTAACCTAATAACTCTCGTTAATTAGATTTAAGATCTATTCTTTATCATGGTGATCTAAAGTTTAATATGATTTTCATCAAAATAAACAATCAACAAGCAACGATCTTTCGATATGAATTGCAATAAACATCATAAACACGATAAAAAAACAACTTGAATTAAAATACTCACAAGATAATCAAGAACGGAACTGAATTATTGAGTTGGACGGCTTCACAACGCTCGTTCAAGGCTTTTAGCCTCTAAGCATCCTCTTGAAACTTGGAATTGCAGGAAAAGCTAACATAAAACTACCTACTTTTAATCTAGAGTTTGGAGCATAAAAACTGGAATAAAAGAAGTAAAAACGCAGCCTAAAGCCGCCCCTAGGTTTTAGGGTTTGAGTATTGTGGAATTGGTCTCTCATATGTGAGAAAACAATTTGTTATTTATAGAGTCTTGAGTCGGTTCGCCAAAGTCGGTCGAAGGACACCCGCCCACTTCTTTGGGACGCTCGCTCGTTTGCCCCGGAATCTCTCAGACGCCCGCCCACTTCAGGCCCAAACTCTCTCAGATCAAAATCGAACCTCCGGACGCCCGTTCACTCAATCAAACGCCCGTCCACTCGGGACGGGACCTTGACGCCAGTTCAATATGATCGAATTTTGATTTCTTGATCTTTATCTCTTTTTTCTCTATCTCATTCCTTCATTATCTCTTTTATCATCAATTAGCTCGAACTTAATCAACCTTTGATCATCTTTTGAGCCTCAAACATGTATCTATAACACATAAAAACATCGCAAAAATGTAATATCATTCAAATAATCATAAAATCAAGATTAAAACACCAAAATTAACCAATTTTGCGATTAACTCGTTAAAAATCTCATTTACTCAATACTTCCGTTAAACACTCGTTTCTTATGCAAATTATACAAATACGGGGGAAAATATCATAAAATATATCAATATAAATCGTATAAATTCACCCTTAACAACTCCCCCACACTTAAGCTTTTGCTCGTCCCGAGCAAAACAAAACGAAAGTTAAGGCTCGGAAAAAGAACAGACATCTCAGACAATATAGCATAGACCCAATAAATCAGAAGTTCACCACTGTGTGTGTGCAAAGCCATAGAAAACTTCCACTAAATCCAAACTTGAGAAACTCGAAGCAAAACTAGCTAATACCCCCTCATAGACTAGTAATAAATGACACTCATAAGATGTACCCTACAAACGTGACATATCCCGAAAAGGATGATCGAGTATATCTAGGGCCTTTCTGCAATACTCAGAGGATAATCCCTACAGCATATCTATTAGTTTCTACTGGGGATAAGATAGACGATAACTTAGTCTTTCATTCATTTCATATTACTTCTTATTGCATGTTGATTTAACTACTTCACTTAAACACACATCAGAGTGAGCTGTTGCCCTGTCATAGCAGAATAGGATATTCGAGATACACCCTACCTTACTCCAATCATAAGGCAGCTTCTTCTGACTGTCGTGAGCTTTTAGTCATCATAGTGGTATAGGACATACGTGGTATACCCTATCACACTCAAATCATCGACTAGCTTCCGACACACCCAATAACTTTATATTTTTCAACTTTTTCATTTGACAATAAGTTACGTGTTACTTATCACATTCAAACCTTCAGATATTCACAGTATATCATACTCCGGATCTAAATACAAACTATCATAAATCTCAAGATACGTACGTAGCACTAAGCACATGACTTATAAGAAAATCAAAAATCACTCAAAAAAAGGGTATAACTTTATAAATTAGCTCATCGCTCACTATGGCTTGTGAAAAATAGATCTCGTGTGAAACAACTAACTTATCAAACATATGATATATAGTATGGATGACTATAAAATAACGAACATAGATTATGCATTGCTTACTCGGGACAGAACAAAAAACAAAAATGTCGAAAAAGTTCAAAAATTTTAGCTCATTTTTAGCTCATTGTGCATAGAAACATAACGAATTAAGCAAATGTATAGATACAGATCAAATCATTCCCCCCCACATTTAAAGATCAACATGTCCTCATGTTGTGTGGAAAGTAAATAGAGAAAGAACTTAGCTGATTTTAACAGATACTTGAATCGTCGGTCAGCCGAAGCCTACGTGATCGACACTTAGAACTCGTGAATCGACAATGTAGCTCGACAAAACCGCTAAAAATATACCTGCACTACCTGACAAACACGGAAACATCTCGGGGAAAACGGGGAATTATACTAAAACGAAAAGGGATAGCAAAACCGCGTAGTATCGAAATATGAAACATTTAAAACATCCACAAGTGAAACAAAGTAGAAATGAACATACTGATGCCTTATGGCTGACATGATTCAATCGAAAAAAATAAACAGTAGCAATATCAAAAGTACAACGAATCATGTAATGAAATGTAGCAAAAGAATACAACCATAAGCTATGATAGACAAAACAAAATCTAGAATGGAAAAATAGAATCGTGGTCGCCCGGTGCCGCAGAGTAATCATCACCGGAGGTGCTCCTCCCAAAGGAGAGTCGATCGCTCCTCATCGATTTACGACTCGGACTCGCCCAGGACATCCGCAATCGCCGCTCAATCTCGCCTCGAATAAGTGTAATCGATAACGCCGAGCGAAGATTCGCCGTCCCTTACAGCCGGCCTCACTCATACACTTCAAAATAGTCAAGATGTTATTCGGGAAGTCCGAATATCCTCCAACCAGTTCTCGACATCATCGCCCATACTCAACCTCATCCGGATCTGAGGAGATATAGTAGGAAGCGAGGATACTCGAGGCGGTGCCGATGACGAACTGTGCTCCCGTGGTGCCCCGACTCGTGATCGCCCCAAGACTTACCCTTCTCTCGCCAGATATAGGCCAGGGTTCTTCGGTTTATGATCCGCTCCATACTCAGTGCACACCGGCATCAAGACAAAAACCGTGAATCAAGTGAGGGATAATCGTGCAACGAGTATAAATCTTCCGATTGATAGCCACCTCATCGTGATAGTGCTCATCCCACGCTCACATTTAGGCCAAAAGTCAACGATATAGCATGCCTAAGTCACCAATATGGAAATGTGTCAAGTTGTTCTTGGGCAACAACCGACTCTGAATAAACCTACACCGACTTTCCAATCCTCCGCCCAGGTAGTGGTGACTAACTCTTTCCGGTCTCCACCCGCCTCAATGTCCAAGCCACCTCCGGGCAAACTCTCAACCAGAATTCCTCCAAAGGATCCCGCCTGCACTCTGCCTATGAACAATCTCCTCCTTATAATCCCGCCCTCAAAAGCCGCCAAGTTATATTTCGATTAATCACCTCCGCGCGAACGGAATCGCCACCTCGAACTACAACCACCCCGCGCTTCAAGTCGGTTTCGAACAACCGCATAAAATTCCCAAACCAAGGAACCATTGACCGGGTAGTCGGGATCGTCATCAAGGCATCCCATTTCCGGTCTCTTAGCAACTTGACGAAACTCGGATTTACCTTCGCCTCCAACGTAGCCCGCTCAATCAACATAGTCCTCGAGAAGTAGTGTTTAGTATAAGCGTTGTGGGCCTTAGGGTTCACGAATCTACGAGGCATAGGCATCGGGGCAACGGTTTTGGCTTTCTTCCTAGGTTGTGTAGCCCTAGTTTCCACCGGTTCCTCTTCCCGAGGAGCATCCATAGCCTCCTCAACCCTAGACGATGCTCTACCCTCCGAGCTCTGTGCATCCTCACCAAGCGGAATATCATCATCCGTCTCGGACTCCGAGGTTGGTTCATCCTCAAAGCAAACCTCTAGTTTGGGTGGCTCATGGGGTTGCTCTCGAATACTAACACCCTGGTTCGGATCAACTAAGGTGGGATCAAACTCTTTGCGTTTCTTTCCAGCCTCCCTAGCCACTTCCTTACCATGCCGCTTCACTACCGCCTTCTTATGAACCATAATTCAAGCCTAGACTACACGAACACAATCCCAATCCACAACAAGGTACCCGTTAACATCCAAAGCGGGATTTCAAAACAACCAAACCACAACCACAACCATAATCATCACCAAACAACCCAATCATCACCCATCACAACACCATATCACCATAACAGAGCAGAAAGAAACCACAAAACCGTAAAAAAAAACGAATTAAGGTGATATTCAAGTGAACGAGCCGACCCAAAGATCGAACTCACAAAAACATGAATAAAATCTAGAAAAGTTGTTACTAACTTACCAAGTAAGGTGAGTAGATGCTGATCGAGGTGAAAATTAGTCCAAACAACACCAATGTGGCTCCCAAAATCGGATTTTTTCTCCAAAAAGTCGGACTGCAAAGGGTCATGATTCTCCAAAAGATGGTGTGTTGGGGAATTTGACTATGAAAATCAAAGAGAGGGGTCAAGAGCGGTCTATAGCACTTTGAATCGCTTCAAATGGTTTAGAATTGAAGATTTTAGGCCAAAAGGAGGAAGGAGAAACGGTTTCGCGCTTGAAAACTCGTAAAAGTGAGGGTTCAATGACGGCGGGGTATATATAGACAGATGTTGGACGCATTCGTCGGCTCAAAGTGGACGGGCGTGCATCGAAATTATATGAATCGGACGGGCGCCCCGATTTTCGACGCCGCCCATACATTTAAAATCGAACAGATTGGAGGGAAATAATCGGACGGGCGTCCAAAATGTTGGACGGGCGTCCATTAAATACACAAGGCAGACGGACGTCCAGTCTTCTAGACGGGCGTCCAATGCAATTCTCAACAAAATTATCAAATTTTCATGCAATTTAAATTCAAATACGCCGTTTCTCATTAAACTTAAATAAAATTTCAAAATTACAAATGGAAATCAACGAAGTACATAAAATTATTAGAAAATAAATAAAGACAAATAGAAAACAAAGGTTGCCTCCCACCAATCGCTTTTGTTTTACGCCGCTTGCTCGATTTAAACAACCTAACAACGCTTAGTCATCGTAAATGTCGACCAATCTATCACCCGGATAAGACGGCGGAGCATGTCAATCGCGGAGGGAAATCATACTCATCCCCGCACCCCAATCCTCACCACTACATCAACACCTCGAAAATGCTCACTTGCAAAGACTAGCGCTAAATCACAAAGATCGGATCATTCAGATCGTATGGACGCCCTAGAGTCGCCTCGCAACTCCTCAAGAGTGAAATCTCCACCTCCCGAACAAATGGGGAACAATAAGAACATAGGTGACAAATCCCGACGCGGGTACTAATATCAAAATCTACGCAACACTATAGTCCCTCCCGGTCCGTCATCTACAAAGTGATAAGTGGGATCCTCCTAAGGAAAGGTAACTCCTCTGGTAGAACTCCAAATCCATATCTAGAAAGCACAACTAATCGATGTGATATAAACAAAAGCAAAACTTAATAAGGCTAAAAATTAGGAAACCAAACTTAAATGCTAAAACTACAAAAGCATAAACCAAGAACAACTAATATAACGATATCTAGGTTTGCCCCTGGCGCTTTTTTGGTTAATGTCGTTAGCTCGACACCGCTTCAAAGCTCACCGATCAAAGCCATTTGACTTTTCTCGCCACCACTACCTCGCCTAGACTTTGATCAAGAGTTTGGTCGCAGAAACAAAGACTTAACACACGGGTAAAATCTTTGATAGCTTTTCAAACACGCTTGAGCTTCCCCATGGTTGACTTCTTCATCTTTTGAGTCTTTCGATGACGCTTCACCGACGCCCTCTCCAACTCTTCCATATCCCAACTACCGCTAGAACTTCTTCAGATCGACCACTACCGCCATCCTCGAAAAAACAGTCGGGTGAAAACTCACAAATTCTTCGACTTTTGTAGCACCACACCCGAGGATATCGAGGAAACGGACAATCAAAGGTTTCTCTTTAGTTCACCAATATAGTGCTTGCACCTTTGACCATTCACTCAAACGGTTGGTCACCATAACCGCAGTAGTTCTAAGACGCCTCCAGAATAATTTTGAGAATTTCAAAGGACCGGACCATCGTGTCCTCACTTACCAGGGAACAGATGTGTAACTGGAATTGTATAATAAAACTTGTTCCCCTACATGGAATTCTCTTTTCTTAATTTTGGCGCCATGGAGGAGTTTCATCTTATCTTTGCTAATCCCGGCGCTTTCAGAGGCCTGGAGTCCGAATTGCCTAACTCATGCAATCACAGCGCCGGTGTTATCAAGAAGATTGGGAATCAAAGTTCGTAAACTTTGTAGCCCAATAAGCTCTATGCTCTAACTCGATCGCGATGACATGGCTTACCATAAACCATTTGATATGGAGATGTACCCATGTGAGTCTTATAGGCGGTCCTGTATGCCCATAGTACATCATCCAACTTCAAACTCCGCCTTTTCTATGACTATTGACCGTTTTTTCTAGGATTTTCTTAATACTTTGGTTGCTCCTTTCAACCTGACCACTAGTCATCGGATGATATGGTGTGCCAGTTTTGTGATGAACACCATACTTTTCGAGCACTTTTTCTAAGGGTCGGTTGTAGAAATGCATCCCTTCATCACTGATCAAGGCACGTGGACATCCAAACCTCACGAAGATGTTTTTCTTTAGAAATTTCATGACTGTCTTATGATCATTATGAGGAGTGGCTTGCGCCTCCACCCATTTGGACACGTAGTCTACGCAGACTAAGATGTATTTGTTACCACACGATGATGGGAATGGTCCCATAAAATCGATGCCCCATACATCAAAGACTTCGCATTCTAATATGGGTTTCAAAGGCATGTCAAAACGCCTTGTCAGAGTACCGGTTCTCTGGCACCTATCACAAGCTTTACAGAAAGCTTCTGTGTCCTTAAAGATCGTGGGCCAATAGAAACCGGATTGGAAAATCTTAGCAACAGTTTTCCAAGGGCCAAAGTGACCTCCAGTGGGTCCACTGTGGCACTGCTCAATGATATCACGCCGCATTTTCGAACACATCTTCTAAGCAAACCATCTTTACAGATCTTAAAAGATAAGGTTCATCCCAAACGAAGATTTCAAATCGTAGAAGAACTTTTTCTTCTCCCGATAAGACAATTTCGATCGAGATATCGGGCATGAAGGTAATTGACAATGGAAGAATACCATGGAACATCGTGAGGACAACCGCCGATAAGCATAATGTTCTCTCAGAGGAAAGTAAAGATCTATATCATCTGGATCATCCTTTTCCTCACTTAGCATTCTTGAAACGTGATCAGCCACTACGTTTTCACTACCCTTTTTGTCTTTAATTTGAACGTCAAATTCCTGTAGGGTCAATATCCAACGCAGTAGGCGCGGTTTAGCCTCCTTCTTAGTCATCAGATACCGCAAAGCAGCGTGGTCAGTCCACACAATCACTTGAGCTCTTAACAAGTAACTACGAAACTTGTCCATAGCAAAGACTACGGCTAATAGTTCCTTTTCAGTAGTAGTATAGTTAACTTGAGAAGGATTCAGTGTGTGACTGGCGTAATAGATTGGCTGGAATTTCCCTTTGATTTTTTGTCCTAAAACAGCACCAACTGCATAGTTTGATGCGTCGCACATAAGCTCAAAAGGTAGGTTCCAGTCAGGCGATATAAGAATGGGAGCAGAGATTAAACGGTCCTTAAGCTCCTCAAATGCTTGCTTGCAGCTCTCATCAAAATTAAACTCAACGTCTTCTTTAAGTAAAGTCGACAGGGGCTTGGCTATCTTGGAGAAGTCCTGAATGAATCTTCTGTAGAAACCGACATGCCCAAGAAAGCCTCTCACTTCACGCACATTCTTGGGATAACTCATCTTCTCGATAGCTTCTACTTTTGCCCTGTCAACTTCTATACCTTTGGTGGAGATCTTGTGGCCAAGAACTATTCCCTCATCAACCATGAAATGGCATTTTTCCCAATTGAGCACTAAGTTCTTTCCACGATCCGATAACACTTGGTCAAGGTTGTCAAGACAATCATCAAAGGATCGACCAAAGACCGAAAAATCGCCCATAAAGATTTCCATACACTTTTCTACTAGCCCACAAAGATAGCCAACATACATCGTTGAAATGTAGCTTGGGCATTGCAGAGATTAAATGGCATTCGCTGTAAGCGAATGTACCATAAGGGCGGTGAAAGTGGTCTTTTCTTGGTAATTTGGATCAATGGGTATTTGAAAATATCCCGAATATCCATCCGTAAAGCAATAGAATGCGTGCCCGCCAGACGCCAAGCATCCGGTCAATGAATGGAAGGGAAAGTGATCCTTCATGGTTACCTCATTTAGCTTCCGATAGTCGATGCTGCATCAGAATCAAAGTGACAACTCTCAATGCTATTTCCTCTCCCTTCTCATTCTTCTCAATCGTAATTCCACCTTTCTTGGGAACTACTTGAGTTGGGGAAACCCATTCACTATCAGCGATGGCATAAATAATTCCCATGTCCAGAAGTTTGATGATTTCTTTCTTAACCACCTCTTGCATATGAGGGTTGAGCCTCCTCTGGGGCTGTCTAACACATTTCGCACCCTCATTTGTCTTGATCTTATGCATACAGATGTCAGGAGATATCCCTCTGATATCTCCTACCTGCCATCCAATGGCCTTTTCATTTTTCTTCAAGACGTTGATTAATTTCATTTCCTCTAAACGAGACAGCTTGGCAGATATAATTAATGGAAGCTTGTCACCTAGATGTTTAGGCAACGGCTTCAACACCAAATCTGAAGGGGGGTCTTCTAAACTAGATTTGAGCTTTCCACTTTTCAACTCAACATCGCTGAGTTTATTGAGCGGTCCCACTGCCAGAGCTTCTCCTCTGAACAACTCATCCTTGAACTCAGCTTCTAACTGCTCTAGACTCACCACACCATGATTGTTCAAATTATCAACCAGTCGCTCATACTCCGTTGCCACAACCATGACTTGATTCTCCATCAAATCATCAAGTCATCGACGTCTCTCTCAATGGAAAAACCGGTTGGAGGACCGTGAGAGGTATTTGAATGGATTTGGAAACATTATAGCTCACCTCTTGATCACCAACGCCAGATTGTCACCGCCCACCATCGCAGATCAATGAGGGCTCGAAGTCAGAGATGTAAAAGGTCTTCCAAGAATTAAGGGAACATTTTCATCCTTTTCAATGTCCAGACGTACTCTGGGCCAACGGAAAGGTAAATCTGTCGATTTGAACTGCACGTCTTTTAAGATTCCCGCCGCTTTCTTAGAAGATCTATCAGCGAATTGCAAATTCATGGTAGTGGGTTCTAGAAGATCGATTAAACCCAGCTGTTTGCATACAGACATCGGCATGAGGCTTATAGATGCACCCAGGTCACACAAAGAGTTAGGGAAGACCAGGCCCCCCATTAACACCGTAAGCACGAACTTTCCAGGGTCACCTCTCTTGGTTGGTAAGTTTTCGTAATTGATCATTGAACAATCCTCACCAATCAGCCTCTCCATGTCTGACAACTTCCTTTTCGAAGAAACAATATCCTTGATAAATTTTGTATACTTAGGCATTTCAACCAAGACATCTGATAATGGAAGATTTACCTCAGTATTTTTCAAAAGGTTTAGCACCTTTTCATACTTCTTATCTTCACTCAAAGGGATGCTGCTCTTCCTTGGTGGAAATGGAAGCTTTTTCAGATCGTTCTCAGAAAAGATTTTCTTTGAAGTTGCATTGACAGCTTTGTCTTCCAGATCCTTCCACCGAACAGCTTTTTCAATCTTTTTATTAGTCAGGGGATCAGCCTCCTGACTTCCGCTTGATTCTTCACTCCTCAGGGGATCAGCCACCTGAGGACTTCCAGCTTTTTCACCTCTCGTGGATCACCACCGAGTATTCTCTTTCGCCAAGGGAGTGTAGTGCTCAGCTTTCCCTCCCGCCTTATCAATGGCAGGAGGGCTAGTGGTTTCCTGGTGGGAAGGACCACTAACTTGAGTACCACTTCGAGGTTCATTGCACCGCCTCCTCTCCACCGTAAGGAATTGAAGGCACGAGGTCAAGACATTGGCCATTGTTCAAGTCGGTTTGAGCAACTTGACCACCCTTTGATTCTTCTCGTGAAATCGGGCAACCGCTCTGGCGGTCTAAGCTAACTGCTCACCTGGATTGTTCGATTTGCCTCTCAAGATTTTTCATTGATCAATTTTGCTACTCCCCAAAGCGAGTCCCATTGAGCTTTGATATCACTTGAGTACGAGGGCCTTGAGAGTTTTGGAGATTCTGCTAATAGTATTTGGGGGCCGACTTTGAACAACAGGATTAGAATTGGCGGGCCAATTCGATTGAATCTTTGAGTAGGATTGGAAAAATTTGAGTTTTGGTCTCGATTAAAACCAGGGTTTCTATTGAAATTTTGATTAAAATTTGAATTAGGATTGAAACTAGAAGATTGATTAAACCCGTGGCTTTGGAAATTATTCTGGCCAGAAACTTGATTAGACCTTTGGTTGTTCTGGCCGTAGAATGCATTCACTTCAAAGATTCGTCCGCTTATAGGACGTAATTTAGATGTGTGCCCCACCTCGTCACAATTCGACATGTGACTTGATTACACCGCCCATAATCATGAACATCATTCACTTGATAAGGTGCAGGGGATTAATTGACACCGCCATTCATATGGCCGGCCCGACAAAGAAGGCAGCATGTAAACCGAGGGGTTCGTGGAAAAGAGGAAGTTTGATTTATCGGATTTGAAACTTGAGATGCTGCCATCTGCTTCTACAGCATGGCGATCAAACTTTGCATATTTACCTCCTCTACCTAGGAGGAGGTGGTGCTTGAATGGCTTGATAAGAGGGGCGAGTTGTACTTTGCAATGTCCTCAAACAAAGGCCCATCCTCATCAGCGTTTTCTTGTAAACGCCCACTAGATGAACTATTGACCATGCCTTTGTAAGCTCGGTCAATCCACTAAAGAAGGTGTTGACTTGCCTTCCAAAGTGGCAAGCCATGGTGGGGACACTTTCTAAGCAGAGATTTGAATCTTTTCCAACAATCGAAGAAGGATTCATTCTCTTTCTGGTAGAAAGTGAAAATCTCGTTTAAACACTGGGCCGTTTTTGAAGGTGGGAAGTATTGACTCAAGAACTCCTTTTCGAGTTCGGCCCAGGTGGTAATAGATTCAGAGGGGAGAGAGCTATACCACTCCTTAGCTTCTCCCTTCAACGAAAAAGGAAAGAGTTTTAGTTGGCATCCTCACTTACTCCTTGGATGCGTGTGGTGCCGCATATCTCTAAGAACGTATGTAAGTGAGTATGGGGATTCTCTGACTGGTAACCGTGAAAAATAGATGCATGCTGCATCATTTGAATAAGTCCCGGCCTTAGTTCGAAAGTTTGCGCAGTGATGGCTGGAATGACAATAGCCGGGTTGACTGTGACTGCGCCAGGCATGGCGTAGTCTGCCAACGTACGTCTATCATTAGCAGCCATTATTACAAAATCAGTGATCTCCTTAGCTAACTGATCCTCAAGATCTTGCTCGGCTCTGCCTGCCAGAATCGCAGAACGGAAGATCCTCATGTTTGGCCGGACTACGGTTCGCTCGGGGTCAGGGGTGTATAGTAACGGTCCCTTGTGACTCCGAGTTTGCATAAACCGGACCAAAAACAAGTGAAAGCAACCTAAAGACTAAGAAATTAAAAGCCTAAACTAAAAATTAAAGCCTAAGAAGAGAAAAAGAAATGAAAATAGTTAAGACAAGGGCTCAGACGGACGTCCAGAAACCTGGACGGGCGTCTGGCTGGAATTTGAACTAGACGGGCGTCTGGAAATCCAAACGCTCGTCCGAAAGGTTGAAGAAGTGGACGGACGTCCAAATTGGATGGACGCTCGTCCAACAGGTTAAAAATGGTTCAGAGTTGAAGAATTTAGAACAGACGGGCGTCCACTGATCTAGACGCCCGTTTGGTAAGCAGAAAACGAAGCAGGAATGGAGAAGAACAACAGGAAAAAGAGAAACAGAAAAAAAAAACAAAAAGACAGATAGAACGGAAGAACTAATCACAAGGGAACTATATAAAGAGAAGATCTTAATCCCTAACTAAAACTCTAATATCCTACTAACCTAAACGATTATCAACTAAAAACAGGAATTGAAACGAAATAAAAACAAGAAAAACGAAATAAAAACAAAAACTAGGCAACCGTCCGGTTCCCCGGCAACGGCGCCAAAAACTTGTCACGGATTTTATTAGCAAACACAAACAAGTAATAATATTTATAAATCCGGTTTTCCTCAAGTATAAGGATCGTAATATAGAGGTTGATACCGGGTCGATCTTACGGGGAACTGGCGATTGCTAACCCTAGTTTTCGTCTAACTAAATTATGTCACGAAAAAAAACTAATCTAAACAGCGGGTAAAACTGAACAAAACTGAAAATAAACTTAACTAAAACGTAAAACTGGATAGAAGATATGATCTAAAGCCAGGAAAGATACGGGTTGCGAACTATTAAACTAAAACTAAACCTAGTATGCAATAAAGGAAATTGATTAACTAAACAATTCACGTTCTAAGGGATTTAATCAAATTATAACGAGTAAACGAGCAATTGATCCACCTATCCTATCAACATTCAGTTCCAATTCAGATTATTTCGTGATTTCTAACCAAGTTGTGATTCACCTAACCAAGGTATGAACTCCTAATTTCTTAGACAAGTTCTCCTATCAATCTTTTATCTTTCGATCTAAAGATTAATGCTTTCAAATCAAGGTGTGAAATCTCTCAATTTCTAACCTAGAAATCTAACCTAATAACTCTCATTAATTAGATTTAAGATCTATTCTTTATCATGGTGATCTAAAGTTTAATATGATTTTCATCAAAATAAACAATCAACAAGCAACGATCTTTCGATATGAATTGCAATAAACATCATAAACACGATAAAAGAAACAACTTGAATTAAAATACTCACAAGATAATCAAGAACGGAACTGAATTATTGAGTTGGATGGCTTCACAACGCTCGTTCAAGGCTTTTAGCCTCTAAGCATCCTCTTGAAACTTGGAATTGCAGGAAAAGCTAACATAAAACTACCTACTTTTAATCTAGAGTTTGGAGCATAAAAACTGGAATAAAAGAAGTAAAAACGCAGCCTAAAGCGGCCCCTAGGTTTAGGGTTTCGAGTACTGTGGAATTGGTCTCTCATATGTGGAGAAAACAGCTGCTATTTATAGAGTCTTGAGTCGGTTCGCCAAAGTCGGTCGAAGGACGCCCGTCCACTCTTGCTGGACGCTCGTTCGGTTTGCCCTGGAATCTCTCAGACGCCCGTCCACTTCAGCGTCCAAACTCTCTGTATCAAAATCGCACCTCCGGACGCCCATTCACTCAATCAAACGCCCGTCCACTCTGGACGGGACCTGGACGCCAGTTCAATATGATCGAATTCTGATTTCTTGATCTTTATCTCTTTTTTCTCTATCTCATTCCTTCATTATCTCTTTTATCATCAATTAGCTCGAACTTAATCAACCTTTGATCATCTTTTGAGCCTCAAACATGTATCTATAACACATAAAAACATCGCAAAAATGTAATATCATTCAAATAATCATAAAATCAAGATTAAAACACCAAAATTAACCAATTTTGCGATTAACTCGTTAAAAACCTCATTTACTCAATACTTCCGTTAAACACTCGTTTCTTATGCAAATTATACAAATACGGGGGAAAATATCATAAAATATATCAATATAAATCGTATAAATTCACCCTTAACAGTCTTCATAAACTGAGTTTGAACCATCAGTTCTTCAGTCTTCAATAACTGAGTCTGATCCCTCAGTTCTACTGATAACTGAGTCTGTTCCCTTGGCCTTCAGTTTTTAGATAAACCAATCGAGTTTGTGTCCCTTAGTGAAATTACCTTCTTCGGTTTCTGTTGATGTGCTCTTATGTCAGTTTTCCAGCATCTCTTGATGATCTCAGTTTCCTTAAGTTATACCCAATTTCTCAGTTCTAATCCTAGAACTATTATAGTGCTTGTCTGATTAACTTATACAAATATCAGATTCTTTTAAATCTTATACATTGATTCCTAGATATCTTTTTGCTTTGCACTATAACAACTAGTTATGACACTTCATCAATGGGGTCTAAAGACAATAACTGAATTAGTGATGAATCATCATCAAAACATAAATTTTATTTCCAACAATTTCCTTTTGATGATGTCAATACCCTTCTTAAAAGCAATGCAAAATGATAAAGACAAAATAAACAAATACAAGATGAATCGAAACCGATATTTTATTAAGGAGATCGAGTTACAATACAGGGTATTAAAATATGAAGATATGAAAAGAAACTAAGTGTCGCTTCTTTTTCCTTTCACTTGACAACTAATCGAGTTTGTGATGTGATACATGGTGACATTTTGAAATTGAAGATCTGCTACGGTTTTGAGCTATTTTGACAATTATAACTTATCCGGATGAGTTTATGTCCCTGATGAAAGTTGTAGATCTCTTTGAGGACTATAAAATCCATATATGGCTCGCAATATTTGGACAATCGAAGCTCGATACGGATCGAATCGTAGGAGTCTTGAAGGAAGATACTATCTTTATTTTTCTAAGTGTGGTTATTTTTCCCACATCGAATTTTAGGAGTTTTTCCTCCAAGTTTGTAGCCTATATAAGGCATTTCATTGTATTTGAATAGGTAGCTTATTATTGAATCAAAAAACTATTTTGGTTGAAATTCAGAGATTGAATTTTCATCATAAGAAATTTTCGGCGATTGGGTTTCTTTCAAGAAGTTTTCAGAGATTGACTTTCAATTATCTGAGACGGGTAATTGGTTGGTGTTCTGAGATGGGATCACCGTAGTAAATATTCGAGATGGAGTATTTACATATCCTTTTGTTATTTTCGTTATATATATTCAAAAGCCATAAAAATATACTTTTCAGTTGAATCGCTTGTTGTGCTTTAATCAACGATCCTACGAGATTCGGCTTTATCACTTGATGTTAACCGAATCTCGTAGGATCGCTGATTAAAGCACAAAGCAAAACGATTCAACTTGGAAAAGTATATTTTTATGGCTTTTGAATATATATAACTAAAATAAAAAAGGATATGTAAATACTCCATCTCGTAATATTTACTACGGTGATCCCATCTCAGAACACCAACCAATTACCCTGCCTCGTGATAATTGAAAGAAGTCCAATCTCTGAAAACTTCTTGAAAGAAACCCAATCGCTGAAAGTTTCTTATGATGAAAATTCAATCTCTGAATTTCAACCAAAATAGTTTTTTGATTCAATAATAAGCTACCTATTCAAATACAATGAAATGCCTTATATAGGCTACAAACTTGGAGGAAAAACTCCTAAAATTCGATGTGGGAAAAATAACCACACTTAGGAAAAATAAAGATAGTATCTTCCTTCAGCACCCTACAGTTTCGGTCCGTATCCAGAGCTTCGGTTGTCCAAATATTGCGAGCCATATATGGATTTTATAGTCCTCAAAGAGATCTACAACTTTCATCAAGGACATAAACTCATCCGGATAAGTTATAATTGTCAAAATAGCTCAAAACCGTAGCAGATCTTCAATTTCCAGAATGTCACCATGTATCACATCAGTTTGGTTGTCATAATCTTCAGAAAACTTCTTCATGGCTTCATTTGTTGCCGTGCTTTCAATTCCATGAATGTTTGCATAAATGTTCCATGAGTGGGACATATTGTGTTTACTGAAAATTTTACTCTTGAAAAGTACAACAAATACAAACACAATTTATCTCAATTTTTCGATCGTGCCAGTTCTCAGTAGTTCTAACACAAACTCAGGTTCTTCTTTCTCAACTTTTTCTGAGATTTCTCTAGGGTGCCATTCCTCTCCCATTTGCCTAGTTTGTGCCAGAAGTTCATGATAACCTTTTGTATATTCAGAAAAGTCGATAATGCTTGTTCTCTTGATTCTCCTTCTTTCAAGGGTAAGTCTTTGAAAATATTGTAAAGACGAGAATCTATACCATGTCTTTTATCAGTTGGTTCAGCAAATTTTGCAATTAGCTCTATTTCTTCATCTGTAAAGTCTCTCTAGCCTTCTTTATTTCGACCCGTTTAGCATCAATGTTCTCCATAACTTTTGGCATATCTAACGCATTGACTTTTAACATATCCAAACTTTCCCCTTACTGACAACATTCTTATCGATCAAACTCTTGAAAATTTTTCTCTTGTAAAGTACAACAAATACAAACACAAATTTTCTCAGTTTTTCACTCTTCAGTTTTATCTGCTCCAGTTTCAGTAACTTTTGTTTCTTTAAGGGGAGTAGAAACAATCTCCTTGAGTTTTTCTTTGTATTCCACAGATTTTCTCCTCTTCTCGGATTGTCTCCATATTTCTTCCAGACATGACTGGTCAATCTCTCTTATTGGTGATATTTCCACATTGAAATCATCATCAGATTCTTCACCAGCTTTCTCAGCTTCAGCCAATACTATCTCACGCACAGTTTGGTCAGTTGGGGATTGATAGCCAGTTGGGGACTAATAACCTTCCTTTTCTTCATTTTCAGATTCTGACTGAGTTTCAGAGTCTGAATCTTCTCTACTTTCCGTCGAGTTATCTTCATCATCAGCAATAACTTTATCATTTCCAGTTTCCTTTTCCTGAGCAGGATCGAAAACTCCTCTTTGCAACTTGAATCTCCCTATGAATTATCATCATCGTCATCATTGTCATCTTTCTTAGAACTTTCACCAGCTGCAGTTTTATTCCAATGAGTCTCTGATCAACGCATATCCATTGCTCAAGAATTAATCTGTGTTGATTAGTTCGGACAAATGAGTGATGTTAAAAAGGTCAAACACCCATTTGTCCGTGATTTCCATTTCTGCTAACTGACTTCTTTGACCTGATATGGAGCTGAGTTTCCAATTTTGATAATCGTGCAATCTCTTGTAGTCAGCTACTATCAATTCTCCGACGTTAACAGATGATTCAGGTAGGGTTGTGATTACTTCACTTTCTCTTGGAATTTCCAGATTGGATTCCACAGGAGCCTCAATTCTTTCAGTTTCTTGGGTTTTCTCAAGATCAGTTTTGCTGGTATCCCCTTCAGCAACAACTGGGATTAAGCTGGTTTCAGTTTCAACTATAGGAACTGAGATGATGGGCTCAGTTTCCAAATTCTCTTCAGCACAACAAGTTCTTCTATATTCTCAGCGACTCGTTCTTTTACTGACTCAAGTTCCAGTTCAGCAACTGTTTCTTCTTCAGGTGTTGATTCGTCAGCCTGATCTTTTATGGGTTCCACATCTTCTTCAGCAACAGATCTTTCTAATTTCTTGTCTTCCGGAACTATTCATGTTTCACTGACAAGCTCATCCATGGTGATGACTTGTACAGGTCTTGATTCAATTTCAGTAGGATCTTCTTCATCAGGTTGAGAAGTTTCAATGTTCTTGAATGATTATTCATACTCAATTCTAGATGCTAATTTTTATGGAGTGGATCTAGACTTGGAGAGTAGCTTGAGCATGGCCATTGTCTCTAAGTCAATCAGCCTTTCCTCACTGTCAGTTTCTTCAACATCAAACTCATCTTTCAGGGTCTGTTCCCCCTGAGTGTCAGCTTCCTTCTGAGTTTCAATTTCTGGCAGTGTAGGAACAATTTCTTCTCTGACAGAGGTTTCTCTTTCAGTAAGGATTTTCTCAATTTGGATTGGATGGGTGGGAGTTTCTTCGCTTTCTCGGCTTTCTTTGAGCCAAAGAATCGAATTAGTGGATTTTTTTGGAGAAGGCTCCAAAACGTTCTTTGCAGTTTCAGTAACCTTTTCTTGAATTGAAGCATCCAGCTTCCTCATCATTTTATCAATTCATCAACTTGTTCAAGAGCCTTTGTGCCAGTTCGAGGTTTCTTTGATCTTCTGCTCTTCTTCTTAAGTTCGTTTTCAGAACCCTCCGCTTTCCTCTTTCCATATTTTTCCTTTATGATTGCAATTTTCCCGTCTACTATTGCAGTTTCCTTCATCTTTGCAATTTTAAAGTGGTCAAAAATTCTTTGAACTAAAATAGAAAGAGTCTTCTTATGATAAAATCTGCCTTTCTTCACATCTGTCTTCTTCTTGGGTACATGGAAAGATTGTGCCATAAGTTGATTCAGAATGTACCTTTGCCAGTTGAAATATTTTTTGAACCAAATAACATACAATAGACCCAATTTGGTGCCAGACACATTGCTAAAGTTTCATGCGTTTCCAGTCACGCAATTTGCCAACATTTTGGTAAGAAAATTAAATTCAGGTTTCAGTAGACTTGTGCTTACAGTCTGTAATACTGGGGAATCTGAATTTACGGCGATAACTTTCCATAATTTTTCTTTCTGCTCTTTGCTTAATTTGAAAGCTGCTGAGCCTCCATATTTGTCGAAGCCGAAAATATCTACAATTAGATCCTCAGTGACTTGAATTTCCTTTCAATTAACATTGGTAGTGAGGGTGTGAACATCTTCTCCCTCAATGGACGTCTTCCCACATTTATAGAAATCTCCAATGCTATCTAGACAAACACTTTGCAGATTAATGTTGAATACTTGCTCCAAGCCCTTGATTTCTTGAATTTTTGTTGTGATTTCCTTGTCTAGGGTCTGATCAGTGTATTTAGCAATTAATTGATCAAGTGATATGATCATTCCAAGTTCAACTCGGATGAAGGCCATTATTTCTGAAGATTGAGTTGGATTGAGATTTTTGAGAGAAAGAACTTCAAAGGATGATTAGAATAAAAACTGAGTGTTAAGAATTAATGGGAAAAATACGATGGTATTTGTAAGTGGTGGAAAAAGTGGTTGATAGATCTGAGTGGGATTCAAAACGTCTTATCAAAGAATCGTTGAGATTGTGAAAGGGCTGATGAGTGGGAAAGATGGACGGTTGAGATTAAAGTAGGTCACATATGTTCTGTCATCTGTAGCTTGAATCAGTAAATACGGTAGATGCAGTGTATCTCCAGCTGTCCATATCCAGTTTTGTCCTTATCCAGAACTTGTAGTAAATTCAAAAACTCAGTTGTGAGTACAACTCAATTTTAAGAATTGCAACTTCTCAGTTTTCAGCTGTTGATCTTTTCCTGCAAAACAGAATAAGAGATTTTTGTTACCCATACCTGTTTGGGTCCTTTTAGATTAGTTTTTATGTTCTTGTAAGTCTTATTAATTTTATACTTATACCTCTCTTGATTTGTCAGCTGAGTATAGTCAGTTTTCACAGAACTTTGCTGTTTTGATCTAACAGTCTTTTGTTGATTCATTTTGTGAAACTGATATGATATTTTAAAGATTACAAGTGCATTCCAGTCTTCATCAGTAGGAAAGAGTCTTCCTTTCCCCCTGAATCTATTATTCCATGAATTATTTTCATTCTTAGATGGGTATGACTTGAATGTTCTTTTGACTGATTTCTGATCAGTTTTGCCTTTTTTAGTCCTCTGATACTTTCTGTAAAATCTTTCAGCTTGCTTTTTGCCACTGACTGATTTTTCCATTTTGTCAGTTTTAGTTTGAGGCTGTGCTGAGTAATTATCAGTTCTAATAATATTCTCAGTTTTCTAAGTTTTTGACTTTTGTGCAGCTACAAACTTAGGTGCAATTGTACTAGGTCTGATCTTAGAATTTTGTTGACTATCAAACCCTAAACCAGTTCTGTCTCCAAATGGTTTTCCAGGTTTGAACTGAACGTTGGGAATTGGATCAAAAGATGATTCTGTGATGTTTATTACCTCTGTTAGTTCATCAGTTGAGCAAATTTCTTTAGTTCCATTATTAGCCTTGATAAGTTTGATCTCAGCATTCAATCTTAGAACTTCAGTTTTCAATAGATCTTTTTCCATTTTGACATTCTCATAATTCTTTTGAATTACCATTAATTCCTTTATGAGTATGTCCAAGGTTTCATTGAAATCTTCATTTATATGATTGTTCATGGCAGTGTGAGTGTTAAAAGTGGAAGTACTTGCCTCATGATGTTTGACTGATAAGTTTTCAGTTTCACCTACTTCATATCCAATATCTGCTTGCCTTTGCTTGATTTGGCAGAGTTGTTCATCAGACTAGTCCCAAATAGTATAATTTCTTCATCATTTTCACTATAGTCATTTCCTCCAAAGCTTATGTGTAGAGTCTCATCATTTTCTTTAATCATTGAGAAGTAGGGGTCTTCAATGAATGTTTCAATCAATTTTTCTTAAGTATCAGCCACCAGAGCCTACAATTTACTTTTGAATTCATCAAATCTTAAAAATGAATAGTTTATCAAATTTCTAAAGTGATGTTGTGTATCCATGATGTAGTTTTGAAAAACTTTAAAACTTAAGCAAACAATTTGATTTAGAGAATCAGCTAAGGTTGGTCAAAGAAACAACTGATACCCAGTTGTCCGAAGCAGTAATCGATTTGGATCACCTCCAAAAAGGAAGAACTGTTCCGATACCAATTGTTGGTATCGGAAATAACTGATAGTCAGTTATCTTGAACAACCAAACTGATAAAAGCTCAATCGGAGATCTCTTCAGAGTAGAAGATTTGCTCCGGTACCAATTGTTGGTCCCTTGAAAAGGCTAACACAAGTTTAGAGGGGGGTGAATAAACTTGTCACCAAAAACCTAACTTAAAACTGAATCTTAAACCAGCTTTAGTTCAACTTAAACTTGTGTGGAGTTAAGCTAACTTAGTTGAGTATAAGTCAAAACTGACTTATCCTTAACTGCGTTAACCGGCAGTGGATTAAATAAAGCATTTGTAAAATATGAGTTATTAGTTATATGCTGACTCAGTTTCTAGTGTTTGCTGAGTATGTGACCTAGATGAATATAACTATAATGCAGTAAGTAAATGCGTAATGTAAATAAACAAGAATTATAGATGTTCCAGGTGGTGTAATCCTGTCAGTCCTCTCTTCTCCTGTGATGCGGAGGTCAAATCCACTATGTTCTTGAGGTTTACAGTTATAAGACACAAAGTAAATTCTAGACATTTGATTGTCCTTCACTAATCCCTAACTTCACAATCTTCTAGCTTCATCTTCAACAGATGGAATTACTGTTTGAACTAAGCTTGCTGCACTGGTCCTTAGAGGGTAGAATAGCCTCTTCACCAGCTCATCACAAACATAGCCTTCCGGACTGCAGCTCAACTATCCTTCACACCTTCTTGGTGTTTCACAGTCTAAAGCCTTTGATAAAATCAAAGTTGAGACTTGAATCAATAACTATGATTCAACTTGTGATTTAAGCTTTCTCTTCTAGATATGTAAGTTATGCACAACTCTATTTTCTTCAAATGGATGATCTTGATGTTTTCTTTGAATGCTTATAAACTCTTGAAATTTCTTGATCTTGCATTTAAGTGCTTAGCAGGAATTCTTTTGATTTTCTTTCCCCCTTAGTATGAACTTTCTTGATTCGATTAAATCTTAGAATTCCGTATCTCTTCTTGAAGTAGAAGTGATCTATTTATAGGGGTTTCTCTAACAGTTAGATCATTTGAATTTGAATCCTTAGAGCCGTTAGTGGTCCTGCTTTTCTTTTGTGTGTCAGTGTCATTCCTGACATTTCGGTGTGTCCAATAAGATTGCTTATCTTATAACAGTCAGAATTATCTTTAGTTTCTCTTCAGTTAAAAACAAATTCAAACATGACGTAGTCAGTTTCCAATTTTTAAGAGCATTAACTGAGTTTTTACTCTTCTTCAAAATCTCAGTACTCCATTCTTTATCTGATCATAATTGACTAAATCGGAGTACACCATTCTCAAACAATCATCTAAGATAACATTGTCCATATGATTCTTAGGCCTTTATACAAGATCCATAAAGTCAGTTCAGGTCATCACAATCTTGCCTGAAGTCTTACTTCACAGTCTCGACTTTAGTCTTCATAAACTGAGTTTGAACCCTCTGTTCTTCGGTCTTCAATATCTGAGTCTGATCCCTCAGTTCTTTTGATAACTGAGTCTGTTCCCTCAGCCTTCAGTTTTTAGATAAGCTAACTTACCTTCTTCAGTTTCCGTTGATGTGCACTTATGTCAGTTTTCCAGTATCTCTTGATGATCTCAGTTTTCTTAAGTTAGATACCCAATTTCTCAGTTCTAATCCTAGAACTAGTACAGTGCTTGTCTGATTAACTTATACAAATATCAGACTCTATTAAATCTTATACATTGATTCCTAGACATCTTTTTGCTTTGCACTATAGCAGCTAGTTATGACACTTCATCAATAGGGTCTAAAGACAATAACTGAATAAGTGATGAATCATCATCAAAACATAAATTTTATTTCCAACAGTTTCTGACAACTGTTCCTTGTTCATCCATCTTGTTTCTGAATACCCATTTTGTTCCAATGATGTTGGCCATGTATGTTCTATCAACATGTTCCCAGACTTCATTTCTCTCAAATTCATTGAGTTCTTCTTGCATGGCTGTAATCCAATCAGCATCTTGAATTGCATCATCTATAGTTTTTGGTTCCACCTCTGATAGAAAACATGTTTCCATTCTTTCCAGTTGTCTTCTGGTTCTAACTCCTATATGAATATCTCAAATGACTTGTTCTTTAGGATGATCTCTCAGCCAGTTCAGGTCAGGTTCAAATTGCTCTTGATTTTGTTCTTCCAAAACTTTAGCTTGTGCATCAACTTCATGTTCTTGTGTTGGTGCCTCTTGTGTTGTGTTGACCGGTGCATCATCTTGATTTCTAAAGTTGTGATCCAGAACAGTAGTTGGCACTATTATATTCATATAAACTTGTCTTTGTGCTGCTTCTTCTTCAAGATCTTGTAGATTTTCACCATTTGTGTTTGGTTCATCAAAACTACATGAATTGACTCTACTATCACCAAAGTTCTTTTGTTGAGTACTTTGAAGGATTTGCTTGTGTCTGAGTATCCCATAAAGATTGCTTCATCAGCTTTTTCATAAAAAGTATGTAACTGATTCCTGTTCAAAACAAAACATTTAGATCCAAACATATATAAATGTGAAATCTTAGGTTTTCTTTCATTCCATATTTCATATGGTGTTTTTCCATGGTGTTTGTTGATGATTGATCTGTTTTGAGTATAACATTCTATGTTTGCTGCTTCAGCCCAAACTCTCTTTGGTAAGCATGCTTCTGCAATCATTGTTCTGACTACTTCTTTGAGTGTTCCGTTTCTTCTTTCTGCTACACCATTTGTTGTGGAGTGCCTGCTGCTGATAGTTGATGTACTACTGCATTCCATTCACAATAGGTTCTGAAAATTTCATATAGGAATTATGTGCCTCTATCTGATCTTATCTTGATGATCTTCAACTCTTTCTCATTTTGTATTCTTCTTAGCAAATCTGGTAGCTTTTTGAGTGTCTCTCTTTTCTTGTTCATGAATATAGTCCATGTGAATTTGGAAAAGTCATCAACCACCACTAGAGTGTAATTCTTTCCACTTACACTTACTGGTGTGACTGGTCCAAAATGATCCATATGCAACAGATGTAAAATTCTTGTTGTAGATTGAAAAGGCTTTGACTTGAAAGAGCTTTTGATCTACTTTCCTTTTTGACATGCATCACAGAGACTTCCTTCTTGAATGTGATCTCTGGTAGGACTTCAACTAACTTGTTCTTTGACAATTTCATGATGGTCTTGAAGTTGAGATGATTCAGTCTTCTATGCCAAATCCAGCTGGTTGATTGTTTATTTTTGACAAGCAGACATGTTTATGCCTTTGCCATTTTCCAATCTACCATATAAATGTTGTCTTCCCTTTTCCTGCAAGTACAACTGTGCTGGTTTGATTGGGAATCACTTTGCATCCTTCTTTGTTGAAGTGCACATTAAAGCCTTTGTCACAGAATTGACTAATGCTTAGAAGATTGAAACTCAATCCTTTAAGATAAGCCACATTTTGAATCTTCAAGTTGTTCTTGAACATTGTGCATTCCTCCTTAATTTTGCTAGGGTTTTCTGTGCCTCCAAATGGAACTTTGGGTCAATCAAAAGCTTTAAAGTCAATCAGCCATCCTTTATTCCCTGTCATATGTCTGGAACATCCACTGTCTATGAACCAGACATCCTACAAAAGAAATTAAGTATGTTTAGGTACCCAACACTGTTTGGGTCCATACGTGTTAGCAGTCAAGCCTCCTACTCCAAGTGTATATCCAAAGGATTTTCTTTTTGGATAATTGAAGTCATCAACTTCATATGTATAAGGCATGGTAGAATAACTTCTAATATTTCTACTGTTGGTCCATTGGAAAGGCTAACACAATTTTAGAGGGGGGATGAATAAACTTGTGACCAAAATCTCTCCCAAAAATTGAACCTTAAACCAGATTTAGTTCAACTTAAACTTGTGCGGAGTTAAGCTAACTTGGCTGAGTATAAGTCAAAACTGACTTATCCTTAACTGAGTTAACTGGCAGCGGATAAATTAAGCCTTTGTGAAATATGAATTATTAGTTAATATGCTGACTCAGTTTCTGATGTTTACTGAGTATGTGAACTAGAAGAATATAACTATAATGCAGTAATTAAATGCGTAATGTAAATAAACAAGAGTTATAGAGGTTCTAGGTGGTGTAATCCTGTCAATCCTCTCTTCCCTTGTGATGTAGGAGGCCAAATCCACTATGTTCTTGAGGTTTACAGTTACAAGACACAAAGTAAATTCTAGACACTTGATTGTCCTTCAGTAACCCCTACCTTCACAATCTTCCAGCTTCAGTCTTCAACATGTAGGATTGATGTTTGAACTAAGCTTGCTACACTGGTCCTTGGAGGGTTGAATTGCCTCTTCACCAGCTCATCAAAAACACAGTCTTCCTGACTGCAGCTCAACTGTCCTTCACACCTTCTTGGTGTTTCAAAGTCTAACACCTTTGAGAAATTCAAAGTTGAGACTTGAATCAATAACTATGATTCAATTTGTGATTTCATCTTTCTCTCCTAGATATATAAGTTTTGCACAACTCTTTTTTCTTCAAATGATTGATCTTGATGTTTCTTTGAATGCTTATGAACACTTGAAGATATTTCTTGATCTTTCAATTAAGTGCTTAGCAGGAATTCTTTTGAATTGCTTTCCCTCTTAGTATGAATTTTCTTGATTAAATTAATTCTTAGAATTCTGCACTTCTCTTGTGGTAGAAGTAGTCTATTTATAGGGGTTTCTCTAATGGTTAGATTATTTGAATTTGAATCCTTATAGCCGTTAGTGGTCCTGCTTTCCTTTTTGTATGTCAGTGTCCTTTCTGACGTTTCTGTGTGTCCAATAAGATTGCATATCTTATAACGGTCTGATTTGTCTTCAGTTTGTCTTATCTTCAGTTGTTCTTATCTTCAGTTAAAAACTGATTTAAACGTGACTCAGTCTGTTTCAAGTTTTTAAGAGCATTAACTGAGTTTTTAATCTTCTTTAAAATCTCAGTACTTTATACATCATCTGATTATAATTGACTAAATCAGAGTACACCATTTTCAATCAATCATCTAAGATATCATTGTCCTTATGATACTTAGGTCTTCTAAAAGATCCATAAAGTCAGTTCAGGTCATCACAATCTTACCTGAAGTCTAACTTTACAGTCTCAGCTTAGTCTTCATAAACTGAGTTTGAACCCTCAGTTCTTCAGTCTTCAATAACTGAGTCTGTGTCCCTCAGTTCTTCTATCTTCTACAAAAGTCAACTGAGTCTGTGTCCCTCAGCGAACTTACCTTCTTCAGGTCTGTTGGTGTGCTCTTATGTCAGTTTTCCAGTATCTCTTTAGGATCTCAATTTCCTTAGGATCTTAGTTTTCTTAAGCTAATTACTCAGTTTCTCAGTTCTGAACGTAGAACTATTACAGTGCTTATCCGATTAACTTATACAACTATCAGACTCTATTAAATCCTAAACATTGATTTCTAGACATCTTTTTGCTTTGCACTATAACAGCTAGTTATGACACTTCATCAATGGGTCTACAAACAATAACTTAATATGTGATGAATCATCATCAAAACATAAATTTTATTTCCAACAATTTCCCTTTTTTTTATGATGTCAATGCCCTCCTTAAAAGTAATGCAAAAAGATAAAGACAAAATATAAACATAAACAAACTGAACAGAGAAATTGAGATTTTATTGAAGAGACTGAGTTACAATATAGAGTATTAAAATATAATACATGAAAAGAAACTAAGTGTCAGCTTCTCTTCCATTCACTTGACAGATTCACTGATTTGGTTGTCATATCTTTCAGCAAACTCCCTCATGGCTTCATTTGTTGCCGTGCTTTCAATTCCATGAATATTTGCATAGATATTCAATAAGTTGGACATATTATGTTTACTGAAAAATTTGCTTTTGAAACGAACAGCAAACAAAAACACAATTTGTCTCAGTCTTTCGCTAGTGCCAGTTTTCAGTAGGTCCAACACAAACTCAGGTTCAGCTTTCTCAACCTTTTCTGAGACTTTCTCTAAAGTGCCATTTCTCTCCCATTTGCTCAATTTGTGCTAGAAATGCATAATAATCCTTTGCATACTCAGAAAAGTTGATAAGGATTGTTCTCTTGATTCTCCTTCTCTCAAGGGCATGTCTTTGGAAATGTTGTAAGGATGAGAATCTAGACCTACTCAACCCATGAAATGCGGGTCAAAATATATTAAAACCATAATCAACCCAAATCCATTTTTAACCTGCAATTGCGGGTTGAGTATGTTTAAGTAGGTCGGATTGGGTCGGGCTGTGATTTTTTGTTCACCCCTACGAGCATCGGTGGTAGGAAGTTAACGGCCATTGAAATAGTTCTTGGAGGACCTGCTTAAGAGACAATCTTAGAATGAAGGATGAATGGTTTCATCATATTTTTGGACCGAGACAGGGTTTTGATGACCTAATAAGTTTGAGGCGTGCTCAACAAGTTTGTTTCGGTCATGTGTTTTGAATCAGAAAATATCTTTTGAAGTGTAAAGTGAATTGTATAGCACTAAGGTGAATTTGACTTAGGTATGAACTAGGTTGAGGAAAACCCTTGTAGTCTTGAAAAGCCGATCTTTTGTATGGTGTTATTTGGAGTTGTTCTCTTAAGAGATTGAAGTAAGGTGTGAAAGAATGAAAGTTTGAACTGTTAGCGTCTGGTAAGAAGTGGTGCAATCTAAGTTGAACAGTGATGTTGGCTTATGATGGGATCTTGAAGTAATAAAAGGTATTTGATGAAGAAAAGATTAATCTGGATCTTAGAATCTTTGGAAGACAAGAAGAAGTATAGCACTAAGCTTTAAATGTTTTTTTGAAGGGTTGAGTAGTACTAAGTTTGGATGTGAGTGGGACCTTAGAGGTGGACCGTGGGTAGTTCAGAAGTTGGTATCTTAAGATTGAAAATACGGGTTGGTTTGAATGATTAGTATAGTCGGGAAACCTCTAGCGGGTTTCGAGTATGAAACTCCTATAAGAGAGGAAGAATGTTATACCTATAAGGGGAAGAATATGATATCTCGTATCTTCATAAAGGGTATAAACGTCTTTTTAAAATTTTGTGTGACCCAATATTTTTAATGTGTTATGTTTTAATTAAATAAATAGAGTCGCGATAACTGTTAAAGGGTATTTACGGTATTTTAAAAATGTAACTTGTAGTAAGGGGAAAAAGGTAAATGTACCACCCTTTATATATACCTTTTTAACTCAAATCCTATTCATTTCCATCTTCCCACATTTTCAAAATAAATTAGAGTCTGTATTAGATAGAAAGTGAGGGAAATAAAATAAAAAGAGAGGAGAAGAAGAAAAGAAAGAAAGAAAGAGAAATCCTGGTTTTTCGATCAATCCGACCGTCGAAATCACAAATGAATTACATCAAAATACTTCCCTTGATGAGAGATTCATTTTGATAGAAGTTTCTCTCCGATTGGGTAAGAGTTTCAAAAACCCAATTTCTAGATCTAGATGTGTTCTTGAGCTTTTCTTAGCTTTTTAACGTTTTAAAGGTTGTAGTAATCGTAGAACTTCGTGTTGTTGGTAGATTCGAAGCGCGTTGCTTAGATTCTTAGAGCTTTTTGTTAGGAACATTTTATTATGTTTTGATGATGGCCATACTAGCTGTTATAGCAAGCCTGAAATAAGTTATAAATCTCTGTTTAACTCTCTACTTAGTGTCTTGCATGTAGTATAAGTTGAGTCAAACAAGTATTGTACTAGATGGTAGGATGGCTAAGTAAAATAGAAATCCGTAAGAGTGAAGGCAACCAAGTACCAGCAGAGAAGCATGAAGACAAATGATCTGACTTATAACTAGGGAAGTCAGTGATGACCTTGGATAAGTCTAAGTTATAATTCAAATGATGGAATACAGTGTCAAATATGGTGTACACTGATCTTACCCAAATTAAGGATCAGTGAAGTACAAGGAGTCTTGTAAAATCAAAGAAAGCAGTGAGTCGGCAAACTAAACTAATTATCGGCTGAGTAAAGAAAAAGCGGTGAAGAACAACCAAGTTAACAAAATCACTTAACCGTTGAAGGAACAGCAACGTAAACTCTCCATGTTCAGACTATGAAGTATAAAGAAGATTCAGAGGATCAAACATTAAATGCGCAATCAATTTAGGATCAATCAAAGACGGATTTTCTGATAGACATTTGAGGAAAAATCCGATCACTGAAATCAAGGAGAATATAATTTAGGGGGAAACAAGAATTAAATCAAGGATTTTTTGCAACATTAAATAGCCAACTGATTGAAATTCAAATCAGGGATTATCAAGGCTATAAATAGTAGGCATTGACAGACAGGAAAAACAATGATTCAATCTGATAAGAAACAAGCAGAAACTCTATCAATTTCAATAGCCTTCTATCTGAACTTAAAGGAAATATCTAAAGATCAACCTTGCAATCAGAACTCAAATTCCATATCAAGCATCGAGATTGATCACAAATCTGTGAATCCAATTCACATCAAATTGATGCAACTGAATCAGAGGAATCTGAGAAGGAGTTGCAACCTTTGTGATAGCTGCTGAAAGAATTGTTCTCAAGGAGCAGTGATAGAGACTGGGTCACTGAAGCTTTTGTAGCCAAGGAGTGATAGTTTTGAAGATTGTGAAGCTTGTGTAGCTAAGGACAATCTAACTATTGTATCTGTGAAAACAATAGTGAATTCCTCCAATCATCATAGGAGAAGAGTGGATTAAAGGATTACACCACCCTAAACCACTATAAACCTTTGTGTCTATTTACTTTTAGCAATTTACTTTACAGCACTTTGTTTCACTGCATATTACATCTGTGATTGTCTAATCTACTTTGAACGAACATTTAAAGAAGGGACTTATCTGCTGCCCCAAAGATTTTAAATATAAGAAAAGTTTTTGAAACTCCACTATAGTCATTCCTCTCCTCCCCTCTGACTATAGTTTTACCCTTCTCTAGGACCAACAATTGGTATCGGAGCAGTGTTCCTAGTATCAGAACATGTTCCGATCTAATATCTGGTAACAAGGAGATCACACATTTTCAATGTGGTTTTCAAATATGTGCTTTCTAAACATATCTCTTATCTGTACTCATGGATTCCTCAAATTTCATGTCAAAGGTACATGTATTCAATGTTAATAATTTTGATGAATATGAAATAAGAATGTTGTCTCATCCTGCCGCAACTCATGATGAGATGCTGGATGTAATTAATGATGGCCCAATCAAGATCACAACTGTGATAACCACAAGAGCAGATCAATGAAAGGAGATAGACAAACTCAAGAAAGATTGGACCAAGATTGACAGAAGAAGATCAAACCTAGATTTTGTTGCAGAAGACATGATCTTGAAGACTCTGGACACTTATATGTTCATGAGGATCAAAGATTGCAAAACAACAAAGGAGATGTGGGATAAATTAGCACTGGTCAATGAAGGATCAGAAGCAGTCAAGGAAAACAAATTATCTATTGCAAAACAGAAATTTGAGAACTTTAAAATGAAGACTGGTGAATCCATTTATCAAAAAGATAACAAATTCTCAAGTATCATCAGTGAACTGCAACAACTTGGACACACATATCCACAGAAATAAGTGTGCCTGAAAATCTTGAGAGGTCTACCTGAAAGATGGAAAATCATCACATCAGTGCTTAGAGGAACAACACACCTTGCAAACACTGATACTTTAACTCTGATGTCTCAATTAAAGGCTCATGAATTTGAGTTGAACGGTGAAGATAGTGCACCAACAGAGACACACAAGGCCAGTGCACTAGTTGCACCCCAGCAAAGCAAAACAGCTGACACAAGCAGCAAAGAAACACATGAGCTGAAAGAACAAGTAGCTTTACTGATCAAACGTTTTGACAGGTTTAGCAAGAAGAATCAATCCAAAGGAAGTTTGTCATCAAACAAGAAGTCAAGCTCAAGCAAAGACATGAAGAAAAAGGATGATGAATACATATGTTTCAATTGCAAGAAGAAAGGTCACTTCAAGGCTGATTGCCCTGAAGAAAAAGAAAAAGAAGAGGAAAAGAAGAAGTACAAAACAACAGAAAAGAGAAAGAGCAAGAAGGAACTCAAAGCTGAAACCAGCAGTGAAAAGAATTAAGAATCATTTGAAAATGATTCAGATGATGATGAAGCAGACAGCTCAGACAATGACAAAGCATATCTATGTCTTATGGCTAAGGAAACTGATGAAACAGAGGTAACATCCAGTTCATACTCATCATCTATTGCATCCACATCTGACACTGCACAATCTTCTATTCTCCCTTTAGATTCTGCGAACCTAATTCAAAATCTCATGAGTAAATTTGAAGAAATTCAAGTAAATCATGAAATTCTGTAACAAGAATGTGAGAATCTGAGAAAGAAAAAAATAAAAGATTAAAGAAAGAACTGGATGAAATGAAAGTTGAACAAACTAGTAAGGAAATTCACTCAACTGATCAACAAGCAGCAGATGATCACTCATCTGATGTTGAAAGACCAGTTGAGAAAATATCCTACAAGTTAAAAGCACCACTACACTACTAATTGCACCACCTTACAAACCCTCAAAAAGGTTTGGATCCAGATCTAGTCTTGGCTACGACAGTTAGGATGAGAAAATAAACAATGGACAGCACAATTCCGAATCAAGGACCAAAACTGGACCTAAATTCAGAAAAGGACAGACCATAGGTTCTTCTACTCACTATGGACCGGTGAAGTCAAAACCCAGTGTAGTGAAACAGCCGAGTAAATCATCAAACCAGCCAATTAAAGGCAAAGGATTACTAAAAGGTAAGGGAATACTTTACCCTTCCGAAGATGATTGGAATGTTGCACCTCCAAAATACAAGAAGAAACCATTTCATGCTATGCAACATGTGTTTAGGAAAAGCCAACCAAGGTATGTTCCTGGACACAAGAAGCAATATGAAAATAAGTTTCCTCCTGCTATTGGAAAGTGAAAAAGGATGCAAATGCACCAAAAAGTAGAGAAAAGTATCAGAATACCTTTAGTAGATATATTAGAAGTTATTATGCCAAGCCTTATACATATGAAGTTGATGACTTCAATTATCCAAAAAGAAAATCCTTTGGATATACACTTGGGGTAGGAGGCATGACTGCTAACAGGTATGGACCCAAACAGTGTTGGGTACCTAAACATACTTAATTTATTTTGTAGGATGTCTGGTACATAGACAGTGGATGTTCCAGGCACATGACAGGGAATAAAAGATGGCTGACTGATTTTAAAGATTTTTGATGGACCCAAAGTACCATTTGGAGGCAAGGAAACCCAGGAAAAATTAAGGGGGAAGGCATAATGCTCAAAAACTATTTGAAAATTCAAAATGTGACTTATGTTAAAGGACTAAATTTCAATCTTCTAAGTATCAGTCAATTCTGGGACAAATGCTACAATGTGCATTTCAACTAAGACGGACGCAAGGTGATTCACAATCAAACCAGCACAGTTGTACTTGTAGGGAAAAGAGAAGATAGCATGTATGTGGTAGATTGGAAGACAACAAAGGCTGAAACATGTTTGCTTGTCAAAAAAAAGCAATCAACAACCTGGATTTGGCATAGAAGATTGAATTTTCTCAACTTCAAAACCATCAACACACTGTCAAAGAACAAGCTAGTTGATGGTCTTCTAGAGATCACCTTCAAAAGGAAAGCCTCTGGGATGCAAGTCAAAAGGGGAAGCAAATTAAAAGCTCTTTCAAGTCAAAGCCCTATCAATCTACAACAAGAATTTTACATTTGTTGCATATGGATCGTTTTGGACCAGTGACACCAGTAAGTGTAAGTGGAAAAAGGTACACTCTAGTGGTGATGGATGAATTTTCCAAATTCACTTGGACCATATTCATGAACAAGAAAAGAGAGACACTCAAAAAGCTTCCAGATTTGCTAAGAAGAATTCAAAATAAAAAGGAATTGAAGATCATCAAGATCAGATCAGATAGAGGCACAAAATTTCTAAATGAAATTATTAGAACCTACTGTGAAGAGAATGGAGTACTACATCAACTATCAGCAGCAGAGACTCCACAACAAAATGGTGCAGCAGAAAGAAGAAGTAGGACACTCAAAGAAGCAGTTAGAACAATGATTACAGAAGCATGCTTACCAAAGATATTTTGGGCTGAAGCAGCAAATACAGCATGCTATACTCAAAAAAAATCAATCATCAACAAACATCATGGAAAAACACCATATGAAATACGGAATGGAAGAAAACCTAATATCTCATATTTACATATGTTTGGATCTAAATGTTTTGTTTTGAACAGGAATCAGTTACATACTTTTGATGAAAAAGCTGATGAAGCAATCTTTATGGGATACTCAGACACAAGCAAAGCCTTCAGAGTACTCAACAAAAGATCCTTGGTGATTAAAGAATCAATGCATGTAGTCTTTGATGAACCAAACACAAATGGTGAAAGTCTACAAGATCTTGAAGATGAAGCTAGACAAAGACAAGTTTATATAAATACAACAGTACCAGCTACTATTATGGATCACACCTTTGGCAATCAAGATGATGCACCAGTCAACACAACACAAGAGGCACCAACACAAGAACATGAAGTTGATGCACAAGCTGAAGTTGTGGAAGGACCAACTCAAGAGCAACTTCAACCTGACCTAAACTGGCTGAGAGATCATCCTGAAGAACAAGTCATTGGAGATATTCATACAGGACTTAGAACCAGAAGACAATTGGAAAGAATGCTAACTTGTTTTCTATCACATGTGGAACCCAAAACAATAGATGATGCAATTCAAGATGCTGATTGGATTACAGCCAAGAAAGAAGAGCTAAATGAATTTGTGAGAAATGAGATCTGGGAACTTGTTGACAGACCAGACATGGCTAACATCATTGGAACAAAATGTGCGTTCAGAAACAAGATGGATGAACAAGGGGCAGTTGTCAGAAACAAAGTAAGGCTAGTTGCAAAAGGCTACTCTCAAGCAGAAGGAATAGATTATAATGAAACCTTTTCACCAGTAGCAAGATTGGATGAAATCAGACTCTTTCTAGCTTTCGTAGCTCATAAAGACTTCAATGTTTATCAAATGGATGTCAAGAGTGCATTTCTGAATGGACTTTTGGAAGAAGAAGTATATGTGGAACAACCCCCTGGTTTTCAATTTAAATGGAAAGAAGATAAAGTGTACAAGCTCATAAAGGCACATTATGGACTCAAACACGCACCCAAAGCCTGGAATGAGACACTATCACAATTCTTGATCAACAATGGATTCAACAATAGGACTATTGATAAGACTCTCTTCAAGCTATAAGAAGGAACAAGCACCTTGTTAGTTCAAATCTATGTTCATGATATCATCTTTGGATCAGAAGATGAGAAGCTATGTGAGAAATTTGCAAACTTGATGAAAAGCAAATTTCCGATAAGAATGATGGGATAACTAAATTACTTTATTGGTCTACAAGTGAAGCAAATGAAGGATGGCATCTTTATCAATCAAGCCAAGTATACAAAAGACTTGATACACAAATATGGTATGGATACAAGTGGCACATCAGATACACCAATGTGTTCAAGAGTCATTCTTGGAAAAGATAAAAGTGGAAAAGATGTAGATCAGAATCTTTATAGAGGGTCATTGGGCCTCTAATCTATCTAACTGAAAGCAGACCTGATATAGCATTTGTAGTAGGAGTATGTGCAAGATTCCAAGCTCAACCAAAGGAATCCCACCTACGAGCAGCTAAAAGAATCATCAAATACCTGAAGAACACCATTATTGTAGGAATTTGGTATCCAAAATATGGAGGATTCAAACTGATATCATATTCAGACTCAGACTATGCTGGATGCAAGATAGATAGAAAAAGCACATCTGGAACTTGTCAAAGGCTAGGTAGCATACTAGTATCATGGTTTAGCAAAAAGCAAAACTCTATATCCATATCAATAGCTGAAGCAAAATATATAGCAGCAGGCAGTTGTTGTGCACATGTCCTATGGATCAGACAATAGCTAAGGGACAATGGAATGGATGATAAGACAATTCCAATCATGTGTGATAACACAAGTGCAATATCTATCACAGAAAATCCAGTACTACACTAAAGAACAATACTCAATGATGTGAGACATCATTTTATCAGAGATCATGTAGAAAAAAAGGGGATGTTATTCTACGATATATACAAACTGAAGATCAGTTGGCTGATATCTTTACAAAACCACTCAGTCATGAAAGATTCAACAAGTTGAGAACTGAATTGGGAATGATAGAAAATGATTAAGTCATAAGGAGCAGCTAACTGGAGTAATCGGCTAAGCAACTTCACCAACTGATTGAACCTTTGCCACTTCGGGTCAGCTCATTTTCCAGGTAAGGCACTGGTACCCAGCGAAATTAACTTCACTAATTGTTAAGAATAGTTTTATACAACGGCTCAGTAAATGAGTCACTAAACCGGTATAGTGACCAGCCAAGTCATTCCACCGAAGTGAAGTGTGAACAAAATCAACCTTAGACAAGTGAAAAATCGGTTAATTTATGGAGAATAATTATATGGAAGATTACACACGTGGAGCTCATATTATAATCGGGGAAGATATATTTTGCATTAAGGTATGACGGCAACGCCTCAAAACCCGGGATTTATCATTACATACCTCAATCCACTCCCCCACTACACTCAAATACCATGATTTTATATACATAAAATCACACCATTACGTCACAAAATCCTTCCATATTCAACAACGTTCACACTACACAAAATTATCCTATTTAAACAACACTAAGAGAAGTTCCAGAATTCTTTACGCTCCATTGCATTTCATAAACCCTATTTTCTCTGAAAAATCGAAGCTTTTTCCAGATTCAAACACTTCAAACAATGGCATCATCTTCTTCCATCTCTGCAACAGAAAAATACTACAAAAAATCGATCATTACTGGATCGTTTTTCCGACCTGAGCACTATCTACCCTTTTGTGACCATGACTCACAAGCTCAGAGACTGGTGGATGGATGCATCAATCTAGGGCTGATGACATTCTTGAACCCTCCAATCACAGGTATATGCTATCAGACCTTGATTGCGTTCTGGAAAAATGCAAAATTTGAACCTAGCAAGAAGAAAAGTGACCCAGATTGTATTGTATGCACAATGTTTGGCAATGAAGTGGCTATCACACCTGAACTCCTCAACAGATTCTTAAATCTATCCAACACCGGCACCATCGATGTGAAGATGATGCATATCGACATCAATACTTTCTGGACCAAAATTGCCAAGAACCCTAAAAGGCATAACAAGAAATACAACTTCCCTAGATCAGCACTCAAACGTCCATTCACTGAGTTTGCTCCTCTCATAACAAGGAACATTGAAGGGCGAAAGGGGTCCATAGAGAACATGACCGACCTTAGAGTAAAATTAATGGCTATCATCTATCAATGTATCTCTTTCAACTGGTCACAGTTTATCTTCAATAGATTAAAGGCTCAAATTTAAAAGGAAATGGATCTATAAATTACGGCACCAAGCAAGAACTTGCACAAGAAAGGTGATTTCTAGGAAAGAAAATCATATGGGATACCACTTCAACATCTTTTCGATCAAATCAAAGTGAAACCCATCTATATGCACCCACTGCATAAGGCCAATATGATGTTCACCTATATTAATGCCTCCCAGAAACCACAGCCAACAACCGGAACCAACAGAAAGGAACCTGAAAGCTACAGATTCGGGGTTGGAAGGCGGACCAGATCTCAAATAGCACAAGGACAACAAGGGAGTCTGTCAAGTAACAAGGATAGCCCTCTTGTAATTAGTGATGATACAACCATTGAGGAAGAGAAACAAGAGGAAATCACCTATCTGCAAGAAGGTGAGGAATGGTATTATCTAACCCCATCTAACGAAGAAGAGACTGAGGAAGAGGAAGAAACCACTGAGGGTGAAGAAGATGAGGAAGAAATAGAACAGAAGAATAGAGAGAAATTTGAAGATAATCAAGTGAAGATGGAACTTTTGATGACGAACGGATGCTCCAGGAAGTGATTCTAAGGATCATCAGCAAAGTTGACAAATAGTCGAGTAAGCCAGCTAATCAAACTCACTCTGTTGAACTTGTCAACATCCCAGTATTGCTCAAGGGGGAACAACGGCAGAAGAAGTTGTCTCCAGCACATGGAGAAGAAAGAAAAGAAAAAGAAAAAGAAGGTGAACAGCAAGAAGAGAAAGAGAAAGAGGAGGAAGATCAGGGTGATGCATTTGCCCAAGAAGAAAATGAAAAAGAAGAGGCTGATGCATCTGCAATAGCAGAAGAAGACCAATATAGAGAGTTCAGTCTGAATCTAAATCCCTTGATTGTGAACATGGAGAAATAGTACATAAGTAGGTCTCAAAACTGCCTTAAGGAGTAATGAAACCTCCATGAATCACAAAATTGACGCCCTCATCTGTCACATTAAGGTTCATGATGAGGTGATTGAGAGACAAGGCAACTTACTGTGCAACCTACAGCATCTCATCCCCTATCATGTCCAAACAAATCTAGACTTTCTTGCTAACAAACTTAATGGTAATCTCAAACCCATGGTGGACACCTTGAATATGCATACTGAGCAAATCCAACACCTGGATGAAATCATGGATTAATCAGGAAAGCAACTCAACACTTTACTTAATATCACTGGAGCAACAACTAAAATTCTGGAGGAAAGGTTTGGCCATCTCCCAGAATCTGAGGCAGCCAACAAGATTCTAGAGGATAGATTTGGTGCTGCCAAAAAGGGGGGAAGGAAGCTGCAAGCCTGAAAGCTCCAGTGGGAAGAAGAAAAGCCCAACAGACAAGGGCAAGGTTATCAAAGGCAAGGGCATCAGGTTTGAAGAAAAGAAGCAGTATCCCTTTTTTAATATTGACCCTATGATTTAAAAGCCTTTGAATAATTGTGAATGCAATATCTTTATTTCCCTTTATGGATGAATAAAATTTCTATGTTTTCTTCTGTTATTGTTATGAAAAAAATTGCATACTTATGGTCAGGCTTATGTGAGATTTGGCATCATCAAAAGGGGGAAATTGTTAGGAGCATTTTATTATGTTTTGATAATGGCCATACTAACTGTTATAGCAAGCCTGAAATAAGTTAGAAATATCTGTTTAAGTCTCTACATAGAGTCTGACATGTTGTATAATTTGAGTCAGACAAGTATTGTACTAGTTGGTAGGATGGCTAAGTAAAACAGAAATCTGGCAGAGTGAAGGCAGCCAAGTACCAGCAGAGAAGCATGAAGACAAATGATATGACTTATAACCAGGGAAGTCTGTGATGACCTTGGATAAGTCTAAGTTATAATTCAAATGATGGAATACAATGTCAAATATGGTGTACACTGATCTCACCCAAATTAAGGATCAGTGAAGTACAAGAAGTCTTGTAAAATCAAAGAAAGCAGTGAACCGGCAAAGTAAACTAATTACCGGCTGAGTAAGGAAAAAGCGGTGAAGAACAACCAAGTCAACAGAATCAATTAACCATTGAAGGAACATCCAAGTAAACTTTACATGTTCAGACTATGAAGTATAAAGAAGATTCAGAGGATCAAGCATTAAATGCGCAATCAATTTAGGATCAATCAAGGACGGATTTTCTGATAGCCGTTTGAGGAAAAATCCGATCACTGAAATCAAAGGGAATATAATTAAGGGGGAATCAAGAATTAAAACAAGGATTATTCCCCACATTAAATAGCCAATGGACGAAATTTCAAATCAAGGATTATCAAGGCTATAAATAGAAGGCATTGACAGACAGGAAAAACAATGATACAATCTGATAAGAAACAAGCAGAAACTCTATCAATTTCAAAAGCCATCTATCTGAACTTAAAGGAAATATCTAGAGATCAACTCAGCAATCAGAACTCAAATTCCATATCAAGCACTAAGATTGATCACAAATCTGTGAATCCAATTCACATCAAACTGAAGCAATTGAATCAGATGAATCTGAGAAGGAGTTGCAACCTTTGTGATAGCTGCTGAAAGATTTGTTCTCAATGAGCAGTTATAGAGACTGAGTCACAGAAGCTTTTGTATCCAGGGAGTAATAGTCTTGAAGATTGTGAAGCTTGTGTAGCCAAGGAAAATCTTACTATTGTATCTATGAAAACAATAGTGAATTCCTCCAATCATCACAGGAGAAGAGTGGATTAAGGGATTACACCACCCTGAACCACTATAAACCTTTGTGTCTATTTACTTTCAGCAATTTACTTTACAGCACTTTATTTCACTGCATATTACATCTATGATTGTCTAATCTACTTTGAACGAACATTTAAAGAAGGAAATTATCCGCTGCCCAAAAGCTTTTAAATATAAGAAAAGTTTTTGAAACACCACTATAGGCATTCACCCCCCCCCCCCCTCTGATTATAGTTTTACCATTCTCTGGGACCAACACTTTTCTTATGAATCTATATCTTTTTGGAGTGTTCTTGAAGAGTTCTTGGAGATTTTTGGTGAAATCATATGTAAAGGGGTGTTCAACCAAATCTAAATATGTTATTTTCGTGTTTAGATGTAGCTTTTCACTTCAAGCATGTTTTAGAGTAATTTCATCACTTTGGCTTGAATTTCATGTTATACTGGTGTTTAGATCTAGTATAATGTTACAAGCATGTTGTAGAATAGTTTTCGTATTATTTTTGTATGGATTCGTAATAGATTTAGTGTTTGAAATGGAGAAGAAAGCATGGAATTCGATCCTTGAGTGTTGGCTTATTTTCTAGGCAAAAATGGAACAAAGAGTTCATGGAATGTTTCATTTTTGAAGCATGCCTTAGTGTAAGCCTTATGTGGATTGTTGCAAAGTTAAGTGTACGTGTTCTAATAGCTCTCGCTCCGTACCGTGTCTCGCATGAGCATTGGAACACTCTGCATTTGACTGTATGTGATGTTGACTTAAGATCATTGTTTTACGCATAACATGACGAAGTTAAGCCTCGGCACCTTGGGGAGACCCTCTGCAGGAAGAAACTCGGAATCACCGGAAGCCTTATTTCTTAGCCTCGTGGGTATTGGATTAGATTCTAATATGTTTGTGCAATGTGCTACGTAGTGTAATGTAGAGTTTTTTTAAGGTCTAATGGTCCTTAGGAAGCCATTTTATGTGCAATGAACTTAAGCGGTTAGATTAAACGCTTAAATACGTACTTGATGAGTCTTAAAGCTAAAACATGTTATTCTTTGGTAAGGCACATTTATACCATGCTTCACAGTATTACACCTCCACATTTTTAGATACTTGTGTCGGACTCATGTAATGATCCACATGAATTGTATCATGATCAGCCATGTCCTATAGAGGTGTTGAGGATATGTCTTGGTGCATTCTCACCCTGCATCATTGGATTAACGTGTAAGAAATGTCTTATTTTGTTGAGTCGGCTAGTGAGACTAGTAGAGTGTTGTGAGTGAGTGAAACATATGTGTTATTATGTTTGTTTGACTTTCCCTGTGATACTATTGATATAACTGTTGATAATCCTTGTGATATAACATGTGTAGATTCAGTACTTGTACTGTTTACTAAGTACATTTGTACTTACCCTTTAGTATGTTGTTCCCCACCCGAGAAGGTGGTTTTCTTGTAGGTTGAGTTCGAGATCGCTTAAGAGTAAATCCCGAAGTTGCAGTTGTGAAAGTTTATCTCTTTTATCCTGTTGTATTAATGGTTTAAAATCTCTCAATTCCTTTGTAATAGTTTTGAGATAGTTGTACATTTGGATTGTAAACAAGGAATTGTTTTAATTGAATGGGTATTCAATCTTGGGTAATATTTCTTGGGATGTTGTTTTAGTCGCATCATTTGTTACTTGTTGATCGTTGCATTAATCTTTTAAGTTTTTCCCGATTTTATGTTTTAGTTTTCCGCTTGTTCTCTGGTGTTGATGATGTCAGATTTACGCATAAAATTGATTAATTTTAATTATATACGTGTCGGACGACCTTTTCCGGTTAAGGACTCGGTATCCGGATCAGATTCGTCACAGTAATGATATCAAATCAAGTCTCAAAATGAAGAGATTGAAGAAAATAAAAGATTCGATGAAATTTTTATCATGTTTAGAGATTTAGATCAAAATATATGAGTTTTTGAAAAAAAAAATGAGAAAAAAAAATCTGCAGCGGTGTTGTGTGTTTTTTTTTGGAAGTTGTCTTTGTTCTTATAAAAGTTATTATGGTTTCTTGTTAATTAATAATATTAGTGTATTATGTAATAATATTTTTTGGATTGTTTATTGATATTTATTGATTCTAATTGTTCTTTTGTAATATTACGATTCTAATCATTTATTGTATTTCGCACCCTAAACCGTACTATAAATACCCCTTATACTTTTGAATAAGAACAAGCAATTTTCCATTGTTCTATACTTGTATTTTTTTCCTCTTGTTCATCATCCATTATATTCTTAGTTTTTTAACATGTTATCAGCAAGAGACTCTACCAATGAAGTATTCCCACCAGACTCTACCGATGGAGTATTCCAGCCAGATCTACCAATGGAGTATTCCAAGCAGAGAACTAGAGGTAAAATTTTTTGGATTAATCCATTGGTAATCCCATTCCAAACAAAAAATTAAAGGTAAAATTTTATTGGATTAATCCAGTGAAAATCCTATAAGAGGTAAAAAAAATTATTTTTGCATTCTTCTAGTTTTTTTAATGGCTATTATTATTAAACATGATTTTGTACCCTATATTTGGGGGAATTATTTATCATGGGCCATGCACGTTGAAATGCACTAGAATATATGGGACTTGGTAAAACAAGTGTCATGAAATATTCAGACAAACCAAGACCGTGCAAAGGCCATGGCATCTCTCCGTCATTATCTTGATAAGGGATTGAAACATGAATATTGGTGAAGGATCCACATGAATTATGGATCCGTATGAATTGTGGAACAATAACGGTGAAAGATCCGTATAAAATATGGATCTGCATAAATTGTGGAAAAATAATGGTGAAAGGTCCATATGAATTGTGGAACCACTTGAAAAAAAAATGGTGGATCCGTATTAATTGTGTTCCAGACACAAATAGGTTGAACCTGTGACTGCAGGACTATAAATCTATCATTGAATATAATTTAACCAATTAAAAATTAAGTCACAATTTAAATTAGGTGGTGGAAAATTATGTGGCGAAATAGTGACAGATTAAGACATGCTAGAAAAAAATTCCACTTTTTTCATGTCTCGAATGTGCTCCTACAGCAGCAATATTGAGAGAAAAAATTCAAGAGATATTTTGATCTCATCGCATGTCTACTGCTGGCCGAACCAAGCAAAATAACGAGATGTTAATGAAAAATCATGAGTCCCAACCAAATTATGAGAGTTCATTCCTTATAAAGAACGTGACTCAATTTCTAAATATTTGGAAATATTTGGTTATGGTCGTGGAGGAGGACATTTTGATACACTCCTAATAAAAATATTTCTAGCGATTGATATAATAATCATGATAAGAAATGAAATGATCTTTAGAAGATCATGCCACGTATTAGAATAAGTGGCAATTTTTAAGAAATTATTTTATACGATGTATTTGAAATTTAATCATCGTTTGTGGGTAAATAAATTTGTTTTGTCTTGGTACGATTTTGATACAGGGTGAGATTTTATTATTGTTTATACGTTGTTTTATACTTTAGCGATATATTTCTCACTATAAAGTTGATATAAGAACATGATATTTGTTAATAGAATTGATATTAACCATAGCATTACAATATTTGCATGAACATTCTAGTAATTAATGCATTCATTGTATCTTTGGCAACTATATTAGCATTAATTTTAATAAATAAAATCATATTTGTAAATTTAAGGGAAAAATTTAATTTTTAATGATTAATGGTAAGAATAGTGATAATTATAAATATGATTGTTTATCCATAATGATTATTACAAAGAAAAATATTCAACATGCATGTGGTTTTTGACAAATTAATAACATGTGTATGGTCTTTGATCATAAGTTGCATTTGCTCTATATTGAATTTATTGTCAAATTATGGTAAAACAAAATATGACAACAGATTTAAGCATCATTAGTGATTGTAATATTTACATATCAGTGTTAACGACATGATTTGCCATGGTAATGAATGTTTGTTAATTGATATTATTACCATATATAATAATGAATCCACATAATTGGTTGCTCGATTAAAATGGTAAAAATGGACACAACACGATTTTATGATTAATCATTGCCATTTCTAATTAATATAAATTACTATATTTTTTTGGTTGTTTTCTATTCTTTTTACAGAATAGCTTAATTTTCGTTTCTTCAAGATAAAGAATGAAAGCATAAATTTTGATATTGATTAGTGATCATGACTATACTTGTATCATTGGTAGTGCGAGAACGCACGTTATACAGAGAAATAAATAAAATTTCTCAAAAGAAAAATACGTGAGAATGAAATGTTAAATGCAATATGTGCAATTGCTTTATAAATATAAGGTTTTAAAAGATCCATGAAGACAATATTTTTCAAAATAAAGCACTATGCTCTCCCGAGTCTCGAATCAATATTATTGAGTTTTAATGATATTCGTAAAATTGGATATTATATCGAAACTGAAATACTTGCATTAAATACTATATTCCGATGAAATGTGTGCATAAGCAATATGTTTGGAAATGGTGAGATAAGTCCATTCCGAGAAGAGAATGTGAGTGATAATTTATGCATCATTAGAACAATGATATATGTTGTTTATCATACAAGATGCATCATTCTGTTCCATGAGGTGAACGTGGATAAATAAAATTCTTCCGGAGATATTAATTACTGTGGGTAGTACCATATGATTATGGGAAAAGAATCTCACCAAAAGTGGTTGGCAATTATAAAACATTGGTACAACCCGGTATACAATAAAGAAATAACAGATGAAGTAATTGACCGTTAAGATATCAGTCTCTAGAAAAGATTATCTGAATTCCCCCGTTATTAAAATATCAAAGAAGTTTGTTGATACCCGCATAAGAGGATCACACATTAATATCCGTTATGGGTTATTGCAAATACTCTGGATATCAATTGTGATAAAAGTATTTTTCGAGACTAACGGGTGGAATAATCAATGTAAATAAATTATATCTCATGCCAAATATTATAATAAAAATGAACTTGAAGTTCATATCTGGATAGTCGTGATTGAATCACATAATACACATATTGTGTTCTCACAATTTACTAGGAGAATTAAGAGATCTAAAAAGAGTTATCAATCCTGAATGTTCTGGTAATATAGAAGTACTAAAAGGACATGTCCTAAAATAGCTATATAGAATATTAATTTATGAGACACAATAAGCGTGGTCAACCTCATGAGGGGGAGAAAATGAGCATGAACTTCATTATAGTATGTTGTTTTAACGAAACCCCCCAATGAATGTGAAAAATATTTTGAATGATTCTTAAAGAATCTGAAATGATATAGTGTTACGTTGATATTTGTTTTAAACGCATAAAACAAATGATATATAATGTTTCCAAAAGATATAAATCTCTTAGATATGAGATGGTTAAATGAATTTTATTATCATTGGAAACTAGAGTGAAAAAACATTTGATTATGAGGTTGTTTTATCGAAACCATTGTGTTTCAAAATGTGTAAATCGCTTGATGAATGTGAGAGAGCATGAGTTTACAGCTCGGCACAATTACTATATATATAATGAAAATCATTTCCCGGCATTAGGGGGAGAGATAAAACCTATCTTATAATAAAAGAATGGCGAGAAATTTTATAAAATATAAAATTTTTAGCAAGTAATCTGCCAGATGCCTTAACTGAATAAAAATGAGTGACTGTTTATAAATGCACCAAAGAATATATGATTGATGATATTTTTCTACGTTATAAGCGTAGAAGACTATTCAGTGTAAAAGGTAAAATTTCACGGAAAATGAATTAATATTCAATCACTCATGAAATCTCTTAAAAATATTCATCTTGAAGACGAAAACCCCAAAATAAAATTACACGTACATCAAATGATTAGATAGTGGGGTTGTGGAACAACCAATCCATACATTGATAAGGAATTGGTTTATGCTAATAGCGAATTAGCATGAATTTTATGGGAGAGTTTATAATAGAATAGCATAGTCGTCAATAACATATCTGCCTCTTTAATTGCTATTACTATTTATATTTGGATCCAGTACCTAAGTCAGTGATAGAAATACTCAGACTAGGTAAAAATGAAATAAGCAATTGACATTGACTTTGAATTGGAAACTTTTGTATGTTTATGATCAAATATATTCTCCCATTATAGGTATTATGTTTCGCTAATTAATATATCTGGCAGTAAATTTGAGTTTTCATATGTCATGACCGTATATTTATGGGTCGTTGGACATAAATATTGATATGAAAATCCTTGATGGATTTCCGTAATGAAAATCGCAACATGTATATTGTTAAGTTGTAAATGTCGTCAACATTCATGTTGACTGTAATATGACCAGTTGAGTAGATTCCTATTAAGGAAGGAATATAGATGTAACTAAAACTTAATGTCATGAATTTATAGCACTACAACGTGCGACAGTGGAAATATGTGCATGAAAATTGCTATTGTATTACTTCCTCCATTGTTTAGATGATTACAGTGCTGATTGTATTGCATGTGTTGCACAAGTGAGTAGTGGGTATGACACTTATTAGCCCATACATTCGATTATTTACTTGAACTCTAGAAGAGAGGTTATATACAAAAGTACGCTTTAGTGACAATGTGTCATATTAGTTCACTAAGATTATTCTGTTTTGGAGGAAATGTGTTTATAGTATCGGAATGCATACATTTGAAGGACTCTTGTCCTTAAGAAGAGCGACAAATTCAAAACTACTTTGCGTATTTGGTCCTAATGACCAATGATTGTACTCTTTTTCCCTTTAACTAAGTTTTTTCCCATAGGGTTTTTTTAGTTAAAGGTTTTTAATGAGACAGTCAGTGCAACACGTAATACATATATGGAATGAACTGTTTTCTTGTCTAGTTTTTTCCCAATGGGTATTTCTAGCAAATTTTATAGTAAATGACATATACGTTATGCAACTCAGATTGAGAAAATCATTTTATCCATTTATTGATTGAGATATTGTCTACTATCACTTGAAAAAAGAAATCATCCCACTGTATTGTATGATGACAATGCATCTTGCATATCTCAATTGAATTGGGCTATAGTAACGGGGATAGAACAAAACATATTTCACCCAAGTTCTTCTTTACTCATTATTTGAAAAAGAATGGGGAGATTAATATGCAACAGATATGGTCACCAGATAATCTACCAGATTTATTTACCAAGACATTGGCGACTGCAACATTTGAAAGATTGGTGAAGAGCATTAGGAGCCGGCGCTAGAAAGATCTAAATTGATGCTTGGTTTAGGGGGAGTGAATCAAACACAGATAAATATGTATTTTTTTTTCATTAACTAAGATTTTTTCCCACCGGGTTTTTTTAATAAGATTTTAATAAGGCATATCATTTCTGCTGTTTAACAATAGACATCCAAGGGGCAGTATTATGTAATATTATATTTTGGATTGTCTATTGATATTGATTGATTATGATTGGTCTTTTGTAATATTACGATTCGAATCATTTATTGTATTCACACCCCAGACCGTACTATAAATATACATTTGAATAAGAATAAGCAATTTCCTTTCTTCTATACTTGTATTTCTTCCATTTTTTTAGGAAGTGTACTATTTTGTTACTTTTAGGTACTGTCTTTTCACACTGATAATGTCAAAATTATCACAGGTGTTTAGCGGTGGTGTGAGTGGTGGATGTTTGGCTGTAGAGGTATATGAAAGTGATTCTAGCCGGTGGTGCACGGCGGTGAAATAGTGGTGTGAATGAACAATAAAGAGAGTATGGAATTTGGCAGAGTATTGCCTTGTTTTCTATTAATTGTGTATATCCATAACGGTTACATTGAGCTCCTTTTATAGGAGAGGGTGAGGTAGGGTTTTTAGTTACGGACAAGCAAGTACGGTAATCTACGATGCGGCGCTAATTACATGTCGGGCCGCCCAGCGAGATAGTACATGGTGGACTCGTTATGTGGTCGCCAGTCGTTTTTCTTGTTATCTAGTTGACACCTTGCTCACTTTTATGTGGACTCTTTTGGTCACAAACGGACTTTATATCTGGAGAGACCAATGAGTCGGCCCTCTAGCCTCTTATGTCCTCGCGGGGCCAAGGGCTTGGAGCGAGGCCGACCACCGGTGATCCCAATTTGATTCGTGTACTCTGGAGTGTGGTGGCCGATGGCCTCATCTGCCACTATGCCGGTCCGGAGGACCCATACAAAGATCCACAGGCGAGATTACGGTTCAGGCATATCAATGGCCCCCTACTCCGCGTCTTAGGAATTTTCTCGAAATGCCAAACGGGGAGTAAAGTGTGCTCGCGGATCGCCGGTAGCCTTGTTTAGGCGCTAAGAATTGAATTGGTTCTTAATGACCTCAATGTTGTAATGCGACTTAGCTTTTAAGGTCGCGCTATGAACCGGACGACCTGGGGTGTCGTGCTATTAAGCAGACGGTCTTCATCACCACGCTATTAAGCGGGCGGTTTTTGGCACTGTGCTATTAAGCGGACGGACTTATTATACCGCGCTATTAAACGGACAGTCTTTGGGGCTGCTCTATGAAACGGACGGTCATTGGGGCCATGCTATTAAGTGGACAGACCTAGGGTGCCACACTATTAAGCAGACAGACTTACGTTTGGGGGAGTCATACTCTTGGTGAGCTCAACCGGGTTGGACACCTTCATGACGCCCACTTGCACTTTTGACGAGACCAATTGTATCGTGAGTAGTGGGGCAGTTGGGAAGTCAGATCATGGACCATGATGGGAGGTAACCGCCTCGGTAACTTCCCACATTATGCTGGGGGTTTCGATTGGTACGTAGTAATGATGAAAAGTTTTGAATTTCGAATTTCAAAACTACCGCCCAAATCTGGACCGTGGGATGCTTTGAATCTTAGTCATTAGATCTATTGACCCTTTGCTTATATAAAACACAAACTTACAGCCTCCTCATACTTTTGCCATTCCTAATTTCATTAGCGTTTCCCTCCACCCTTGTAAGAAATTTTGGCAAACCACTTGGAGTTTCCGGCTCTAGCTTGGGTTTTCCGGCTCTAGCTTGGGTTTTCCGGTGGTAATTTGAAGATTACGGTCAAGGTTCGAAGGTTCCTGGTAACGCTCCAAATGGTACCAAAAATGATACCCTTATTCACCCCAAATTCTGCTCAAGAGAGGATAGATAGGCTCATTATTATGTGGAATATATGTTTAATGCTATGTGAGTGTTTCCAGGATCGAAATTCTGCATCTCTGTTATTTTCCCAAAGATTTGGTACTGTTTTGTCTCGTTTTGCATGTTTTATAGGATACACCGAATCTGGAGCATTGGAGAGTGGATCTGGACCGAAAGAAATATATTGGGCCAAGTGATTAAAGTCCAAGAAGAAGCCTGCTGAAGAAAAATGAGAAAAGTTGGCCCGGTTTACCGGAGGCTAGGGCCGGTAAACCGAGGACTTGTTGGACACGAAACGATTTCGCCGCATTATCTTGGTCGGTTAGGGTTTTAGAGAGTCTTAAGTAGGCTATTGTATCTATATAAAGCCGCATATACTGAAAGCTTTGATAGGATTCATAAGTTTTTTACATTACATTACATTACATACATTAGATATTTGGATGAAATAAAGTTATTCAAACATTTGAAGAGTTGTTTTTAGTTACCTCCATTTCTCTACCATCTCTAGCTTGAGTAGATCGAGCTAGATCACCATTGTTCAAGGTATGAACCTTTGAAAGTTCCTTTTTGTCTTCAATATGGTAGATCTGTTCGTGTTTATGTGTTTTAGTTAATATGCATTTTTAAAGACCCCATAATATACTTATTTTAATCGTAATTTAGCAAAGTAGATCCAGGGATAGGAAAAGCCGCCCCCGGTAACCCGGCGGTCTATACCGGTTTACATCGGCATAATTTAGAAAACATAAAACTGGGATTCACTACAGCTAGGTTGATCGATAGATTTAATTTACATGTTAGTAGCCTAATCAACTATTTGCATGTCATCGTAAACTAGCATGAAATACGAATAGTGAAGTGCTATGTTTGGACATTATCTTGAATGGACCCTAGGAACGTGCTGATCAATGTCGACAGCTGTCTAGGCGGGTTAGCGGTATGAGTTAGCGCTAGATATCGGCAATTCTCGATCTTTATGTTTATGGGCTATTACAGACCAATTAAGGAGGGTAGCTTGCGTATAGATTGTCTACTACCATTGTCGGAGTAGATAGGAGTATGAGTTGCACCCGTAGCTGATAATGATGATTAAAACGAAAGCTCACGATTTATTCAAGGAAATTCTGTGGGAAAGTAAACGTAACGATTAACTAATCCAAGTTAGTAGATCGGTGAGAAGAGGGGGAGGAATACCAAGTTGTTTTCCTTTATGTTTATTGTTGGTCAATGACCGCCTCTATGTTGCTTCTTAATTAGGTTAGAATCGTTTATAATTACAGTTGCAATGTCTCTGTGGGATCGACCTTGACTCGCATTTACTAAACTACGATGTACCGAGTATTCTTGCCAGTAATATCGACGTTAGTGACTTACACGCGATCAAGATTTTTGGCGCCGTTGCTGGGGACAATGGCCAATTATAAATATAAACGTATTAATTCTGATTAAGAAATCGTTTTTATTTTATTTTATTTTGAGTCTTGAATCGTTCTGTATCAATACTACACATGTTAAACTGCCAGAAAGAGAAATTTCAGGGCTGGTTTACCGTGGTTAACCCCCGGGTTACCGAGGCCTGAAAAATTGATTTCTGAACAGCCCCTGTTATAAAAAGTTATTATCTATTGATTTTAGTAAGTAAGTCCGCAACAGTTGGGATCATAACCGACTGAAGTGGAAGTTGCTAACCTTTTCTTTGTTTTATATTGTCTTTTTCGCAAGAAGATAATAACACTTCAGAGAATCGATCAAACTGGAGTTGAAAAAGAGCAAACAAGTCAAGCAATATGCCTAGAACGATATTGAACATCACACCAATTTCCATGTACCCTGGATCTGAAGCAAGAGAGCATTATGAAGCTATTAAGAAGCGGTTGGAAAAAAAGAGAAAGAAGGAATCAAGCAAGAGCCTGAAGAGAACTTAAAGGAGTATAGCACGTATCGTCCAGGTGAGTTCCCTTGCGAGTTAATTGACATATCGTCTTCTGATTATGATTCTAATGATCCTGAAGAGGATCCAGACATGATGTTTTATGAGCCTGAGGATTACCCAGACTCAGACACCGTGGTGAAGTCAGGAGACCCTGGCACGATTCAGACTCCTAATTTCTGTTAATGGTATATGAGTAGGGTTAGGTCTCTGCGACTCTGGCTCGAGTTGTACATTCTACCTTTTTCCCTCTGCCAAAAGATTAAGCTTCCGGTCATAATGAATCAAACCAGGACCATGACTTTCATTGATAGAACTAAAGATATGCATGCCGGACTGCTTAGGATGTGTACGATTAAGGTAGGAGGGTTCAGTTATCCAATTGATTTTACGGTAATAGACGTACCAGAGGACCCAAGTGCCCCAGTTTTGTTAGGGAGACCTTTCTTAGCGACAAGTAGGGCAATCATGGATATTGATAATGGGGAGATTACTTTGAGATTGAATAATGATGTTGTATCTCTTAAGATCTTAGATCCCCTAGAGAATATGCCGGAAAGTTGTAAGATGAAGTATGCTTCGGGTAAGGTGGAAATTATGGAAATACAGGGGCATAAGCATAGAGAGGTTGTAATAGAAACCGTTGAGCAGGAATTCATGAGACTAATGCTGAGAGAAAGAGAAGAGAATGACCACAACAAGAGGCTCACGGAAGCTAGTCCTTCCGTGTTGGGTAGTGAACGCTTTGAGTTTAAAGAAGAAAATATGGAGTCCTTGGGTCTAAAGTCTAAATCTCGACACAGAGGCAGACCTAGTACACAAGCCAAGAGAGAGAGGCATGCTAGGAAGAGAGATCAAAAAGGTTCTATAAAGGTACACACCTCTGGAGCAAAAGTTTGGCGAGTTAAATCCCTGACCCTTGAATGATCGGAGATCTAAAGGAAGTCGAGCTGGCGACTATAAACTTAGAACTATTTCTTTAAACCCTTAGGTAGATTAGGAATGAATAAAAGTAGCCAGATGAAGGGACGAGCTTTTTTTCATCCTACCGCACCTTAGGCTTGAAACAGATTGTTGTGGAAAGGTTTTTTTTACTCGTTGTGGATTCTAGTGAAGTAGGTTAGGTTTTGAGTTGGAAATAATAACAAAAAAAGTAAGAGGCTAGTCAATGTGAGGTCAGAACTGAGTAGAGAGGTTGAGCAAAGTGGAGGACACACGTTGCATCAGACGCACCAAGTCAGCAGAAACCGTCCCATTTTCCCTTCTTTTCAAAATTTTCATCCTTTCCCACACACCACCATAACTCCACCTCAATCCCATCCATCACCTCCTCAAATCCCTCACCCTAATAACTTCTATACCCACTATCCCACTAAATCCTTCCACCTTCACTCATTTCTTCCTATTTAAACAACCCATTCACCACCATTCTTATCATTCCATCCACCATCATCTCCTCAAATCACCACAATTCTTCCATTTCTTCCTCCTTCATAAAAATCAGCCACCATCACCTCTACTATCACCACCAAAACTCCACCAAAATCACACCTTTCTTCCGTTTTTACCAACCAAAATAACCATTTTCTTCACCTCTGTTGCTGTCTAGTGTTGTTGTTCTAGTGAGGTGCTGCAATTCTTCTTCTTTCATTGACAGAGGCACAGTCCCGAAAAAATCCAGAAAAATCAGGCCGGTAAACCGTGACCTACCTCCGGTTTACCGAGGTTAACTTTTGCAGAAAAAGCTTCAGCATCAGTTCCGGTTATCATCAAGTATGGGTCCCAAGCGTAGCTGATATTCTGTTCGTCCCAATGGTTATCAGAGAATATATGGAGATGTTAACCCTTTCATAGATGGGGCTGAGCAATTCCCTTCTTTAGAGATCTACGAGTCGTTGCGAGGACATTGGAATGCAAGGCTAGTTACTCGAGAACGAGGGGTAGAATTGGAAGACTGTGGTTCGATCGTGCCACGAGCCCTACAAGAGCAAGATATTTTGGATATGGCAGAATCACCGACTCGGTTCAACGCCACGGTGGTAAGGGAATTCTATGCTTACGTTTCGCATAACTCTGGAGCCACATATGCTATGGTCCGTGGCGTTAAAGTTGACTTTTCCATTGAGCGGATCAATGCTCATTTTGGGTTAGACATCCACCAATGGGCCCGGATGAGTAAACATCCTCAAGAAACATTGAAGATCTCGAGAGGATGAACATGATAGCTGAGTTATTTGGGGTTCAATGGAAGCGCAATCCTGCTGGAGCCCCCATCATCTTCCTAGAGAATGAGTTATCCTGGGATCGGAAGATTGTCAACAGATTTGTTTGTGCCCGCCTTCTACCAACCAAGCACACGGTCTCTGTCACCACCAAGAGGGCGGAGTTGATGTTTTATCTGGAGCAGGGATCTCCGGTCAACATCGGTCTACTGATGCATAGCCGTATTCACGAGCTTGCCACCGCATCCGAGCAAGAGTTGTTGCCATACGGGCCGATGATTGACATGTTTGCTCTAGAGGACGAGGTGAAAATCCTCGTCAGTGATGATAGGGAAGAACCTAAGCCGATGATCAGATCGCAGTCGGTTCAAAAATTACCAAGACGGGTTGGTAGAGCTGAGAGGGAGCGTACTCCAGTCCTCGGAGTACCCCGGACTCAGAGAGCTATGCTTGAGGAACACTCGCTAGAGATTGCGAGTTTGCACCGCAAGATGGATAGGATCATTGATTTATTTGGCATACCTCCATCGACTCCGCCACCTAGGACTGCCCCATATCACCGAGCCTCTTCTTCGGCAGCTGCTGCCTCAAGTTCTTGTCAAATCAGAAGGCTTAGTCAAATTTGAATTTGAAAAGAAGAATGGGGGTGCAACAATGCAGAGTTAGAGGGAACTTGTTCCTTGATTTGACAAGTAAGGAAGCATGGATTTGTTTAAAAGAAAGGCCTATGGAGATATGTTTCTTAGGTACTTCATGACAACAATTGAAGAGGATTTGTTGAGCTTAAAGATCTCAAAGGAGGGATTACATGGGAAATAAATTACCAGAAAATGTATAATTATACAAGGGTATGAAAATGGTCTGAACATCAAACATGGCATGCTGGAGGATGGTATCTTGGTTCTTGTCTATAACTGCAAAAGAAACAACAATGTTAACTTTACAAACTTTCTACCATGAGACATATCCTAGGGAAAGATCGCTTCGGAAACCTTCTAAGACATAACACTCGTAACTTGCTACACTCTTAGCCCAAACCCCAAGTCAAAGAGGTGAAAATCCCTTTTAGGTTGTTGTGTATGATATTTACTCCGGATCTGACATTATCAATTTGTACATCCAAATAAAAAAGGAATTTGAGCCCGATCCAAAGAGAAAAGATTTAGATACTGGAATTTCCTATGTGACATAAAAATATTAGAATTTTTGGAAGATAGAGAGTCGGTCAAAAACAATTATTTCTGACGATTGCACAAGCTGTCAGAATTTCCAGATTCATAAACACTCAGTTGAATTGCAAATCGAGATCAAACGAAAACGAATCTGAGCTTAATTTCAAAAGGAAAATTGTAGATAAAAATTTTTTTCTGCAACATATCAAAAATTCAGATCAATTGAAGGTGTTTAACCTGTTCAAAACGGAAGAAGAAGTAAAAGTGCTGCTGCAGATTTTCTGGACAGAGTGTCCGGCATAAACATGAATTTTCTGAACAATCCATAATGATTATCGAGTTGATGTAAAAAGAGAAATTGTACATAAGACAGTAATATACTTTTCTGAAAATTTTCAGAATTTTTGGAACACGGTAAGTTGTTTAACCTGAAGGGAAAACACGGAAACAAAAGCATTCACTCATGTTGGGTAAAGCCAAACACGAGGATGATGAAAAGTATGTACCAAAGTAAGAGACCTTTAACACTATTAGTTGAAACGACTGAGGAGTACTTGGAAAGAATAGAATTACACATGGAGTTCATGTAGAACCATCTCAAGCAAAGCAAAGGTCAAAGAATTTTTGGTAAACATAAATCAAGCGATAGCAAAGAGAGAAAACGGAGGCTTTGTAGAGTCGAGTCTTAAAAAAAAATTGTATGCACTAAAACATCTTGTAGGGGATGCATTAAGGGTAATCACTAGGATGCAGAAGTGTGTTGCCCCAAAATAGCTAAACAAGATATAGTGGAAGGATATGCAATTGTCAGTTCAAATAGTTCGAAGGATGAGAAACTTATTTTTCTTAAATCAAGCATTTGACACGATGAAAACATCTTTAAAAAAAATAAGGCACATCAAATGAATGTACACACTTGGAAAACAAAACATCGTAATAAGAGACTTTTACCGAGTTTCAGATGTTTCAAATGGAGGATTTAACCAGAGAGTGAGTTACAATTAGTATGGATGGGGAAACATTGAAATCGGGATAACCAAGTAGGAAACTAGATGATTATAAAAGAGAATCTTATTAATGAAGATATAAGATTGGAAAATCACCACGCAATCGTTTCTTGCCATCAAGGAACACTATAACGACAACACCTAGTCTCTACCTACCAAACTTCTTATCCTGGGTAACAACTAGCATAAGAATCAGATAAATCAAAGTATTCTCATCTCCTATAACCTACTACACTATAACCTACATGGTGAAAGAAAGACATTTATCCTTCCTTGACCAGAGGACTTAAATGGTTTTGAGAAATTCGGGTGCATACATAAGCCACGAAATAATTGATTTGCACAAAACAAACCGAACTGATTTTGAACATGTGGCAAAGAGAAAATCTGTGAGTATATAAGTTTTACATATGATGCTCAAAAATCAAAATTGTTGGGAAGCCATAGTTCGGTCAAAATAATTCTTTTCATCTACTGCTATAAGCTGTCAAAAATTTTCAGGACTTCATCAACTGTCGTGTGTTGCAGATTGTGCTCAAACAAAAACGAATTTACACTTGGTACAAAAACAAAAATTATAGTACAGGATGTTTTATACAACATATCAAAAATCCAAGTCATTTGGAGGTGTTTAGCTTATTCAAAACAGAATGATAAGTAAGAGTACCGCTGCAGAATTTTCTGAACAGAGTACCCCTTCTTGTTAAACAATTTGTGAACAATCCATATTGAAAACTAAATTGATGTAAAGAGAGAAATTGTAGATAAGACAACTTTCTATGTGGCGGAAAATTTACAGAATTCTTAGAACAAAAAAAAAATGATATAACATGATATGTAGAAATGTGAACTAAATCGTTTACTCATTTTGCATAACACCAAGTTACAAGGAAGTGATTTGAACCAAATGTAGCATTACGAAAGCATTAAAACCTCAAAAAGAAAGAAAAATAGAGAAAAATTCGAAGATTCCAAAAGGAAAGAGGGATCGTAGTAAGGGTTCTCGAAAGGAACAAAATTTAAGAGGATCACATAAGAGATATGAGCTTAAAACTCAACCTTCACCTAAGGAGACTTTTCACTTGGTCCTAGTGCAACTTAACCACGTTTTAAGGATTCCTAATCCTATGAGAATTTACCACCAAGATCAAGAGAGATCAGAAATGTTCTAAAAGGTCTAAAGAAATCCAATCTTAGAGGGATGAAACATAGGAAAGAAAGGACGCTTCGTCTCTGATACCTACTGTAACGCCCCGCTCCCGAATACCGAGCCCTTATCCGGAAGAGAAACATTCGGTGCGTATAGCATTAAATAAATCTAATATTATTCGTAAGCCACTACGTCGTCGTATCAAATAAAAGCAAGCGGAAGCTAAAAAGACTCGGGTAAAACATAAATGCTACTAAGAATAGAAATTAACCATACTAAAGATGGATAGTTAAATTACAATGACGAAAAACCCAAAGACTTATACAATACGAGGTCTTAAAAGTAGAAGTACAACAAGTCTAAGAAAAGAAATACAACAAGTCTAGTACAACCTTTACAAAGAAATAAACTAAGAGCTTTGTCAAGACTTCATAGTCTTCAAAGGTCGTCATCTACACTTGGTCAACCTGTTCGTCTACTCACCCCACAATGCATACAAAAGAAAATGCAAAGGAGGTAAGTACAAAGTACTTAGTAAAAGTGAGAAGCTAATGAATAATTAAGTTATACAACAAAAAGTTATTATTATGACTATTAAATTATCTATATGAGACCGACTCAATCTAGGGTTCAATCCATGCCCATCGACATGTCATGACTAAACGTTTCTAGCTTAGCTTATCTTGGTTACATCATTACTCAAGGACACAATGCATGATGAAAATTCCACCACGAGATATACTTGCCAACTACAGTGATTAGCACCGGTAGTCCCGGGATCTCCCCGGTATGCATAAACGTTCGATGGATTTCCTCCACTACCCTTCAGCCTTTTGAGCCAGTAGCGTTGTCCACCTTTTATGAACGTATCACATCGCCGATTTGAATCAATGCCTAACCAAGATTAAGTGACGTTGTAGCTTTTACTACACTTATGTAATTATTATTGTGAATTAACTAGTCACCTAAGTGTTTTCAAGTAAGCTCCCTCACATCTCCAACTCTCGTACTTAGACCACTAGACATGGACAAGGCCTAGCACATACACAGACATTGATGAATGCTAATTCATCAAAGCACAAGCCTTTTCATGCTCTTCCGACGGATCCGAACTTCAACTCCCTTTAAGAGTACATTCGGTGTTTTAATTGAACGAATCAGAAATTCAATCGAAACTTGTTTATGTTTAATTAATGTTGTTGAATCAAAAAAATTAGAAATCTAAAACTCAACAAAAATATACCAAAACATATCACAACTCAATAATTACAACTTAGCATGAATTCTATCACCAAATAACACCAAGACTCACCAAAACTCAACCTATCGTTATAAAACTATAATTACTCATTAGGAAGAGCCTCTTACCTTAATTTCCAACAAAACCGAAAGCAAAAAGTCAATCAACTGTAACAACTCTTGATCCTCAACCCCAAAACCTATTTCATCAACGAGAAACCCTAAAATCCTATTTTCTGGCAAAAAAACGATACTGAAAAAGAGCATAAAACTACAAAATACCTGGATTACTGCTGCAAAACTAATTTTAGAATGATCTACGCTCCAAGACGGTCGTTTCGACTACTCATGGCTGAAAAACAGAGTTACGGATTGAAAGATACGAAATTTTCAAGAATCGAACTCTACGAATACCGAAAACTAGGGCTAAACTGAAAACTTACGAAATTGAGAGATGTTATTTTCCAAAGTTGCGTCTCCTCGCGCTGATCACTTTTCTCTCCTGCGGCATCTTGAAAAGATGAACGGATTGGTCACACGGTTGAAGATTACGTTCTCCCTTTTTCTGGCATCTTCTGCGCTGCTTCTCCTTCAGATTGCCATTGGCTATTATCTTCCTTAAATAGCTATTAATTAAATCTATTAATTGAATAAAAAAATCCCTTAATTAAATCCTTCTTAATTAAGTAAAAGAAACAAATAATAATTAGGTCGTAGTGATTAAACCCAATTACTATTTTACCCTTTTACGAAAAGTCGGGATGTTACATCTGCTGTAACAGAAAAACGCAGAATTCACAGAAACCCTAGCTGTGACTTCCTCGAATTTCTGGAAGAGTTTGGACCGTTGCAAGGCAAATCCGACCGGTCAGATTAATAAACATGGAGTTATTGACATGGTATAAAAATTTCACGTCGATCGGGTTTCATCTCGATTCCCGACCGGCCTCGGGAAGTCACTGATGCGCTGCTGTAAGAGACAGATTCAGCAGCAAGTTAGGCAGCTCACTGGAGAAAATTGACAAGTCAAAACTCCGATCCAACCGTCCATATTGAAGCCCGAAGAGTGAAGAACATATCTGGAAAGTTTCGTCACGATCCGAGTTCGTTTGGTTTCCCGATCATCGAAGAATTTAAACAGCTGCAGATTATGTTAGAAAGTAGTAAACCCTAGTTAAGGTTTGGTTATTTATTTTCTAATAGGTTAGATACGGGGGTGCCAACGGTCCATCTCGGTGTTTATTTTCCGTACTAGAATACATGTTTAGATTGTCTGTGTAGAACCGGAAAATTGCCATGACATGCATCGTATCATGAATTTCACTCCATATGCATACATGTAGAAATTAATTCGAGGAATTAGTTAGGCATGTATACAACACGCAATTAGTTTTCATTAATTGTTTGATATTAATTAGAAACTAATTAGGGTAAAAACCGAGGATCACGGGTTTTGTCAATCGTCTAGGTTGGGTGATGGATTCTCGGTGAATTCCACCTTACTTAGACGAGATTATGTTTTTGTTCCGTAGTGTCTACGTGAAAGTTTGATGTTTAAGGATTGAATAATCACGGGCAAACATGGTTCGAAAGTGGTTTAACCACGGTTGGGTGGTCAACAGTAGCTACGGCTCGATCGACTTCACCCTCCATGTGTGGCGTTTGCAAGCGGGGTTCGGCAAGGCTGAGCCATCCAACGAGCCACTACGGCTCAACGGAGCTCCCCTAGTCATGACCCGTCCGACGGCCACATATGTTCCAACGAATAGGTCGGGTGGGCTAGCCCACATGACCGATACCATTCGGGCCTATGATTTATAGTTCCTTAATGTAACATCAAGTCCAAAAACGCGACAGCCGACCTCACGACCTCTACTATTGACACAAGCAACGTGAGAGAATGGTAACGCCTCGTGCCGTCCTGGGACCGGCCTCCCTAAGGAAGGCCTTCACCGCTATCAAAATTCAAGGCTTGGTCTCCGAAAGGATAGGATTTTGGGTACTCGCTGGGTCACTGACCGACACTAAGGCGGCACACTCGGGGTCTTCCTAAAAATCTGAAACAGTAGGTCACACTCATAAAGGGTATTTTTGGTAGTACATTGGCTGAAAAAGGTAAGGTGATTGACGATCACAAATGAGATGTTCGATTCTCAATTTGATCATGAATATTAATCGAAACCTCTTTGACCTACCCTAAGGAGGCACTGAGGTAAGAGATTAAGTCCTTGGAATGGTAGGATAGACTATAAGTATTTAGTTTATAGTTCCTAAAATGAGTTAGTAGTGTATAATTTGGATTTATTTTCTGAAAATTTTATTTACAACTATTTATATATCTCTCTAGGGTACCAAACTGCTAGTGTATGTTTTATATTGACTAGTAACTACTTCGTTAAAAGTGGTAAGTAACTAGAACGTTATACTTATTAATCTTACATGCGATTAATTTTTCGGAAGAGATATTTCTCCTGAGCTTTCAAGACTTAAGTGACGTAAATAAGGATGTCACTGTTGTCAATCGTGTTGAACGAGAGATGACTGTAGTTAGTTTGAAAGATGATTGGGACGATAAAATTCTTCTAGTGAATTTTAATTGTGTAGTGTCTACACGAGAAATTTTCTAATAGAAAAATTGGAGAATCATAAATTAAAGTGTCGCTAGTTAGACGGTATTTGGAACCGATAAACTAGTGGGAGCTTTTACCTTATGTTTTTATGATTAATTAGAAAATTAGTCCCACTATGTAACGCTTTCAGTAGACATCCCACAGTTCGCGAGTAGTGTCTACTCAATTGAACTGCCAGTTCAAGACTATTTCCTTTTAAGGAAAGTTAAGAATGGGAAAGAATGTCTATAAGTGTTAATCATCTTAACTAAAGTTTTGAGGCTAAACCGAAACATTAATTAAAGAAAGTATAGGATAAGGAAAGTGATTTCGGATCTCTTAACCAATGAATCCTTAGCGACTTTCTTAACCGAGTAACTTGACTTGGTAGCTTAGTTCTATGGAAGAACAAGGAAGCTGTGCATTAACAATTAATAGAGTAGACAACGGGCAGTTATTTCAGCTAGAATAGTGGGAGTGATATAAGGAAATGAATTTCGGATTCTATCCTTGAATATCACAGAAAATTTTATTTTTCTTTTTACAATTCGTTGAAACAAATGGATTCACTTTCATCTCGATACTACAGTTGCCTTAAACAAAGTGAAGATGACATTTGTATACGAATCTAAGACTCGGACTTTTGTTTGATAAAGATAGAACCACTAAGAAAAGCTGAATAGGTATGTGTAATACATCTAAAAATATTAAAGGTAAAAGGTTTCCGTATTAAGATAAACGACCCTTCAATATCTATTAATTAGTGCATATATCCTAGAGATAAGACCTGACCACTGGCTAAGGGTGATTCCTATATCCTAGTCTAGGAACACTATCTTAAAGGAACAATGACTAAGTTTCCTTTCAATCGGGAGAGGGTAATAGATTTGAAGAGGTAACATAGCTTGTTCATAATGACCTTCAGGGTCTAGTGAGAGATACAAGCTAGTGGGAGATTTTGAATGGTGACATTTTGTCTGATAACTACTCAAAATGCTGGTTAGTTTATCGAAAGAATACGAGAAGGAGTCTCAGATTTTAGCATAGAATAGAGTATTCCATGCTCAGTAAAAGGCTATCGCATAGTCTTTGGACTGATGCTCGGCCTGCCTTCAAGTGGAGTGTTTTTCACTGAGGAAGAACCGTAGCCTCGCCTTGCATAGTTAGTTATGTGCTACAATACACTGCTTAACTCGGTTAAGATATTGTTGCAAAATAACGGTTAACATTATTATGTAAACCGAGAAGTCTACCTAGAAGATGCTTGACAATTTATGGATAAGGAGTGAATTCGGTTCACACCACTTCCGTAAATGTAGGCATTTAGCACTTAGTGCTTGAAGGTAAGACTGGAGATTTTGCACACACGCACAAAATATAACTATTCATGAAATATCTTAATGTGACGATTGAAGGTTGGTTATAAGATTCTTGAGATCAGAAAGTGACGGTTGGACTGTCACACCCTTTCTGAAAGAATCCATAGATAACAACCTTAGACCTTGGAGTACGGTTACTCTAGGAAGTTACTATCTGATTTAGTCAGGTGTTAAGGGTGATTTTGTATTTTTTATAAGGATATATTTTATATCAATTCTCTCCATATTCGTATGTTTCTCATAGAAATGAAGCTTTATATTGAAATATTGAGCAAATGGTGTTTTTAATAGTTGAATTGCAAAACGTAACGAATTATGTGCTTAAATTGTGATTTTATATTATTTTGGAGTTATGTTACGCTTTGGTATGTTTTACTATCTCTTAGATACATGTTTTCGAGCTAAAAGAGGATTAGAAGAGGTTGCATTCGGATTTTCTGATGAAGAGAAGAGATAGGGATGAGAAGAAAAGGATAAAGATGAAGAAATCAGCTTCTAGGCATGCTGGACTGGCGTCCAAGTCCCGTCCACTATGGACGGGCGTCCATTGCCAGATTGGCGCCCAAGAGGGGTTTTTACATACGAGAGAGTTTGGGCGTGGTATGAGCAGCCGCCTGCTCTAGCGTTGAGAATGTTGGACGGCGTCCACGACTTCAGCGCCGACTTCAGCGCAGCCGACTTAAAACTCTATAAATACAGCCGCGATTTCAACCCTAGTAGACACATAATTCGATTCCTATTGTTACCCACACATAAGAGAGGAACCCTAGGCCGCCCCAGCCCCTTTTGGGAGGCTGGGGTGGCAAGTTAGATTAGGTTTTTATTTTGCTTTTCTGTTTTGCTGCTGCGATGTACTCCATGTGCTTGAAAGTGCAATTGTTCAAACGATTTGAATCTTCTTCTTGAGTTTTATCTACTTTTATTTAAGTTTGTTTTATGATTTTATCTCAAAGTTGTATCTTTTCCTATGCGATTATTTGTTATGCAACGTATATCGGAAGATGGTTGCTTATCGATGTTTGATTTTGATGGAAGTCATGTTAGACTTAGATCACCATAGGAAAGATTGGATTTTTAACCTTGACATAACGGAAGTTGATAGGTTGATTATCTAGGTTGCTGGATTTGAATAAATCTTACACCTTGTTTTGATTGATAGACGAATTATCTACGGAAGTAGGATTCATACTTTTGATTAGGTGGACCACATCTTTAGTTAATCATCACAAGATGACCTTAGATAGAGATAGAGGGTTTGAAGGATTGGATGATTTTGTTTGTTCATTGTTAATCTCCGTGTTCATCTTCTTGTTTATTTCATTTTATAGTTAGTAGTTTAGATTTAGTTTTTATCGCTTTTATCCTTCCTGGCTTTGGATTAACAATCCTCTATCCAGTTTACTTTTCGTTTTTCGTTTGCAGTTCCGTTTTGAATAAGTAACAATTTAAGGATTAACTAGATTAGATTCAACATCCCTTTTCCCTGAGGATCGATACCCGTACTTATCCAACTTTACTAGCAACTACCCGGTATTCGGCCGGTTAGGAGGTAGTTTTGCATGGTAGTATAGGTTTTATAAATTTTCTTTTGTTTTAATGATGCAAAATCTCCCCAACAAAAGTGGCGCCGTTGCCGGGGAATCGGTGTTTTGTTGAATTTAATTGAGTTAATTCTTCAATTTTGTTACGTTTTTTTTTTATTTTATTTTTCGTTTTCAATAAAAGTAGCGTTTAATAGATTGAGAGTTTTTATTTTGCCGTGTTTCGATGACCGTAGGGTTAAGAATGTGCAAAAGTTTTTTACTCAATCTGTTTTACGTGAAGTTTGTGTTTAGTTGTTACCTAGTCTAACCTATGTGCTAAAATTTATCTGTGGCTGTTGTCTGTGCTCTATGTTGTGTTTATAAGATTTAGGGCTTGCTGTGTTTATCCTGCATACTGTGCAAATTCGTTGTTTGGACGAGCGTTCAGGTAAGTGAACGCCCGCCCGTCGATTCATAATCTGCAGTGAACGACGCCTGGTTTGTTGGACGCTTCGTCCGTTCCAAAACGTATCAATTTCGCTCTCGATTTCAAGAATCAAGCGGGCGTCGACTCGACTCATGAACGCCCGTCCGACTGTTTTTATTGCAAGCGAAGCGTCTCGAACTATTGAGCGCTTCGTCCGGCGATCCAGTTCCAAAATTTTTATTTATTTGATTTTTAATGCTTTATTTGACGTGGATACTTTAATATGAGCTTCTGTGGCTAGTTATTTTTACGTAGATGTTCTGAACTTGCATGTTTACATCTTTCCATCTACGAATCCATGTTAAATAATTGATTAATTTTTATATACACATGCTTCATTAATTGACATGGATGTTTTAATGTGAGCCTCTGTGGCCTTTGTATATGCGTAGATGTCCTGTTCTTTCACCGTTATGGTTTTCTTTCCATCTATTGCCATCCATGTTGAGTAATTCACCTAGCTAGACGTGATTCTAATATGACTTATGCTGTTCCTGTTGTCGTCTATCTAGGGTGTTAGGATTCATCTATGCATGTTATAGTTACTGTCGGTTCTCGTATGCTATAACTGTTCTTATTGTTGTTTAGTAGCTAATGTCGGTTTCCGTATGCTACATATCGTTGTGATGAATCTTTTAAGCTTTGAGACCTATGTGCTTCCTTGTTATTTTTGTAACTCATATGGGTAGCTACTGTCGGTTTTCCGTAATGCTACTATCGCTGGCGTATGAGTTATATCTGTTTAGTATAGCTAACTGTTGGTTTTCCATAATGCTATCACCTTTGACGAGTCTTAAGGCGCGTCTACACTGCATATAATGAATAGTCATCATCGTTTATCGTAAACTATCATTATTTGGTAGACGCGTTTATTATATACATGTCGTGTTGCAAATGAGTGGGCTAGTTTTCTTTCTTTTATTTTCTTTTATTTTTGCATATCATTTAGTTGCATGTCATCTAGTTGCATTGTTTTTCTATTTTTCTTTTATTTTCCTTGAGGGTAGTTACTGTCGGCTTGCCGTACGCTACCACTTTATCATGTAGATTGCATTTTAATATCTTTTTCATGTAGTTGCACCTAGCCCTACTTGTTTTGTAATGTTCCATGTATAAATTCCATCTTTATATGGGCTTAATTTGAAAAATATTTCGACTTCTTTTCCATGTATAATCCTCTATCATTATTAGTTGGAGTTTGATGTTTACATTTCGTGGCTTTATTCTTAGATGTCCACGAGTTTAAGTGTTGATCTTTCCATCGAGCTATTATTTCTTTTTGTGCTTATATCAAACTTCCGTTCGGTTGTGTTTAGATGCTTAGGTGTCTGTACTTTCCCTGTATGGTGATTTTTCCATCTGAGCAATTATACCACGTGCTTATATCATTATTGTTGATTGTTATAATTCCCCCCCGTGTCCCCGAGATACTGCCATGTTTTTCAAGTGGTGCAGGTACATTTTTAGTTGTTCTTGTTAAGCTACCTTTGGGAGTTGAAGTTGGGAAGGACTCCATATGATGTCACCATTGTTGTCTTCTTCAGCCTATCTTCATATCATTACCAAATCAGCTAAGTTCTTTATCTTTTCTTTATTCTCGCACAACATGAGGACATGTTGTTATTTAAGTGTGGGGAGGAATAGTTTCATGTATCTACATTCATTTGCCATACTATTATATTTCTATAAAAGGTGCTAAATTTTAAAATTTTGTTTGTTTTGTCCCGAGTGAGCATGGCATATCTTTATTTGAGTTTTTATATCATTGGTGCATTATTTTGCATGTTTAGTAAATTTAGTTGTTTCACCCGACACTATTTTTCACGTGCCATAGTAGATGATGAGCTATATTTTAAAGCTATGCCCATTTGATTAGAGATTTTTTGATGATTATCGCATGATTCTTTGCTTGCATACGAATTTTGAAAATTTTAATAGTTTGTATTTAGAATTAAAGTATGACGTACTGTGAATATCTGAAGGTTTGAATGTGATAGGAGGGATATAATTTAAGGTTTGTATACCAATCTAAGATGAATAATATGAATTATATATATATAAGTGTCGGAAGTAGCTGCCGATGATTTGAGTGTGGTAGGGCATTATCACGAAATGTCCTATACCACTATGAGGTTCAATAGCTCCCGACTGCCTGATGATAGTAGTCCAGCTAGGGTGTTATCACGAAACATCCTATTCTTTGGGAATGAGGCGTGTGTGCTATATATGTGGAACTAAGTTAATCTTAAAGAAAAATTTAGTGAGTGGTAATGTGAAAAGATGGGTGAGAACCGTAGTTATCTTCTGACTATCCCCAGTATAAACTGAAAGATATGTTGTAGGGATTATCCTCTGAGTATGTCGGAAATATTTTAAATACTCCTTATTATTATTTTTCGAGTACGTATGTTTTGTGAGGTGCATGTTATAATCATTTTTATATTTCTAATTTAGATGGGATGTTGGCTAGTTTTGCTTGAATCAATTTCAAGTGTGGATTTAGTGGAAATTTATTATGGCTATGCACACACACTTGGGTGAACCTCTAAACTATTGAATATGCTTTATGGTTGCATAAATGTTTATATGTCTCGAGTCTTGATTATGTTTTGTCTTGCTCGGGACGAGCAAGGTTTAAGTGTGGGGGAGTTGTTAAGGGTGATTTTGTACGTTTTATAAGGATATATTTTATATCAATTCTCTCCATATTCGTATGTTTCTCATAGAAATGAAGCTTTATATTGAAATATTGAGCAAATGGTGTTTTTAATAGTTGAATTGCAAAACGTAACGAATTATGTGCTTAAATTGTGATTTTATATTATTTTGGAGTTATGTTACGCTTTGGTATGTTTTACTATCTCTTAGATACATGTTTTCGAGCTAAAAGAGGATTAGAAGAGGTTGCATTCGGATTTTCTGATGAAGAGAAGAGATAGGGATGAGAAGAAAAGGATAAAGATGAAGAAATCAGCTTCTAGGCATGCTGGACTGGCGTCCAAGTCCCGTCCACTATGGACGGGCGTCCATTGCTTCAGACTGGCGTCCAAGAGGGGTTTTTACATACAGAGAGTTTGGACGTGGTATGAACGAGCGTCTGCTCTAGCGTTCAGAATGTTGGACGAGCGTCCAGAGAAGAGAACGAGCGTCCAGCGCCGACTTCAGCGCAGCCGACTTAAAACTCTATAAATACAGCCGCGATTTCAACCCTAGTAGACACATAATTCGATTCCTATTGTTACCCACACATAAGAGAGGAACCCTAGGCCGCTTGACCCTTTTGGGGGAGGTTGGGGTGGTGGTGTTAGATTAGGTTTTTATTTTGCTTTTCTGTTTCTTTCTTTGCGATGTACTCCATGCTTGGGGGCTGCAATTGTTCAAACGATTTGAATCTTCTTCTTCAGGTTTTATCTACTTTTATTTAAGTTTGTTTTATGATTTTATCTCAAAGTTGTATCTTTTCCTATGCGATTATTTGTTATGCAACGTATATCGGAAGATGGTTGCTTATCGATGTTTGATTTTGATGGAAGTCATGTTAGACTTAGATCACCATAGGAAAGATTGGATTTTTAACCTTGACATAACGGAAGTTGATAGGTTGATTATCTAGGTTGCTGGATTTGAATAAATCTTACACTTGTTTTGATTGATAGACGAATTATCTACGGAAGTAGGATTCATACTTTTGATTAGGTGGACCACATCTTTAGTTAATCATCACAAGATGACCTTAGATAGAGATAGAGGGTTTGAAGGATTGGATGATTTTGTTTGTTCATTGTTAATCTCCGTGTTCATCTTCTTGTTTATTTCCTTTTATAGTTAGTAGTTTAGATTTAGTTTTTATCGCTTTTATCCTTCCTGGCTTTGGATTAACAATCCTCTCATCCGATTTACTTTTCGTTTTTCGTTTATAGTTCCGTTTTGAATAAGTAACAATTTAAGGATTAACTAGATTAGATTCAACATCCCTTTTCACGAGGATCGATACCGTACTTATCCAACTTTACTAGCAACTACCCGGTATTCGGCCGGTTAGGAGGTAGTTTTGCATGGTAGTATAGGTTTTATAAATTTTCTTTTGTTTTAATGATGCAAAATCTCCCCAACAAAAGTGGCGCCGTTGCCGGGGAATCGGTGTTTTGTTGAATTTAATTGAGTTAATTCTTCAATTTTGTTACGTTTTTTTTATTTTATTTTTCGTTTTCAATAAAAGTAGCGTTTAATAGATTGAGAGTTTTTATTTTGCCGTGTTTCGATGACCGTAGGGTTAAGAATGTGCAAAAGTTTTTTACTCAATCTGTTTTACGTGAAGTTTGTGTTTAGTTGTTACCTAGTCTAACCTATGTGCTAAAATTTATCTGTGGCTGTTGTCTGTGCTCTATGTTGTGTTTATAAGATTTAGGGCTTGCTGTGTTTATCCTGCATACTGTGCAAATTCGTTGTTTGGACGAGCGTTCAGGTAAGTGAACGCCCGTCCAGTTCATAATCTGCAGGTGAACGCACGTCTGGTTTGTTGGACGCTCGTCCGTTCCAAAACGTATCAATTCTGCTCTGATTTCAAGAATCAAACGGGCGTCTGACTCACTGAACGCCCGTCCGACCTGTTTTTATTGCAAACGAGCGTCTGAACTATTGAATGCTCGTCCGGCAGTCCAGGTTCCAAAATTTTTATTTATTTGATTTTTAATGCTTTATTTGACGTGGATACTTTAATATGAGCTTCTGTGGCTAGTTATTTTTACGTAGATGTTCTGAACTTGCATGTTTACATCTTTCCATCTATGAATCCATGTTAAATAATTGATTAATTTTTATATACACATGCTTCATTAATTGACATGGATGTTTTAATGTGAGCCTCTGTGGCCTTTGTATATGCGTAGATGTCCTGTTCTTTCACCGTTATGGTTTTCTTTCCATCTATTGCCATCCATGTTGAGTAATTCACCTAGCTAGACGTGATTCTAATATGACTTATGCTGTTCCTGTTGTCGTCTATCTAGGGTGTTAGGATTCATCTATGCATGTTATAGTTACTGTCGGTTCTCGTATGCTATAACTGTTCTTATTGTTGTTTAGTAGCTAATGTCGGTTTCCGTATGCTACATATCGTTGTGATGAATCTTTTAAGCTTTGAGACCTATGTGCTTCCTTGTTATTTTTGTAACTCATATGGGTAGCTACTGTCGGTTTTCCGTAATGCTACTATCGCTGGCGTATGAGTTATATCTGTTTAGTATAGCTAACTGTTGGTTTTCCATAATGCTATCACCTTTGACGAGTCTTAAGGCGCGTCTACACTGCATATAATGAATAGTACTGTCGTTTATCGTAAACTATCATTATTTGGTAGACGTTTATTATATACATGTCGTGTTGCAAATGAGTGGGCTAGTTTTCTTTCTTTTATTTTCTTTTATTTTTGCATATCATTTAGTTGCATGTCATCTAGTTGCATTGTTTTTCTATTTTTCTTTTATTTTCCTTGAGGGTAGTTACTGTCGGCTTGCCGTACGCTACCACTTTATCATGTAGATTGCATTTTAATATCTTTTTCATGTAGTTGCACCTAGCCCTACTGTTTTGTAATGTTCCATGTATAAATTCCATCTTTATATGGGCTTAATTTGAAAAATCTTTCTGACTTCTTTTCCATGTATAATCCTCTATCATTATTAGTTGGAGTTTGATGTTTCTGTTTCTGTGGCTTTATTCTTAGATGTCCTGAGTTTAAGTGTTGATCTTTCCATCTGAGCTATTATTTCTTTTTGTGCTTATATCAAACTTCCGTTCAGTTGTGTTTAGATGCTTAGGTGTCCTGTACTTTCCCCTGTATGGTGATTTTTCCATCTGAGCAATTATACCACGTGCTTATATCATTATTGTTGATTGTTATATTTCCCCCCCCCGTGTCCCCGAGATACTGCCATGTTTTTCAAGTGGTGCAGGTACATTTTTAGTTGTTCTTGTTAAGCTACCTTTGGGAGTTGAAGCTGGGAAGGACTCCATATGATGTCACCATTGTTGTCTTCTTCAGCCTATCTTCATATCATTACCAAATCACTAAGTTCTTTATCTTTCTTTAATTACTCGCACAACATGAGGACATGTTGTTATTTAAGTGTGGGGAGGGAATAGTTTCATGTATCTACATTCATTTGCCATACTATTATATTTCTATAAAAGGTGCTAAATTTTAAAATTTTGTTTGTTTTGTCCCGAGTGAGCATGGCATATCTTTATTTGAGTTTTATATCATTGGTGCATTATTTTGCATGTTTAGTAAATTTAGTTGTTTCACCCGACACTATTTTTCACGTGCATAGTAGATGATGAGCTATATTTTAAAGCTATGCCCATTTGATTAGAGATTTTTGATGATTATCGCATGATTCTTTGCTTGCATACGAATTTTGAAAATTTTAATAGTTTGTATTTAGAATTAAAGTATGACGATTGTGAATATCTGAAGGTTTGAATGTGATAGGAGGGATATAATTTAAGGTTTGTATACCAATCTAAGATGAATAATATGAATTATATATATATAAGTGTCGGAAGTAGCTGCCGATGATTTGAGTGTGGTAGGGCATTATCACGAAATGTCCTATACCACTATGAGGTTCAATAGCTCCCATTACGCTGATGATAGTAGTCCGGCTAGGGTGTTATCACGAAACATCCTATTTCTTTGGGAATGAGCGCGTGTGCTATATATGTGGAACTAAGTTAATCTTAAAGAAAAATTTAGTGAGTGGTAATGTGAAAAGATGGGTGAGAACCGTAGTTATCTTCGACTATCCCCAGTATATAAGTGAAAGATATGTTGTAGGGATTATCCTCTGAGTATGTCGGAAATATTTTAAATACTCCTTATTATTATTTTTCGAGTACGTATGTTTTGTGAGATGCATGCTATAATCATTTTTATATTTCTGATTTAGTTGGGATGTTGGCTAGTTTTGCTTGAATCAATTTCAAGTGTGGATTTAGTGGAAATTTATTATGGCTATGCACACACACTTGGGTGAACCTCTAAACTATTGAATATGCTTTATGGTTGCATAAATGTTTATATGTCTCGAGTCTTGATTATGTTTTGTCTTGCTCGGGACGAGCAAGGTTTAAGTGTGGGGGAGTTGTTAAGGGTGATTTTGTACGTTTTATAAGGATATATTTTATATCAATTCTCTCCATATTCAGTATGTTTCTCATAGAAATGAAGCTTTATATTGAAATATTGAGCAAATGGTGTTTTTAATAGTTGAATTGCAAAAGCGTAGTGAATTATGTGCTTAAATTGTGATTTTATATTATTTTGGAGTTATGTTACGCTTTGGTATGTTTTACTATCTCTTAGATACATGTTTTCGAGCTAAAAGAGGATTAGAAGAGGTTGCATTCGGATTTTCTGATGAAGAGAAGAGATAGGGATGAGAAGAAAAGGATAAAGATGAAGAAATCAAACTTTAGGCATCTTTGGATGGCGCCCAAGTCCCGTCCACTATGGACGGGCGTCCATTGCTTCAGATTGGCGCCCAAGAGGGGTTTTACATACAGAGAGTTTGGACGTGGTATGAGCGGCGTCTGCTCTAGCGTTGAGAATGTTGGACAGCGCCCAGAGAAGAAACGGCGTCAGCGCCCGACGCGACTTCAAATGGCCGACTTAAAACTCTATAAATACAGCCGCGATTTCAACCCTAGTAGACACATAATTCGATTCCTATTGTTACCCACACATAAGAGAGGAACCCTAGGCCGCCCCAGCCCCTTTTGGGAGGCTGGGGTGGCAAGTTAGATTAGGTTTTTATTTTGCTTTTCTGTTTTGCTGCTGCGATGTACTCCATGCTTGGGGGCTGCAATTGTTCAAACGATTTGAATCTTCTTCTTCAGGTTTTATCTACTTTTATTTAAGTTTGTTTTATGATTTTATCTCAAAGTTGTATCTTTTCCTATGCGATTATTTGTTATGCAACGTATATCGGAAGATGGTTGCTTATCGATGTTTGATTTTGATGGAAGTCATGTTAGACTTAGATCACCATAGGAAAGATTGGATTTTTAACCTTGACATAACGGAAGTTGATAGGTTGATTATCTAGGTTCTTTGGATTTGAATAAATCTTACACCTTGTTTTGATTGATAGACTAATTATCTACTACGGAAGTAGGATTCATACTTTTGATTAGGTGGACCACATCTTTAGTTAATCATCACAAGATGACCTTAGATAGAGATAGAGGTTTGAAGGATTGGATGATTTTGTTTGTTCATTGTTAATCTCCGTGTTCATCTTCTTGTTTATTTCCTTTTATAGTTAGTAGTTTAGATTTAGTTTTTATCGCTTTTATCCTTCCGGCTTTGGATTAACAATCCTCTGTCATTTAGCTTTACTTTTCGTTTTCGTTTGCAGTTCCGTTTTGAATAAGTAACAATTTAAGGATTAACTAGATTAGATTCAACATCCCTTTTCCCTGAGGATCGATACCCGTACTTATCCAACTTTACTAGCAACTACCCGGTATTCGGCCGGTTAGGAGGTAGTTTTGCATGGTAGTATAGGTTTTATAAATTTTCTTTTGTTTTAATGATGCAAAATCTCCCCAACAAAAGTGCACGTCCAACATCGGATGTTGGTGAATACACTAATAATGTGAGTGGGAGAGTGTTGTGAATAAGATGAGAAAAGGTGTGCTCTAAAAACAATCATTGCTTGTCATTTCGTGCAAGTGGGAGATTGTTAGGTGTAGTGCCCGAAAGAAAATTTGTGTAATTGTTTTTGATAATAGAATTTATCTCACCTTATTACTTGCTTTGTGCTTGTAAGTAATACACTGCTGCAAACCCTAAGTATATCAGTATGTAACCGCTTACTTTCTTTGTCCTACCAACCCGTCACGGCATTCAACTCTCTAAGAAGCAGTCTCCAATGACTCCTGAGGAAATTGAGTGTATGGGACGAGTACCATATGCTTCGGTTGTTGGTATGATGTATGCTATGTTGTGTACTAGACCAGACATCTGTTATGGTGTGGGCTTGGTCAGCCGTTTTCAGTCCAATCCAGGCATGGACCATTGGACAGCAGTGAAGAATCTCCTCAAGTATCTTAAGAGAACGAGGAATTATATGCTTGTATATTCGGGTGCGAACCTGGATATAGCAGGCTACACTGATTCTGACTTCCAGTCAGATAAGGATGATCGTAAATCGACATCAGGCTCAATGTTTACTCTGGGAGGCGGAGCAATAGTCTGGAGAAGCGTCAAGCAATCCAGTACGGCCGACTCAACTAAGGAAGCCGAATACTTAGCGGCCTCTGAGGAAGCGGGAATGTCTTTTACCTGTATTATATTCGGGCATGGACCTATCATTAGATGATCATATATGTGCTTGTAAGTTTAGGGTCTCTTGACCATGGACCTATAACCAGTAGCTCCAATAATTAAATATATTATTCATCGAACCGAACAAATATATTAAATTATTAATTGGGGGATTACGCCACCATAAACCCGAAACTGAACTCTACCAATTACAGATATATACTTATACTCAACCTCTAGAGTGAATAAGCGTCCATTGATATAATCACTACATACGGATTAACCCTCCATAGACTGTCCACTCTGTGTGGGATGTCTCCGTAAACCCGATACAGAATGTCTTATCCTTATTTACCATTAACCCCTTGATGACCAATTAGTACAGAAGACTAGTAGCTAATTAGTCAAATGTGAACTCCCGGGATCGATCACTTTCTTAGGGCTAACAAATAAGAGGACTATCTCTCTACTTCCCGCATGAAGGAATGGATTCCAGGTCTGTGAAAATCAGAACTACTCACTCATCAGGGGATAGTGCCAACGAGAAGTGGCTTGGAACACATATTCAAGTGAACCATAACTAAAACATCAAACACTACCCCGAGACAAGCAGCACCATGTGATCACCTTAGGATTAAGGTTGATCCATATATGGTCATCTAATGATTTAATAGGATTCCTCGATTACGGAATTATACCGAGAAATACAGATTAAATCGGTCCAGTCCTATATGAATGCCATCATATATAAATGCCCCACGTAGGTACCCTCTACCGACAGTCCGGATAAGACTATCACACCCTAAGGTGTTCTGGGCGCATTATTGGTGTTTTAATCAAGAGACCCTAAACTCGATTAAGTTCACCACGGAATAACGATTTAAGCATATCTCCACTAACTCAATCCTCACGTGTAATCCATACACCGAGTTAAGTGGTTACATCTGAGATATACTTAGGGTTTGCAAAGTGAGTGTATTACTTTACAAATACAAAGCAAGTAATAAGGTGAGATAAATTCTGTCATCCATTATTAAAAACAATTACACAAATTGTCTTTCGGGCACTACACCTAACAATCTCCCACTTGCACAAAATCACAAGCAACGATTGTTTTTAGAGCACACCATTTCTCATCTTATTCACAACACTCTCCCAGTTGCTCTAAAAGCATATGAGACATATCCTTCAATGCCATACCCTCCAAGCACTCGACTTGGTATACTGATTAGTTAGGTTGTCTGCTCGAGACAATCTTCAGGATCGAAACGTTGCGGTCCTTCCAATCAGGCGGTACTCTCTCTCAATATGCTTTTGACTTCTTGTGACTGAGAAGATCCTTCTAAGCTATCTCTTCATTGTTTTCACGATGAAGTGATATCGGCTTATCAGACCTGGAATTACTCCCAGACCAAAAAGGAAATTCTAAGCACTATGAGTAAACACTGAACCCGATATCAACTTAATGATCATCCTTAATCTGACTACAAGTCAGAATCAGTGTAGTCAACCATATTCAAGTTTGTACCTGAATATACAAGCATATGATTCCTCGTTCTCTAAAGATACTTGAGGACGTACTAAACCGCTACTTATTGCTCGAATCCAAGATTCGATTGCAATTGACTCGTGTTAAGCTGACTTGCCCTTATCCCAAAGAGACTCTATCCTATTTTCTCTTTATCTGAAGATTGGAGAATCATTCCTGAGAGGTAGGGTAGGACTACTCTCGATGAATGTTGCATACGTATATGCATCATCATCTTATTCAATAAGATGGATGGGATAGCCAATGACTCATTCCTGTGAATTTGACCGAATTAAATTCTTAGAATATAGTACATTCTCTCATCTAGATCTTGGCGTGTCGGTTTTTGACTTCAGATAACACTCTCATGCTGTTTCCAACTGTTTCAGTGTTACCTTTCGCGAACACTAATACTACTATTATACCAATATTGATACCAGTCTACAAAAGACTTATCAATATTCTGGTCAAGTCCACATATTTTAAAACATGTCACTTTAATTGATCGAGAGGTTCTCTTAAATCCACAAAGGATATAAGCCCCGGCAGTCATCCTGCCATTTGTTCTAACCAAGACCCTTCTGTTCCGAATGAATCCAGACTCCGTTTTTCGGCAAGAAAGTCTCAGGGAATCACCCCTATTTTCTGTTTTCTAACGAAATCTAGCAAGACTGAGTGGTGAGAGAGTTCAAGGTTTGGTTAACTCTCTACTTGTCATGGAATCACCCCTTGACCACTCAGCTTTACGCTGAAAGTTTAAACTTTCCTATTCATTCGACTCTTTTCCGTGTAGATCCAATTGCTCTCACTGGGCCTGAGACACTCAGGTGGTTCTACAAGAGGCTGAACAGAACTGGAGTACCAAAACTCCAATCACAGGGTTAAGGCTTTCAAACCAACCTCTATGATCAGAATCCTATACAGCCCACCAAGAGCCATAGGTTATCAATCACCCCAACAGACTTTAAAGTCCACAAAACCATAATGGGTCAACGGTTAAACCATACTCCCACTGCGTTTTAGGTGGATTGACATTATGGTCTAGTAGTATTTATCAGTGTAGTCACCAACAACCGATGTTGGACGTGGTCTGATTAAATCAGATAGTAACTACCTTTGGGTAACCGTACTCCAAGGCTTAAGGTTGTTACTTATAGATTCTATCAGAAGGTTTGTGACAGTTCAACCGTCACTTTCTGATCTCAAGAACCTTATAACCAACCTTCACTCGTCGCATTAAAATATTTCACGAACAGTCACAATCTGAATGTATGCGTAAAATCTTCAGTCCTACCTTCAAGTATTAAGTGCTAAATGCTTATATTTACGGAAGTGGAGTAAACCGAATTCATTCCTTTCCATAAATTCACAAGCATCTTCTAGGTAGACTTATCGGTTTACATAATAATGTTAACCGTTATTTTGCAACAATAGCTTAACCGAGTTAAGCAGTGTATTGTAGCACATAAATAACTATGCAAGGCGAGGCTACGGTTTCTTCCTCAGTGAAAATCACTCCACTTGAAGGCAGGTCGAGCATCAGTCCAAAGACTATGCGATAGCCTATTTCTGAGCATGGAATACTCTATTCTCTGCTAAAATCAGAGACTCCTCCTCGTATTCTTTCGATAAACTAACCAGCGTTTTGAGTAGTTATCACATTGTCACCATTCAAAATCTCCCACTAGCTTGTATCTCTCACTAGACCCCGAAGGTCACTATGAACAAGCTATGTTACCTCTTCAAATCTATTACCCTCTCCCGATTGAAAGGAAACTTAGTCATTGTTCCCTTAAGGCAGTGTTCGAGGCGGGAGATAGGAATCACCCTTAGCGATCGTCAGTCTTATCTCAGGATATATGCACTAATTAATAGATATTGAAGGGTCGTTTATCTTAATACGGAAACCTTTTACCTTTAATAGTTTTAGATGTGTTACACATACCTATTCAGCTTTTCTTAGTGGTTCTGTCTTTATCAAACAAAAAATCCGAGTCTCAGATTCGTACTACAAATGTCATCTTCACTTTGTTTAAGGCAACTGTAGTATTGAGATGAAAGTGAATCCACTTGTTTCAACGAATCTGTAAACAGAAAAATAAATTTTTCTGTGATATTCATGGATAGAATCCGAAATTCATTTCCTTATATCACTCCCACTATTCTAGCTGAAACAACTGCCCGTTGTCTACTCTATTAATTGTTAATGCACAGCTTCCTTGTTCTTCCAAAGAACTAAGCTACCGAGTCAAGTTACTCGGATAAGAAAGTCGCTAAGGATTCATTGGTTAAGTGATCCGAAATCACTTTCCTTATCCTGTACTTTCTTTAATTAATGTTTCGGTTTAGCCTCAAACTTAGTTTAGATGATTAACACTTACAAATATTCTTTCCCATTCTTGACTTTCCTTAAAAGGAAATAGTCTTGAACTAGCAGTTCGTTTGAGTAGACACTACTCGTGAACGTGGGATGTCTAATGAAAAGCGTCTGATGGGACAAATTTTATAATAAGTCAGAAAAACATAAGATTAAAGCTCCTACTAGTTTATTGGTTCCAAATACCGTCTAACTAGCAACACTTTAATTTATGATTCTCCAATTTTTCTATTAGAAAATTTCTCGTGTAGTCACTACACAAATTTAAAAATTCACTAGATGAATTTTATCGTCCCAATCATCTTTCAAACTCACTATGGTTGTCTTTCGTTCAACACGAGTGACAGCAGTGACATACTTGTTTACGTCACTCAAGTCTTGAAGGCTCAAGAGAAATATCTCTTCCAAAAATTAATTGCATGTAAGATTAATAAGCACAACGTTCTAGATACTTACCACTTTTAACGAAGTCGTTACTAGTCAATTTAAAACATACATTAGCAGTCTAGTACCCTAGAGAGATATTTAAATAGTTGTAAATAAAATTGACAGAAAATAAATCCAAATTATACACTACTAATTGATTTTAGGAACTATAAACTAAGTACTTATAGTCTATCCTACCATTCCAAGGACTTAATCTCACATCTCAGTGCCGCCTTAGGGTAGGTCAAAGAGGTGACGACTAAATTGAGATCTTTCTCTCTCGATGATTAAAATGGAATCGATCATCCAACTTTAATCCCCGATTACCTTTCTTTTTCAGCCAAGGTATTACCAAAAATACCCATAATGAGTGTGACCCACTGTTTCAGATTTTTAGGTAGACCCCGAGTATGCCGCCTTCGGGTCGGTCAGTGACCCGGCGAGTACCCAAAATCCTATCCTTTCGGAGACCAAGCCTTGAATTTTGATAGCGGTGAAGGCCTTCGCCAGGAGGCCGGTCCCAGGCCGGCACGAGGCGTCACCATTCTCTCACGTTGCTTGTGTCAATAGTAGAGGCCGTGGGGTCGGCTGTCGCCTTCCCCGCTCCCACTCAATATTTTGAAAAAAAAAAAGTGGTGGGTTTACTGATCACGTTTTTGGACTTGATGTTACATTAAGGAACAATAAATCATAGGCCCGAATGGTATCGGTCATGTGGGCTAGCCCACCCGACCTATTCGTTAAAACATATGTGGCCGTCAGACGGGTGATGACTAGGGGAGCTCCGTTGAGCCGTAGTGGCTCATCGGATGGCTCAGCATATGTGCAAACGCCACACGTGGAGGGTGAAGTCGATCGAACCGTAGCTACTGTTGACCACCCAACCATGGTTAAACCACTTTCGAACCATGTTTGCCCGTGATTATCCAATCCTTAAACATCAAACTTTCACGTAGACACTACGGAACAAAAAACGTAATCTCGTCTAGGTAAGGTGGAATTCACAGAGAATCCAACACCTTAACCACGAGGTTTCAGGATTTTACTCCCTATGCTTTCGCAAAGTGGGATTCACCGAGAATCCATCACTCAACCTCAACGATTGACAAAACCCTTGATCCTCGGTTTTTACCCTAATTAGTTTCTAATTAATATCAAACAATTAATTAAAACTAATTGCATGTTGTATACATGCCTAATTAATTCCTCGAATTAATTTCTACATGTATGCATATGGAGTGGAATTCATGATATGATGCATGTCATGGCAATTTTCCGGTTCAATTCATACAATCTAAACATGTATTCTAGTGCGGAAAATAAACACCGAGATGGACCGTTGGCACCCCAGTATCTAACCTATTAGAAAATAAATAACCAAACCCTAACTAGGGTTTACTACTTTCTAACATAATTTGCAGCTGTTCAAATTCTTCGATGATCGGGAAACCAAACGAACTCGGATAGTGACGAAACTTTCCAGATCTGTTCTTCACTCCTCGTGCTTAAATATGGACGGTTGGATCGGATTTTTGACTTGTCAATTTTCTCCAGTGAGCCGCCTAACTTGCTGCTGAATCTGTCTCTTACAGCAGCGCATCATTGACTTCCTGAGGCCGATCGGGACTCGAGATGAAACCCGATCGACCTGGAACTTTAATGGCATGTCAATAACTCCATTTTTATTAATATGACCGGTCGGATTTGCGTTTCAAAGGTCTAAACTCTTCCAGAAATTCGAGGAAGTCACAGCTAGGGTTTCTGTGAATTCTGCGTTTTTCTGTTACAGCAGCCACTTTATTGCAACGAACGGATATCTATACGAACCCCGATCGACCCGAAATTTGTATGGATAGTTCTTCAACTTTTAATCTTGATTCTGACCGGAGGGATTGTCATTTCAACGGCTCAAACGATAGGAAAAACGGAAATACCAAACAGCAACTAAACAGATCTACTTCTAGGAAATTAAAATTGCAACAAAGGATCCTGACTGTAAAATACACCGGGAGATCAAGATGTCTTTTACGTGTATTATATTAACTTATAGGTCTGAGCTTAACCGTAACTATTCTGTATCACTGTATAAGATCTGAGCTCCTATATCCATCAGAACTACAGTCTGCTGGGTGATTGATAACATGTGGCTCTTTGTGGGCTATATAGGATTCTGATCATAGAGGTTGGTTCGAAAACCTTATCCCTGTGAATGGAGTTTTAGTACTCCAAATCTGTTCAGCCTCTTGTAGAACCACCTGAGTGTCTCAGGCCCAGTGGGAGTAATTGGATCTACGCCGAAAAGAGTCAAATGAATAGGAAAGTTTAACTTTCAGCACAAAGCTGAGTGGTCTAGAGGTGATTCCCTGACAAGTAGAGAGTTAACCAGACATTGAACTCTCTCACCACTCCGCCTTGCTAGATTCTGTTAGAAAGCAGAAAATAGGGGTGATTCCCTAAGACTTTCTTGCCGAAAAACGGAGTCTGGATTCATTCAGAACAGAAGGGTTTTGGTTAGAACAAATGGCAGGTTGACTGCCGGGACTTATGTGTTAGATGTAATATCGTCGGATCAATTATAGATTGACCTGATTACGCAGCGGAATGCATCAGATCTAGATCTAAACGAAACAAAGAGCATAATTAAAGATCTAAATCTACGAGGGGGCATAGGAGCCTACCTTTTTATGGTGCTTAACTCCAAGAACAAAAGGCCACGCGATTGAGCAGCCACCGTCTTTCAACGTGTGTCTCCCAGCAACACCAAGTGGATGGTGTTTCCCGCCCGACCTCCTTGATATGCTACCGGAATAATCCGAAGATTATTCCAACTCAAACCCAAAGAACTATAGCGAAAATTCCAAGCTATATTCTTACAATAAATGGCGTGAATAATAGTGTGTCAAAAGGCTTTATAACTCTCTTTATATGAAAGTAATCCTTACCTCCAAGGATTTAATAATTAAGAGATAATTATTACATTAATCTTTTTTTCCAAATAAAAGATAAATAAAATAATTATCCCAAACAAATTAGGATAAATCATATTATTATCTAATATTTCATTAATTATCATTTAACAAATAAAAGATAAATCACATGTCAAATAATTATCCAAGAAAACCAATTTCTTAATAATATTTAACATCAAATGGCGCCACCTTTTTATTAAAAGGTTCACACGCATCTTTTGATATTTGACCAATTAGGTCAAAAGGTCAACACACTAATTTGGGCCGAGTCCACGAAAAATGTCTTTTCCGTGTATTTAATTATTTAGTCCAACTAAACAATTAATCCACATATCAATTAAATAGCCCAATCCACTATTTAATTATAATTGAGGTGCAACGATGAGAAAACCTATATGCTATATTAGAAGCCACGTCGGGGACCGTGGACCCATATTCAGTAGCTACAATAAGTCGAATAAAATTATCCGTCAAAGCGTAATAATTATATCCAACCTATTAATTCGGGATTACACCACCATAAACCCAAACTGAACTCTATCTTATATAGATAACTTACACTCAATTTATGAGTCGAAATCGTCCATTGATATAATCATTACATACGGATAAATCCTCCATAAACTGCTCACTTCGATTCGGGATATTTCCGTAAACCCTTCTCGAAACATATTATCATTATTTACCTTTAACCCCCTAGTGATCAATTAGTTCATAACCAATATAATATGAACTGGGCCCATCGATCAGTTTCTAGGTTCAACAAATAATGGAACTGTCTGTCTACTTCCCGAGGGAAGGAATGGATTCCATATCTGTGATAACACAGACTACTCACTCACCCCAGAATAGAGCCAACGAGAAGTGTTGGACCACATACTACGAAGTGATCCTTACTAACACATCAAACTCTACCCTAGTCTAAGTAGTTGTCTGTGATCACCTTAGGATTAAGATCAATCCATATATGATCATCTTGTGATTCGATAAGACTTCTCGATCACGTAATTATATCGAGAACTCGAATCAAATCGGTCTAGCCCTATATGATTATCATCATATATAAATGCCCCACTAGGTACCCTATTACCGACAGTCCGGATAAGACTGTCACACCGTAAAGTGTTCTGGGCGCATTAATAGCAAATTAATCATGAGACCCGTACTCAGATTAATAAACGCTATGGACTAAGTTAATTTTAAGTACATCTCACTAACTCAATCCTCTTGTGTATAGCCATACACTGAGTTATGTGATTACATAAACGAGGTACTTAGAGTTTTATGTAGTGTATACATATTGGCAATAAATGCGAATAAATAAGATGAAATAAATTCTGTCATTTATTTAAATAAAACAATTACAAATTGTGTTTCGGGCATAAAACCTAACATTATGTCCTTTGTGGATGTAAGAGAACCTCTCGGTCATTAAAAGGTGCACGTTTTAAAATATGTGGACTTGACCAGAATATTGATAAGTCTTTTGTAGACTGGGTATCAATATTGGTAAAATAGTAGTATTAGTGTTCGCGAAAGGTAACACTGAAACAGTTGGAAACAACATGAGTGTGTTATCTGAAGTCAGAAACTGACATGCCAAGATTCTCTAGATGAGAGAATGGACTATATTCTAAGAATTTAATTCGGTCAGATTCACAGGAATGTGTCATTGGCTATCCCATCCATCTTATTGAATAAGATGATCATGCATATACGTATGCAACATTCATCGAGAGTAGCCCTACCCTACCTCTCAGGAATGATTCTCCAAATCTTCGGATAAAGAGAAAATGGGATAGAGTCTCTCTGGGATAAGGGCAAGTCAGCTTAACACGAGTCAATTGCAATCGAATCTTGGATTCAAGCAATAAGTAGTGGTTTAGTACGTCCTCAAGTATCTTTAGAGAACGAGGAATCATATGCTTGTATATTCAGGTGCAAACTTGAATATGGTTGACTACACTGATTCTGACTTGTAGTCAGATTAAGGATGATCATTAAGTTGATCTCGGGCTCAGTGTTTACTCATAGTGCTTAGAATTTCCTTTTTGGTCTGGGAGTAATTCCAGGTCTGATAAGCAAATTTCACTTTATCGTGAAAACAGTGAAGAGATAGCTTAGAAGGATCTTCTCAGTCATAAAAATTCAAAAGCATATTGAGAGAGAGTACCGCCTGATTAGATGGACCGGCGACGTTTCAATCCTAAAGATCGTCTCGAGCCGACAACCAAACTAACCAGTGTACCAAGTCGAGTGCTTGGAGGGTACGGCATTGAGGGATATATCTCATCTGCTTTTAGAGCAAGTGGGAGAGTGTTGTGAATAAGATGAGAAAGGGTTTGCTCTAAAAACAATCGTTACTTGTCTTTTCGTGCAAGTGGGAGATTGTTATGTGTAGTGCCCGAAAGACAATTTGTGTAATTGTTTTTATAACAAAATTAATATCACCTTATTACTTGCTTTGTGCTTGTAAGTAATACATCGCCGCAAACCCTAAGTATATCAAGATATGTAATCGCTTAACTCGGTGTATGGCATGCACATGAGGATTGAGTTAGTGGTGATATACTTAAAGCTGTTAGTCCGTGGTGAACTTAATCGAGTTTAGGGTCTCTTGATTAAAACACCAATAATGCGCCGAACACCTTAGGGTGTGATAGTCTTATCCGGATATCGGTGAGAGGTACCTACATGGGGCATTTATATATGATGGCATTCATATAGATTTGGACCGATTTAATCAATTTCGATATAATTCCGTAATCGAGGAATCTTATTAAATCATTAGATGATCATATATGGATCAACCTTAATCCTGAGGTGATCATAGGGGGTTGCTTGTCTCGGGGTAGTGTTTGATGTGTTAGTTACGGTTCACTTGAATATGTGTTCCAAGCCATTTCTCATTGGCACTATCCCCTGATGAGTGAGTAGTTCTGATTTTCACAGACAAGGAATCCATTCCTTCCTACGGGAAGTAGAAAGACAGTCCCCTTATTTGTTAGCCCTAAGAAAGTGATCGATCCCGGGAGTTCACATTTGACTAATTAGCTACTAGTCAGATATGATCATCAGGGGGTTAATGGTAAATAAGGATAAGACATTCTGTGTCGGGTTTACGGAGATATCCCACTCAGAGTGGACAGTCTATGGAGGGTTAATCCATATGTAGTGATTATATCAATGGACGCTTATTCACTATATAGGTTGAGTATAAGTATATATCTGTAATTGGTAGAGTTCAGTTTCGGGTTTATGGTGGCGTAATCCCGGAATTAATAATTTAATATATTTATTCGGTTCGATGAATAATATATTTAATTATGGAGCTACTAAGTTATAGAGTCCGTGGTCCCCAATGCGCTTCTATAATTCGGGCTAATATTCTTGTTTATTTGGGCCTCAGAAATAATTAATTATTTGGGCCAATTAATTGATATGCATGGATATTATTTAGTTGAAATTTAAATAATATAATACACATAAAAGAAATTTTATGTGGGCTAAAAAACCCTAGGGGTGGCGCCATTTTGGTCTTAATTAGCACAAGAATTAATTTTCTTGTGTTATGGAAAATAAAAGATATTCTTGTTATGTGATTGGTTGTATGACATGTTATTTGGTTTCATATTGGTCAATGACAAGTCACAATTATTCATTAAGGAAAATATCTTTTTATTTTATTTAATTAATTATTTATTTAATTAATTAAAACTTGGAGACCAAGGATTTACTCTCCTATAAAAGGAGAGTTATTCCAAGTGTAAAATACACTTAAGAATTTCGGCCACACCAAAGAAAAGACAGAAAAATTAGTTTTCTTGTCTTAGGTTTTAGAAGAGGAAAAACTACAAGTTTTTCTTGGTGTTGCATATCAAGGAGGTGCTCATATCAAGAAGGGTGTCCACCAACCACCGTCTGGAGAACACATTGGAAGATCAAGGCTTCTCATCCTAAGATTAAATCTTCTCTTCCTTACTATTGGTATGATTTTCATAACCCCCTTGTAGTAATTAAATCCTTTTGTTTATGTGTTATAATATATGAATCGTGATCCGTCCACTGCGCGTAGATCTAACTCGTTAAGATTTGAGCTCCTACTTCCTTCATGGCATTCCTGGGTTCATATCGGATGTCGAGTTCGGTTAGCTTGATGGCCCACCGGAGCAATCGGCCATATAAGTCCGGCTTGTGCAAAACTTGGCACAATAGAGCATCCATTAATACAATAATGGTGTGTGAGGACAAATAAGCCCTCAATTTTCGGACGGCTATAACAACACAGTAGGCCAACTTCTCGCTATTAAAATATCGACTCTCAACGGGACGGAGAGCCTTTGAAACATAATAGACGGGTTTTTGAAGGGTGCCATACTCCTTCATAAGAGCGGCAGCAACAGCCCAATCTGAGGCCATTAAATACAGAAATAAGATATCGCCAATCGTAGGACTAACCAGTAGAGGGGGGCTTGACATGTAAGCCTTGAGGTCCCTGAAAGCTTGTGAGCATTCTTCCGTCCATGCGAATGTTTTGTTCCCTTTAAGAATCTTGAAGAACGGTAGACTCTTTTCAGCAGATTTGGAGATAAATCTCCCTAGAGCGATTACTGTTCCGTTTAATCTTTGAATCTCTTTGATTGTTGCCAGTTCGCTCATGTTCGATAGAGCGTCGATTTTTTCGGGGTTTGCCTCGATCCCTCTTTGTCTTACCATAAAACCTAAAATGTTTCCTGCTTGAACTCCAAATGTGCATTTGGCTGGGTTTAGTTTCATCGAGTACTTTATCACGTTGGAAAAAGTTTCTTGGAGATCTGCTAGGTGGTCTCGGTGGCTCGATTTCACAATCATATCGTCGATAGAAGCCTCTATGTTTTTGCCGATTTGTGAGCTGAAAAACTCTATTTACCATCCTCTGGTATGTCGAACCTGTATTTTTCAGGCCGAATGGCATCATCTCGTAGTAGTAGAGTCCTCCGGCAGCTCTAAACGCGGTCATCTATTTGTCGTAATCGGCCATCTTCACCTGATGATAGCCCGAGTATGCCTCCAAGGAGCTTAGAATTTCAAATCCAGCGATTCCGTCTACCATTTTATCGATTCTAGGCAATGCATAAGGATCCTTCGGACATGCTTTATTCAGGTCGGTGAAGTCGACACATATGCGCCACTTCCCATTATGCTTTTTCACCATGACCACCTTGGCTAACCAAGTAGGATATTGAAGCTCTTTGATGATTCCCGCCGCCAATAGTTTTCCAAACTCATCCTTGATGGCAATTTCTTTCTCTTCGGAGAAGTGGCGGGTCTTTTGTTGGATCGGCCTGAAGTTGGGATTGACGCTAAGATAATGTAATGCAACTTCCGGCTCAACACCTCTCATGTCGGTCACCTCCCAAACAAAGGCATCTAGATTCTCTCTCAGGAGTGAAATCAATTTTTATTTTTCTTCTTCCACCTTTTGATCTCCAATCTTTATCCTATGTTCTGGATATTTCTTGTTTACGACAACCTCGACGAGCTCGTCATTCGCCGTGAAATCTAGTTGATCTCTGACTTGCAAAGTTTCGTATTCGGCTGCTTCGATGGTAATTTCTTTGACCGTGTTGATCCGACTCGAGCCTACAGCGAATTCCTCGATTCTGGGCCTCTTTGAACTAGATCTATTTTTGGTGACGTATTCGAGGAAAACTCCTGGTCGACTTGTGGTGACTCCATTGTCGTTACCAACATGAAATTTGACTTTCTGATGCGGAATGGACACGACCATCTGAAATGGTTTCATGGCTGGGATTCCCAAGATCATGTTGTAATAAGAGGGAAGGTCGATGACTAGAAAAGTTACCATCTCAGTCCGGCAGGGCTCGTAGTCGCCGATCGTGATGGTGATGTCGATTGTGCCTTTAACCCATGTTGTGTCGTTGGAAAACCCCTCTAATACTTGAATGTATTTCTTCAACTTGGGCTCTCCGAAATCAATTTGTTTCAAACAATCAAAATAGATGATATCTCAACCCGCGCTGGTGTCTATCATGATGTGGTTGATCCCATTTTTATCAATTACTCCGACTTTAAGGACGATGGGTATCTCTATGGCACCTTCAACTGTCGCGAGTTCACTCTTGGTGAACATAATCCCTTACTCTGATTCTCCTAGAATGACTTGCTTCTCGAAGCTTCATGTGTTTATTGAATGTATCTGGGATTTTAGCTGATGATTAATCACAAATTCAAATGGAGCAACAGACTGAGAATGTTGAAGTGGCTTTCTCCAGCTAGGTAATGAAACTTGGCCGTGATGATACTGAGAGAGGTGATATTCTCAAACGCAAACTCGGTATATCATGTGTTTCTAGCACGAAATGCAAGAGTACAGCTTCAAAGATTACATGTGTTCGACCAAAAGGAATCAACTTTCTCGACCAAAAATGACGAAATGTTTCAACTACACAGTTATGAGCAAGAACTCGACGAGAGAGGTGATTTCTCAAATGCTAACTCGTGAGTTTTGTGTAAGACTTGCTAATATTACCTCATTCTAGTGTTGAAGCTGACGTTTTCCTGGTGAAAGATTTGATTCTGGAAGCCTGATCAACGGCGAAAGCTTTGTTTTTCCTTTGGAGGAATGGAGGAGACGATGAAGAACTGCAACTCCGCCGTGAGAGAGGGGTTTTGATGGATCTTCACATCTGAAAAAACCAAAAAGCTTGATGTTTTCTCGGTAACGGAGCCAACTGATAATGTCGAAATTATCACAAGAGTTTAGCGGTGGTGAGTGGTGGATGTCTGGCTGTAGAGGTATATGAAAGTGATTCTAGCCGGTGGTGCACGGCGGTGAAATGATGGCGTGAGTGAACAATAAAGAGAGTATGGAATTTGACTGAGTATTGCCTTGTTTTCTATTAATTGTGTATATCCATAAGCGGTTACACCGAGCTCCTTTTATAAGAGGGTGAGCTAGGGTTTTTAGCTATGACAAACAAAATTGTAATCTATGATGCTGGCGCTAATTACATGTCGGGCCGCCAAATGAGATAGTACATGGCAAACTCGTTATGTGGTCGCTTGATCATCCGCCTTGTTATCTAGTTGAAACCTTGCTCACTTTTACGCGGGCTCTTATGGTCGGAAATGGACTTTATATCTCTGGGGAGACCGGTGAGTCGGCCCCTAGCCTCTTATGGGCCTCATGAGGCCAAAGGCTTGTCACGAGGCCGACCACTTTGGTTATCCCAATTTGATTCGTGTACTCTTGGATTCGTGTAAATGAGTCATGAATTGTATATTATTCGCACTATGTTACAAACCTGGAGCATTATGTTTTCCGACCATTTTTGGTGCGAATAAAGATACATTGTTATATACGTTTGAGAAACAATCTGCACCATTTTACAGCCGAAAAATTACATTTTCCGCTCCTATTTCATGTCGAATATAACCACGGTATTTATGAAAATTTTGAAAACGATCGGACCATTGTAGAGGCCGAACATGTAATGTTTTCACGACCGGCGTTCGGATCGAGAATAAGCTAAATTATTCTAACCACATTTGAGTAGGTATAACCCTATTCAAAGTCGAGAATATAATCACGTCGCTTATAAAAATTTAAAACGATCGATAATTTTAGGCGCCAAACATTTATTGTTTTCCTGACCACGTGGGTAGGTATAATGTTCCACCTTCTGATCGAACTCCGGTCAAAATGAAAGCACGTAAGTGAAAAAAAATTTCGGAAAAATCTGAAAAGTAATTGTTATGCAATAAGACAAATGGTTGTGTGAAGGGCAATTTCCTACTTTTATAACATCGTGTTTTATTTCCTAATTTTAAGAATTTTCAGGTCTAATATTACTGTAAAAAAAACTCCATCCCGTATCGAAATCAAATGACAGTAAGGCCCTTAGTCCACCATATTCATTGTACCGAGCTTCTTTGTGCATCTTCTTCCTTCGGACGACGACTCCGTTTTCTGTCCATGAGTAGCCAAAGTCACTTGAATTCTGCCGGGAGCCAGCTCGAAGATGATTCCATAACTAACAGAGATTACCCAGTACCTCTGTCCCCTCCGCTTCCACACGTGTCCAAGAGCATAGAGCTCAACAGAGCCTTAATCGCTTCATCAAAGTCATCCCTTTTTAGTCTTTCTAGGAGTGATGTACTTTTTGAAGATGAATGGCTCATCGCTATTAACAAGCCTTCGGGAATTTACTGCGAAAGCGTCTTATCTGCTGCCCCTGCCCTACCCGGTGTTTCCAATCACTCGGGTAAGTTTTGCATTCTGTAGTCTCGTTTTGGACATTTTCTGATTTATTGTACACATGAGATTTCTCTATTTTCCTTCAAATTTCCTTCACTCATGTAGAAAGCGTGGTGTTTTGTTTAATTATAATTTGATTATGACGGATTCCCCGTGAGAGGTAATTTAAAGCATCTCAGATGTGTGTGTGTGTGTGTGTGTGTGCGCGCGCGTATACGCAGGGACAACGCCTTTAAATTTGTTTTGAGGTCGAATAGTACGGTGAGATCTTAGTTTACTCTGTAATGTAACTATAGAGTGGTTTAAGATTCATTTATTATTGTTTTAGTTTTTTCATTGACAATAATGCTCGATTTTTCCTGCGATTAGGCTCCTCATCAAAGACAGTGTTGTTTTATTTGTCCACGTTTGTTATTTTAAGGCTTTGTGTTTTCAGAGTTTTGAATTTGGATAAAGCTATTTAGTCTGATAATGAAATGGTTTTCGGGAAAAAAAAAAGTTATATGAAAGGTAAAATGAAGTTTGATGCAAAGTGTTTTGCAGGGATGGAAGAATCAAATAAAGAGCTCCATTTGGCTAATAGGCTTGATAGGGACACGAGTGGCGTCATGTTAATTACGAAGTTGCACAAAGTTGCAGCAAAGCTAGTTAAAGCTTTTACAGACCACAAGGTGAAGAAAACCTATGTTGCACTTTCGATTGGCCGAGCTCCAGAATGGGAGAATATTAAGATCAAATCTGGTCATGGAAGATCCAAGCATGGGGTATGGCGGGTTTACGCTGCCTCAGATGTAGGTAAGGTACTCCCTGGGGGTTCATTTGTTAGGGACATGGAAACTTTTTTCCAAGTGTTATCAATAAATGGGCAAAGGCAAGGGCATGTTAAAGATGTCTTTGAACCCTTAAATGAAGTAGAAAATTCGCGGGTTGTTGAACTGAAATCTGAAGTTGGATGCGATGTGAAGAAGGATGAGGTTTTGGTAAGAGCATATCCAAAGAGTGGAAGAACACACCAAATTCGCTTGCATTGCCAGTATCTCGGGATTCCTATAAGAGGAGATGTAAAGTATGAAGGAGTTTATGAATGGAAAAACTGTTTATATGATGGTCATGCTCTTCATGCAGAAAGCTTGTCCTTTGAGCATCCTGTCACGGCTGAACATGTCGTCATTCAAGCACCTTTGCCATTGTGGGCTTGTGGATCAAGTATTTCTGTCTGATGTATAGCATTTTGGACCCTTTTTTTATTGATAAACATTATGATTGAGAACAGGTAAGCGTTTTTGACCCTTTTCTATTTTGTGAACATTATGATTGAGAACAGGTAAGCATTAACTAGTAAGCAACTCTATAAATGACACTTAAGTGCTTGTTCTGTCTCTCTATTAACAAATTGATACATCAAACCTTTTTCGGACACCATCATTTAGAGTCATTGATTATAGCGGTTCTCACTAATGACACTGGTTTGGAGTCATTGATTATAGAGGTCTTAACTAATTAATGTACTATCCATTTTGATGATCTGTTGTTTTAGACGAGGTTGTGTTTTGGTGTGTCACGCTAAGCGTTTCTGTATTATTTTGTCTATTGACTATTTGATTAGTCAATAGAAGCTCGGACGTTTATTTAGTGTATATTGGTTTTATAGCATACTAGAGTACCTAGCCATATGCCTTCCATGTACAGGTGATTTAAGGGGCACTTTGAAAAGCAGTTTTGATTGTGGCTGAAATTCTTGATTTGAGGGCAAACAGGTAATTATTTTGCGACTTATCTCAATTTCTTGTTTGGGTTGCGACAGTTCTGGATTTTATTCATGAACTACCAATACTGATTTAAAAGGAATGTGCACAATGGTTGTGATATATGTTAATCTTATTATAGCACTATGGACTAAGTGGTGTTTGCTAATAGCTTTTTAGTTTTTTTTAGTTAGCCTTCTGGTAGGAATAAGGGTGATGTGGTGTCGTTGAAGGCGCATACTTTTTTTACGTCCGATTTGTTTTACACTTGGTAAAAGGGTCATTTGTAAATCTTTGAGGGAAAAAGGTTCTTGATTAGAGTTGTTTGTATAGGTGTAAGGAATTTTCCTTTTCTATTGATCAGCAGAGTACTTTGAAGCTGCTTGTGGTAAAATAAGAGCATCCACTATGGATCTCTTTTACGCTCTGTGAAAGTAAAAAGTGTGACTAAAAAATAAGCGTGTACCCCTGTGGCTTGAGTTTACTCGGTGTGAAGGTATATACCATGAAAGTGGATGTGGTTCTGTCCACTTCCACTCCCACGGTTTCAAGCGCTTCTGTGTCTTGGTAAAATGTTTCTTTCTCTTTCCCTTCCTTTTTTTTAAAGGGCGAATTACTCATCTGCAACATCCGAATATCCCTAAAGTATCATCCATTGTGTTGAAATTGATTCTTCTTCGGCATAAAAGGTAATTTCTCTTCTTCCGAATGTTTTCGTAATTAGGAGGAAATTAATTTTAGTTGTAACCAGAGTTGATTATTAAGAAGAATAATGGTGGCTTTTTAGTTCTCACATCACATTTAATCGATTTTTAGGGTTTAAACTTTTGGTTATTATTGCTAATTAAAGGTGGGTTTTTGTTCTCTCAAGTTTCTGCTAAATATTTTTTTCCTACGGTTCTAGTACGTGTCTGTGAATTTGTGATTCATTTGTAGTGTTAATACTTTTGGGCAATGTTCTAAAACTCGCTAGGCGACCTCGGTACGCTACAGGGGCGCCTAGGCGATTTTAGGGTTTTAAGGGAGTTTTAAGGGTTTTAAGGGGGATTTAGGGTTTTTACATGGTGTTTTAGGGTTTTTACATGGGGTTTTAGGGTTTTTACGGGGGGGTTTAGGGTTTTTACGAGGGGTTTAGGGTTTTAAGGGGTTTTAGGGTTTTATGCCTCTTTCTTGTCTAAACACTTGGGAAACCTTGATGTTGCCCAGATGAAACCCTAATAGCCTAGAAGGGCCTAAGAGCGCCTAGAAGGTCCTAGGAGGCGCCTAGGAGGGCCTAGGAGCGCCTAGAAGGCCTAGGGGCGCCTGAGAAGGCTCAGGAGCGCTAGAAGCGGTCCAGAGCGCCTGGAAAATCGCCAAACACACTTGGGCGCCCGAAAATCGCCAGAGCCAAGTCGAGGACGCCCGGGGATCGTCCAGGGCCTAAGCGGCGCTGAAAGCGACGCCAGGCGATTTTAGAACACCGCTTTTGAAGGTTGGGAAGCTAGGTGGCGATACCGAATATCGCACCTCCACGTGGCGCCACGAGATGTTCCTCCCGGACAAGAATAAGTGATAGCCCGGCGGTCGAGTTACGAGTTGAGACATCGACAACCCGACATGATCGAGAAGTGCGGCGATCGGGCCTATCTCGATACCGCAAGTCGGAAAGCTCGGGATGGCCAAAGTCCACTCCACGTGTCGCTCATCGGTTAGTCCTCATATCATAAACATGTGTCAAGGCACGCATGTCGACTCCTTGACTCGGTAGTACGACGATCGACTTGGAGGCGATGTAGGACGAGAGATCCGGACTCGATCACCCCAAGTCGGGGCGGTCGGCGTCGAGGATAGAGTCCATGGCTGTGCCTACGACGGCCCATTGTCCATATGGTTATTTGCATAAGTGGGTAAAGCCCATATAAGCTAGTAAAAGCCCAAAAGGCTAATATGTATTTTACCCAAACCGACATGGTTTAGGGTTAGGGAATGAACTCCTATAAATATAAACTTCCGGGGAACTACGTGTGACTTGATTCTGGAACATAACAGAGATCGTAGGCAACCCGAGAGAGACTACTCAGGCTCGTCTAAAATCACCCCAAAATCATCCTTGATTCAATCATCCCTAGATTAAACGGCCCGGATTTATTCATGTACGAAATCCAAAGATCGTCATTGGCGCGGCAGCGAGGGCCTTCTATCGGTGATGGATCAAGGAATGGTGGTGATTATCTTTGATGGGAAAATAAGGCAAAAACGCGCGACCACGATCGGGCGGTGATTTATGAAGATTGAACCGTTGGAATGCGATTCCTCCGGTCAAATCGAAGAAAATGGAGAGAAGAACGATCCTCAAAATTTCAGGCCGATCGAGTTCGTTTAATGGCCCGATCATCTCCAAGAAGTTGTTCTTTGTATCAAAAACGCAAAGAAACCCTAATTGGAGGCGAGCAGATTGGCGACTATTCCCGCCGATTCAACCGTTGGAAAAACAATCTCACCGTGGTCGAATCATGTATTATTAGGAGCGAACAAGACCTAGAAGTTTTCAGCCGATCGAGTTCGTTTAATCACCGAATCATCACAAAAGTGGTCTTTGTATTAAAAACGCATCGAAGCCTAATTGGCGGCGACAGATCGATCGGCAAATTTATTCCGCCGATTCAACCGTTGGAACAACAATCCCACCGGTCGAATCATGAATGATGAGGACCGAACAAAGCCTCAAAATTTCAGGCCGATCGGAGTTCGATTGATTTATCGATCGTGGTAAACAATTTACTGGCAGGCACCAAAACGCAGCAAGATTCTCGACAAAGCGTTGCCGGATCGGGCGGCTTATTCCCGGAGATTGAGCCGTCGAAAGGACAATTCCACCGGTCAAATCGTAGAAAAGTGAGGGAAGAACGATCCGTCCTAATTTCACGCCGATCGAATCCGTTTGAGGTTTGATTGCCACCGGAAAGACGCTGCTTTGTGGGCCCGAGAAAGCTGCGAATTATCTACCGTGTCTAGCTATCCACGAAGCACGTTCGAGCTCCAAGGATCGAGCCGAGCTCTTTAGCTCTCCGAGTTCTTACAATAGTCATTTGAAATTCTTAAATACTTTGTAAGCCTTTATTATATGTGCAATGATTTTTATTACATTGCGCCATAAAGACTCGAGATATCGAGCACCGGCATCCGAGATCTACGGACTCGTCTTGCCTAAATCCGAGCTCGACTCGGCATCATACTTGGAACTCTCCTAGCCGTGCATGGCGGGACGAGCATTCTTATTTTGGAACTCTCCTACCGAAACGGTGGGTAGAGATATCTTATTTTGGAACTCACCCTACCGAAATGGCGGGTAGAGATATCTTGTTTCGGAACTCGCCTAGCCGAAATGGCGGGTAGAGCTATCTTGTTTTGGGAACTCACCTTACCGAATTGGAGGGTCGAGCTATCTTATTTTGGAACTCACCCTACCGAATTGGCGGGTCGAGCTATTTTATTTTGGAACTCACCCTACCGAATTGGAGGGTCGAGCTATCTTATTTTGGAACTCACCCTACCGAATTGGCGGGTCGAGCTATCTTATTTTGGAACTCACCCTACCGAATTGGCGGGTCGAGCTATTTTATTTTGGAACTCACCCTACCGAATTGGAGGGTCGAGCTATCTTATTTTGGAACTCACCCTACCGAATTGGCGGGTCGAGCTATCTTATTTTGGAACTCACCCCTACCGAACCGGAGGGTCGAGGTGTATTATTTTGGAACTCATCCTACCGAACTAGCAGTCGAGCTTCCTTATTTTGGAACTCACCTACCGAACCGGTGGGTCGAGCTATATCATTTTGGAACTCACCTACCGAACCCGGAGGGTCGAGCTATCTTATCTACGAATCCTCGACATATTGAAGTCCGAATAAAATAGTGAATAAAGCCAAGTCAATGATAGTGCTTATATCACTCCCAATCGCCGATAAGCCCGATGCGAGGCGGTTGGAAGATCCCACGATGGATACCTTATTCGACCGGGTTCATAAGCACCACGAAGCGCGATAAATCGAATAAGGAGTTATTTAATTCGACGGTTCATAAGCCCGACGAGGCACGATAATCGAATCGAGCTCCAAACCAAATAGCCAAGTCAAGCCCATGAGGCAATACAAAGCTAGGTCGACTATATTCAAGTGTACTATGAGTCATGCACTCATACTACACTTAGAGGGCAGGAATTAAGTCCAAAGGACTACACCCTGAGCAAATATTCAACAACGAGTAGAGAAATCCGCAAGTCGGACATCTCGATCTGACCAAATGCAAAGTTAGCCTAATGGGCGCGAATGCAAAGGCATAGAGGCGGTTCGCAGGTCGGGCCAAATGTCGATCGAAAGCCGAATGAGCCTAAAAGGCTAAAAAGGTGCTGGACAAAGGGCGGTTCGCATAGTCGGGCCACTGTCCCGATCGAAAGCCGAATGAGCCCAAATGGCGAAAAAGGCCTGGACAAAGGGCGGTTCGCGATAGTCGGACCACTGTCCCAACCGAGAGCCAAACGAGCCCAAAAGGCGAAAAAGGCCAAGGTCGAGGAGGCGATTCACTGATCGAATTAAAACGCTCACCGGAAGTCAAATAAGTCTACATGAGACAAAAGGCTAAGGCAAGCGGGCGATCACAAGTGCAATAAGAACCAGAGGTTCATAATACACAGGGGGCAACACGATATCGATAAAGCAAAGAGAACAGAGCCAAAGGCTCGACAAGCAAGAGCTAAAAAGCATCGACACGTGAAAGAAGAGGAAATAAAATACTCGCAAAAATTGAAGCAAAATAAAGCTCAAGATCGTATTAGGAGCTCACCGATGGCGCATCTTTAATAAGTCCGAGTTCGACTCGGCATCTCATCTTAATACTATCTTATTTTGTAACTCTCTAGCCGGCGTGGCGGGATGAGCCTCCTTATTTCGGGAACTCCCACGCGTCGGGATCGACCTATCTTATCTTGGAACTCTCCTAGCCGAGCATGGCGGGACGAGCATTCTTATTTCGGGAGCTATCCCCACGGTTATTGTGACTTTTTGACTAGTATCTTACGTATCTCGAGAATCCACTCCCCAAAGAATCTACTCAACGGTCTACGAGGACCCGCAAGTCGGACTCCTACAGTGTCGACATCCAACGCCTATAAGTCCTAATGGGGACTAAAACGCAATGGCATCGAAGTCCGAGTCAACAGCGACGTAATCGACTCTAAAAGGAGAGAGGATTTACCAGGGCATCGAGGTCGGGCAACATGATCATTTCAATCGGCGTACCACTAAAGCTAAAAGTTCCATGGAACCAAAAAGCTAAGGCATCGAGTTGAGATCATATCCAAATCTCTCGGCGATCATGTGTCATGAGTCATGAACGACAAAGAAACACCACGACGCCGAGATCCGAGCGATACCACGCATTACCGCCTTTTAGAGGCAAGTAATTACTAGGACATCGTAGCGAAATATATATCGACGGCCGAAAGGGCATCGATTTCGACAAGCGAAAAGAGAGCGACCCGGGGCATCTCCTCTACTACGCAACAACAAAGAAAAGTCCAAAAATGCTAAGGCAAGGAAGACAATTGCGTGAATTCCGATTAGGAAGGCCCTACCAGGCTCTTAAAGCTCTCCCATTGGGTTCTTCTCACTAGGTCGAGCAGACGGGTCGACAGTTTCTCGACATTGGCATGCCGACAACTGAGGAAATACTATGCCTAAGTATAGGATAAGTTAAGTCCGCAAGTCGGACAATACTAAAATCGATATGATCAAGGCTCATTTTCTAACAATGTCAAGGCCCTTTTCACCGACGGGACAAAAGGTCAAGGCAAATAAGCTAAGTCCGCCGATCGGATAATGCTCAACTATATAATAAAGTCAAGGCATTTCAACGTCCGACGGGATAGGAATGTCAAGGCTTAAATAGTAAGTCCGCAGGCGATTTAAATTTGAGCATTGGATGACGGTGGCGAGATACACCTTTGACAGATCGGACGACCTCAAGAGCTCGAGATAGATCTGGGGGCTTATGGCGATACCGAATATCGCGCTCTCCACGCGTGGCGTCACGAGATGTTCCTCCCGGACAAGAATAAGTGATATTTGGCGGTCGAAGTTACGAGTTGAGACATCGACAACCGACATGATCGAGAGAAGTGCGGCGATCGGGCCTATCTCGATACCGCAAGTCGGAAAGCTCGGGATGGCCAAAGTCCACTCACGCGTGTCGTCTATCGGTTAGTCCTCATATCATAAACATGTGTCAAGGCACGCATGTCAGCTCCTTGACTCGGTAGTACGACAGTCGACTTGGGGCAGTGTAGGACGAGAGATCCGGACTCGATCACCCCAAGTCGGGCAGGTCGGCGTCGAGGATAGAGTCCGCAACAGCTACGACGGCCCATTGTCCATATGGTTATTTGCATAAGTGGGTAAAGCCCATATAAGCTAGTAAAAGCCCAAAAGGCTAATACTGTATTTTACCCAAACCGACATGGTTTAGGGTTAGGGGAATGAACTCCCTATAAATATAAACTTCCAGGAACTACGTGTGACTTGATTCCTGGAACATAACAGGATACGTAGGCAACCTGAGAGAGACTCTCAGGCTCAGTCTAAAATCACCCCCAAAATCATCCTTGATTCAATCATCCCTAGATTAAACGGCCCGGATTTATTCATAGACGAAATCCAGCATCGTCACTAGGGTTTTTTTTTTTGTTTTTTTATTTTATATTTTTTGTGGTTTGTTTGATTGATGATGATACGATGTTCATCAAGAATTCATTGACAAAATACGAACGATCCATCACAGTAGTTGGCAGTTTGCGTGTTGTAAAATGGTTTAGTAGTAGCTGGTGATTGTCAATCATCCTTTTTCATCTTGTCAACCAAGAAAGAAAAAGTGGAAATGCATATCTTCCCTATATATGTAACGACTCCAAACCCCAGGCCTGGTAGCACTAAATGAGTTATAAATGGTCCGGTCATTGCTTAGTTTGTCGTCCTCACTTAGTCTAAAATGACTAATCCGAGTTGACAAAACATTTATGTCTCACACTTATAAGAAGGTCATGTGTTCCCCCACGACCAATGTGGGATATCACAGTATAAGAACACCTAAAGAAGTCCCTCAGATCAGAACTGTGTTACATATGTCCAAAATGCGCAGCTGCAATTGCAATCTTTAAAACATTTTTCACATTGGTACCAGCATAACATCTTGAATTTGTGATGCTGATCTTGAATTGTAATCTTAACAATTACAAGCTCTCTGCTAAAATTGACTCCATAACACGCGTTTGAGTTACCCAGGCCTCTTTAAATGATAAAGTATCGTTTGTGTTTGCCAAACATATTTGGGTGGAACATTTTTCGAAATCTTCATAGACTCACCGGAAAGCTATTTCTTTTTTTCTTTTTCTTTTTTTTTTTTTCTTCTTTTTTTTCTTTGAGATGGATCTTTTCAAGTCGCTTAGTTAGAATGTGTATATTTGGTTAAGCTATAGTGATATGCAGAAAACTACTTTTCCCTAGGCTGTTAGAAACTCATTGTTAATTATGATTGATCCAAAAAAAAATGTTCTGCATGGTGTGTAATTAGTGGAGTAACCATGAATTTTTTTTTTAGTGGTCTTGATTTTCACTAATATACATATCCCGAAAAAAATCCCAATGCTAAAGCATTACATCCATCGTACATCATGTTACGAATATGATTAGATTTAGATGGTATAAGACACGAAAAAAAAATTGTTGATTTAAAAAGTTTAAGGTAAATAGAATAAAATATTATATTTAGACCGCATAAGTTAAGAAAAAAATACTATAAGTATTTCAGTGGTATAATGTACCAAAAAAAAAAGGTCTCAGGCAAAAAGAAAAAAAAAGTAGAATTAGGTGTATAATGTAAGGAGAAAATGTTATAAGTATTTAAGGGGTATAAGATATCAAATTGATCACATTTAGATGGTATAATGTAGAAAAAAATAATGTGATTTAAAAAATCTAAGGTAAAGGGGAAAAAAAGATTTAGATTGTATAAATTAAAGAAAAAATGTTATAAGTATTTCAACGGTATAAAAATAAAAATATGCTTGTGCCATTTCTTGAACCCATTACCATAGAATAAATAAGGCAAAATTGATAGATCTTATTCCACCGGGCCACTATAGCATTACTTTCAAATTTAGAAAATCATACAAAAAATAAACTTTTTTTTGGTTTTTTTTTTCCTTAAATTTTGACCAACCCACCTAAAGGTTGGGTCCACCCCTGTGTGTAATGTGGATACTTAACATCTCATCCTAATTATTTTTAATTTTTTTTCAATGTCTCATACTCTTATTCAATGTCTTACACACGCACATTACTTTTATTTTTCGTATTGGTTCGACTTCAATATACTAATCTACGTGCTATGCCATTTCATAGGCTTTGGGTATAGAATAAAAATGACACCGGATAAGGTCGAACCGAAAGCTCTCTCGCAATGTGTCATCTTTATATTAATGAAGATCAAATAAAGACAAAGCGATATAACATTAAAGGCCAAGAGCCCCACCTCATGCTTAGGGAAGACCTCAACCTCGGTGGAAGATCGGTCTTGCTAACTCCTCATTCCACCGCCGATCGACCGGGCCGCAGCATGATCTCAGGCTAGTGCGATTCGGGCCAAGATGGCCTAGTGGGCTCGACGCAGTCGGCGGAGCCTCCATTATCTCGATATTAACTCACGTGCTTATAATAATGACTAATTATAGGAAGATCCTACAAATCCTTTATCCATTAGGACTTTGATCATATCATTTAAATATATCCGCGATTATCTCCTAAATAAAATGGATTAAAATGTAAAGAATCCGTAATACTTACGGGACAAGTAAACGGAAGAGACGTCCTCTATATAAACAATCACAAGACACTACTACGAGAAACTTGATTCTAAACAATTACACGACGTGATGCAACTTGGGATTTAATAATCTCAAGCTTAGTCTAAAATCTATCAAATACTCTTCCTTTTTAGGTTTGGTTTTAAGGTTTTGATCTTGTTCATTGTCATTGGATTTATTTTGACCCGGATTTACATCCAGACGAGATCCAGCATCGTCAATTGGTGCTAGAAGGAGGGCATTCTACTGGCAATTTGTTCAAGGTCATCATCATTACCATCACCATCATGCCACCGAAAAAGACCACAAAAAATCATAAAAATCATGGTGAAACCGCCAACAATGGTGGTCAAAACGCCGGTGGTGAGGTGGCTACAGAGCCCACCAACACCAACGCCCACCAGCCTCAGCAGCACGAGCATGTGGCACTGGATCCAACCCAACAGGCGTTGGTTGAGCAATTTGTTGCGATGGATGCGTCTACCTACAAGCCGTTATCCAGGCAGCAACACCAGGGAAGGATCTTGGGGATTCTCTCTTGGAGTATACTCATACGCCTTCTCCTCCCAACCAAAATAAGGATAAGCAGGATGATTTGTCATCCACCTCTAACGTGGGAAAGAGGAAACTTGATCCCCGAGCACAAGAAGCGGCCAGAGTAGAGCTCGATGCCATACCGGGTAAGAGACCGGACGAATTTTCGTTCATATCACCATTTACCGCGCAGATCAAAGACTTCCCCAACCTGAAGGGTTTAAGGTGCCCAATTTGGAATCGTATGATGTGTCCAAGGACCTACAAGATCATCTACATCAATATTGACGCATGTGAAACTATGATGTGCGCCGGATGAGATGAAGTGTAAAGCATTCCCTGCACTCCTCACGGGCAAGGCCCGTGAGTGGTTCAGATTGATTCCTACCAGATCGATCTCCAACTTTCAAACTCTGGGCAGGATGTTCGTTCACGGATTCATCACTACCAAACCGTTCCAAAAGAACACGACACATCTTCTCACTATCAAGCAGAAAAAGTATGAAACTATGCTACAATACTTGAAGAGATTTAATGATGAGTCCAGGCAGGTCCGGGATGCCGATGAGCCTCTACTGGTGACTTCCTTCATTGCAGGACTACGGGAAGGAAGGCTATATGCTAAGCTGAACAGTAAACTCCCTCGCTCTATGGAAGAATGTGTGGAAGTAGCTTATAAGCATGGACTGGGAGAAGAGGCTAATCGGCTGAAGAGAGAGTCTGAAGGAGAGGAGTCCAAAAAGGACAAATCCGAAGAGAAGTCTGACAAGAAGAGAAAGCCGGTCTGTGTCGGCATAATGGCACCCGTCACAGATCGGCTAAGCAAAAAAGAAGCGCTACAAGAGAGGGACTTCATCCCTCTGAACAGGTCACGCAAGCAGGTTCTCTCACGGATGGAAAGAAAAGGCCTTGCCCGAAATCCATCTCCGATGCAGGGACCCCAGAGAAAAGGGGCCAGAGCAAGTTTTGTGCTTACCACAGGGACGTCGATCATGAAGGAGATCAACACAATTAACACCATCTCCGGTGGACCGGGCAGTTCAGCGCTAGAAGGAGATAAGGATAGTGGCAGGTCTGCTGGTCCTTCTGCGCCCCATAAAAGGCATAGGCTAATAGGGGAGGTCGCCTATGGCCCGAACGATTCACTCCCTTTCGTCATAAGTAATGAAGGTTTGTTTATAGCAGCAGTGGTAAATAAACACCTAGTCAAGCGGATCTACGTCGATACTAGGAGCGTGGTCAACGTTTTGTACTTCTCCGTTTTCCAGTCCATGAAGCTAAGAGATTCTGAGCTAACACCTACCTCAACTCGTCTATTCAGCTCTGCCGGACCTTCAGTTCTTCCCGTTGGAATGATCAGCTTGGCCACTACATTTGGTCGGGAACCAAATGGCAGGACCCTTATGGTAAATTACGTTTTAGTCAAGGCCCCATCAATGTACAACATCATAATGAGGAAACCTTCCTTCATAGATCTCGTAGCTGTTATTTCTCCTGCTCACATCAGCCTAAAGTTCCATACAACCGTGAGATCTCTGGAAATCCAAGAGGACGTGGAAGCAGCCAGGAGCTGCTACATGGCCACCATCCGGGGAAAAGACCTAGTTCAGCAGGTTCGGATGGAAGTTCTAATCCCTGAAAAAGAAGAAGCTTGGTCTTCAGAAGATAAAGTTGAAGATGTCAGCCTGTGGGAGGATCAGGCAGATCTGACAGTCAGTATTGGCTCCTGGATCCCGAATCAGCACAAAAAGCTTCTCATATATTGAGGGAATTTAGAGATGTTTTGCATGGAAACCGTAGACATGCCATGTCTATCCTCCGACCTGGCCCTACACAAGTTGAACGTAGATCCGGACAGGAAACCAGTTCAGCAGAAGAAGAGGCACTTTGCCCTGGAGCGTATTCTTGCAATCGAGGAGAAGGTAACTAAGTTACTTCAAGCCAATATCATCCGAGAAGTTATATATCCTGACTGGTTAGCAAATCCAGTCCTCGTCAAGAACCGGATGGCAGCTGTAGAATGTGTGTAGACTTCAACGATCTCAACAAGGCATGCCCAAAAGATTGTTATCATTTTCCGAAGATCAATCGACTGGTAAATTCTACAGTTGGGTTTGAAGTGTTCGCTTTCCTAGATGCTTATAAGAGTATCATCAGATCGCCAAGGACCATGTGGATGCCGAGAAGACTTCGTTCATCATGGAATTCGGCACAATTTTCTATATAACCATGCCCCTCGGTCTCATGAATGCCGGAGCTACATATCAAAAGGCGGTCAACAAGATTTTTAGTGGCCAGATCGGCAGATGTATGAAAGTATATGTAGACGACCTCTTAATCAAGACCAATTCTCTTATCATTGTTAGAGAATTTTTTGATGTCCTCAGACAGACAAATATGAAGCTAAACCCTATGAAGTGTACATCGGTGTTAGATCAGGAAAATTCTGGGATATATGATCTACAAAGAGGGGATTAAAGCTAATCCAGACAAGACAGACGCGCTAAGGAATATGCCACCTCCAAAAAGCATTAAGGATGTTCAGAGGTTAACATGGCGAATGGCCGCTCTAAGCAGGTTTTTATCCAGATTGGCACAACGTGCCCTTCCTTTCATCAAACTTTTAAGAAAGGCCAGTCCGTTCCAATAGGATGCGGAATGCCAAAAAGCCTTCGAGGACTTGAAATCTTTCCTGGCCGAGCTACCTACTTTGACTTTTCCTCGGGAAGGAGATATGTTGTTGGTCTATCTAGTTGTCTGCGAAGAAGCACTAAGCGCCGTACTGGTCAAGGATCAAGATAACGTGTAGAGACCCATGTTCTATGTGAGTAAAGTGCTACATGGACCAGAGGTCAGATACTCCAACATAGAGAAATTGGCACTAGCTTTGGTGCGCGCTTCCAGGAAACTCAAACCGTACTTTCAGGTTCACCCAATCACGTTTTTAACGGATCAACCGCTCCGGCAGATATTAGCACGACTTGATACATCAGGAAAACTAGCGAAATGTGTGGTCAAACTAGCGGAGTACGACATTGATTTCCGCCCTTGAGTTGCAATCAAGGCTCAGGCCTTAGCAATCTTGGCTGAAGGAACAACCATAACCATCGATCATGATCAGCCGAGTTGCATGTCCGAATCTGTGGATATTTGATGCGATGATAGCATCGAGTAAAGAAGGATCATGAGCATGTCTCTTACTTGTTAGCCCAAAAGCAGAAGAGTTACCTTATGCTTTGTGTTTCAATTTTTCGGCCACAAATAATGAGGCAGAGTACGAAGCCCTAATCATTGGACTCAACTTAGTAACAAAGCTGGGAACAAAAACTTGCAGGTTTTCAGTGACTCCCAACTCATGGTTAATCATGTAAAGGGAGAGTATGAAACGAAAGAGGAGCCAATGAAGAAATATTTGGTTGCGGTACAAAAATTGTTAAAGGACTTTGAAAACGTACAAATCGAGCAGATCTCCCGATCTCAGAACAAAAGAGCAGATGCACTCTAAAAGCTATCATCGGATTTCTTATCTAACAAGAAAGTGCTGGTTGAGCTGCTGAAAGAACAAAGTAATGGCAGTTCGGCAGTTTAGCCCATCACATAGAATGACACTTGAATGGATCCCATTACGTCCTACCTGAAGGATGGAATCCTCCCCGTGGATAATTCTCAAGCCAGAAAGCTAAAGTTCTTGCCAATGAGGTACTCACTTTTCAATGATGTACTTTACATAAAATCTTTTATAGCACCATGGCTCAAATGTGCATTTGAAGATGATGGAAAATATCTCATTCGCGAAATCCATTTGGGAATCTGCGGAAACCATGCTGGAGCTCGGACTCTGGCCATAATAGGTCGCATGTTCGGCTATTATTGGTCTACTGTGCAGCGAGATGCTCAAGAGCTCGTCCAGAAGTGCAAATTGTGCCAGGTTCACGACAATATATCTAACCAAGCTTATCAGTCCATGGTCCCAATAGTGTCTCCTTGGCCTTTTGATCAATTGGGGTGTTGACTTAGTGTCTCCTTGGCCTTTTGATCAATTGGCAGTGATCACGATGTTCTTCAATTGGGGTGTTAACTTCAAATTCTTGGTCGTAACAGTGAATACTTCACCAAATGGGTGGAAGCTGAACCTCTCACTACGATCACTGCCAAGGCGATCCAGAAATTCCTCTAGAAGAACATCGTGTGTAGATATAGCATCCCGAAAATGCTGATCTCGGATAACGGGACATAATTCGAAGATAGAACTGTTCGAGCCTAGTGTTCCGAACTGGGGATCACCTAACATTTCACCTCCGTAGGCCATCCACAAGCAAATGGATAGGTTTAGCAAACGAACAGTCAGATCAAGACTGGTTTGAGAAAAAGACATGAAGAAGAAGGAGAAAGTTGGATTGAGATCCTACCCAACATATTGTGGGCGTACCAAACTACGCAAATGCAACAACATGGGAAACTCCATTCTCCTTAGCATACGGAAGCGAGTCTGTAATCTTTATGGAGCCCAGACTCCCTTCACCTCAGTTAGAGCTTTACTCAGAGACAAATCAAGAGACCGAACTCATATACTAAAATGATGACCTAGAGAAAGCTCGAGATACCGCCCTCACCAGAATGACGAAATACAAACAGAGGATTTCTCAGTACTATAACTCCAGGGTAAAACACTCATACTTCAAAGAGAGATCTGGTGCTGAAGACAAACGAAGGCAGTAGATTGGACCCTCAAGGCATGCTTGACCCGAACTAGAACACCCCTATAAAGTAGTCAAAGTGCATGGAAAATTTGCATACCAATTGGCTGATAGAGGTTAATTGCACATAGGCACCTACTGTCCTTTCAATGGAAGTAGCGTAATATTAAGGATTAGCACCCGTAGCTGACAAGGAATTAAATTTACCAACGGGGATGATTGATGCATGATATGGGGGAAATTACTAATCACTCTTACTTAGAACTAATCCTTGAGAAACTTATAGAAGTTTAATTGTGTTTGCTCTTGCGTGCTTATTGCTACCATATTCAATTTTCTGCTTCATAGTTGGTCGTAGACCGTAATTGTGACACTCAATGTGAATTAAACTTACCTTACGAGTCTGTGGGATTCAACCTTCACTCCACAGTACTCTGCTACGATAGACCTAGTCATATTGCTAGTAGTTGTGCATTGCATGCGGATCACGAGACACTTGTTCGCCCTATCGAGCGTCTGCAGATTCAGCAAATGAGCAGGGAGAGCAGCAACAAGTAAGTCTTCATGAACTCTAACTATTAATCCTGTGTCTTTACCCTATCCCTCTAGGACGTTTAAACCAAATCATGAGGATGCTCGTTATAAAAAGTTTATAACATAGTCTAGAAATTGCAAGTGAATATACTGTTGGTAGAAGCTCTGGCTGGGATGCCAGAGTACGCAAAGTTTCTGAAAGAAGTGGTTTCTACCAAGAGGAATTTGTTAGACCTTGAGACTGTTTTCCTTAACAAGGAATGCTCGGCAGGTTTGCAACAAAAACTGCTTCCTAAGTGTAAAGACCCTGTGAGCTTCCTCATACCATGTACCATTGGAGGAGTGTGCCTAAACAAATAATTGTGTGATCCAGGGGCGATTGTCAATCTGATGCCGCTATCCATTTTTCTTAAGTTAGGCATGAAAGAGTTGAACGAGACATCGATAACCCTCCCGTTGGTCGATAGGTCTATGAAACAAGCGTGGTGGAGTTGTACAGGATGTTTTAATGAAAGTTGACAAGTTTGTGTTCCCAAAGTGGACTTTCTTTGTCTTTGGACATGAAGGCCGATAGAGATGTTTCACTAATCCTAGGAAGACATTTCCTGGCGACTAGTAGAACCTAAATAGATGTGTCTGTCGGTCCCTTGAAAAGGCTGACACAAGTTTAGGGGGGTTTGAATAAACTTGTCTCCAAAAACTATAAATTAAAGAAAATTAGGTTTAATTATAAACTTGTGTGGAGTTAAGCTAACAGAGCTGAGTATAAGTCAAAATGACCTTTGCTCAAACTGAGTTAACCGGCAGCGGATATTTTAAAGCCTTTTAAAACTTCAGTAATTAGTTTGTATAGAAATATCTTTGTCTTGACTCGATTTCGATGTTTCTTTGAGTTTGTGATCTGATGAGTTATTGATGATGCTCAAAATGATACACCTTACGACATCAACCTTTCACCCATTCTAAGCTAAAAGTAGTAGTTTTCGACAATTTATATGAGCCATTTTAGCTGAATGTCATATGTTGGGTTCATAAGTCGAGTAATTTGTATTTAACGTTTATTTTCCCCAATTTGATATTATTTCGTGCATTATTGGACTATTTTCAGGTTATAAAGATTGGGCCAAGTGTTAAAGAGCGGTTTTGGGCTGAGTTGGACGAAGAAATGGACCTAGGGTGTTCTGGAACCTTCAATTAAGTCGGCAGAGCGGAAAAAGACAAAACGCGTGAAGCCTTGCCACAGCTGCGGGATCCAGAACCTTCCAAACCATATTTTCTTTGACGATGGGTAGTTTTTAGGGTTAGCTAAGTCGGTTTCGACATTATAAATATGAGGCATCAGCCTCAGTTGAAAAGTGTGTCAATAATGTACAATTTTCCACAAGACAAATACATTATATTCAATAAAAGTTCTCTTTGTTCTTTTTCTCTATGAGTTCTAGTCACCGATCCGACGTGTTCGCCACCTAGGGAGAGATATGAGGAGGATCCGCGCTTGTCTTTGAGGCTATGATTTTCCGGCTTTCTAGATGTAGATCTGTCGTTATTTTCCTTGTGATTATTATGATTTGATTGTTTATAGTAGTTCTTTTATATATTAGTTAGTTTATTTTAACCCTTGAATGTTTAAATTTGAATCGTTGATGATGAAATCATGAATGAAAGGTTGCATTCTTCGGAGCCCGCTATGGTCTTTATCGCGGCTGCAAATACCTAGTAAACCCTAGTTCATGATAATCGGCGCCCGCTACGTCTGATTGGAAGATCTAATTTACACGTTGTTAGCCTAATCAACTATATGCATGTTTTCGTAAATTAGCATGATGGACTTGCAAGGTGAAGTGTTAGTTCCGACGATGTCTTGATCGATCTTTAGGAACGTGCTTGTCAATCAATGATAGTCGCCAGGAGGTCCTCGGTCTTGAACACGATAGTCCTAGTTCTTATTGATTGTGAAGTAATACAACCAACAAAGAAGGTTAATTGCATATAGGTACCTACTATCCTTTTAATGGAAGTAGCGTAACATTAGAGATTAGCACCCGTAGTTGTTAAAGATCTAAAATTAACAAAAGGTGATGATTGATGCATGATGTTGGGGGGGGGGTGAATAACTAATGGTCCCAGAGAAGGGTAAAAGTATAGTCGGATGGGGGGGGAGTGAATGATCATATTGTAGTTTCAAAACTTTACTTGTTTTAAAAGCTTTTAGGCAATGGATAAGTCCCTTCTTTAATACCGTTTCAAAGTAGGTTATGCAAACACAGATATACGATGCAATAAATAAAGTGCTGTAAAGTAAATTGCTAAAAATAAATAGATACAGAGGTTTATAGTGGTTCAGGGTGGTGTAATCCCTTAATCCACTCTTTTCCTGTGATGATTGGAGGAATTCACTATTGTCTTTTGCTGATACAATAGTTAGATTGCCCTTGGCTACACAAGCTTCACAATCTCCAATACTATCACTCCATGGCTACAAAAGTTTCAGAGACTCAGTCTTCAACACTGCTCATTGAGAACAAATCCTTCAGCAGCTATCACAAACACAACTCCTTCTAAGATGGCTCTGATTCTTGCTTCACTGGTGTGAATTGGATTCACAGATTCTGTTGATCAATCTTAGTGCTTGATGTGGAATTTGAGCTCTGATTTTTGAGTTGATCTCTGGATATATCCTTTAAGTTCAAAGAGAAGGCTTTTCAAATTGACAGAAGTTTTGCTCATTTTTCAATGTTGCAATCGTTATTTTTCCTGTCTGTCAATGCCTTCTATTTATAGCCTTGATAATCCTTGATTTGAATTTCCGTCTGTTGGCTATTTAATTAAGGAATAATCCATGATTTAATTCTTGATTCCCCCTTAATTATATTTTCCTTGATTTCAGTGACCGGATTTTCTTCAAACGTCTATCAAAATATCCGTCCTTGATTGATTCTGCATTTAATCCTTGACTTGACTGTTGCTTGACTGGTTAAGTGTTCTTGCCGACTTAGCTGATTAGATCTTCCTTCACTGCTTTTCCTTTATAGAGCAGGTAGACAGTTTACTTTGCCCGTTCAATGCTTTCTTGATTTCTTTGATCTCTTAGGCATTTCTTGCACTTCATTGATCTAGATTTGTGTGAGATCAGTGTACACCATATTTAACAATGAGTTTCATCACTTGTAATATAACTTAGACTTATCCAAGGTCATCACAGACTTCCTTGGTTATAAGTCAATCCATATGTCTTCATGCTTCTCTGCTGGTACTTGGATCCTTTACTCTGCCGGATTTCTGTTTTACTTAGCCATCCTACCAACTAGTACAATGCTTGTCTGACTCATCTTATACAACATGTCAAACTCTAAGTAAAGACTTATACAGAGATTTCTAACTTATTTCAGGCTTGCTATTACAGCTAGTATGACCATCATCAAAACATAATAAAATGTTCATGATCTTGTGTTGGTGCCTCTTGTTTTGTGTTCACTGGTACATCATCTTGATTGTCAAAGGTGTGGTCCAGAATAGTAGCTGGTACTGTTGTATTCATATAGACATTTCCTTGTGCAGCTTTTTCTTCAAAGTTGTGTAAGCTTTCACCATTTGTGTTTGGTTCATCAAAGACTACATGAATTGATTCTTCAATCACCAAGGTTCTTTTGTTGAGTATTCTGAATGCTTTGCTTGTGTCTGAGTATCCCATTAAGATTGCTTCATCAGCTTTTTCATCAAAAGTATGCAGCTGATTCATGTTCAAAACAAAACATTTAGATCCAAACATATGTAACTGTGAAATGTTAGGTTTTCTTCCATTCCAAATTTCATATGTTGTTTTTCCATGGTGCTTGTTGATGATATATCTATTTTGAGTATAGCATGCTGTATTTGCTGCTTCAGCCCAAAATCTTTTTGGTAGACATGCTTCTGCAATCATGGTTCTAACTGCTTCTTTGAGTGTTCTGTTTCTTCTTCCTGCTACACCATTTAGTTGTGGAGTCCCTGCTGCTGATAGTTGATGTAGTACACCATTTTCTTCATAATAGGATCTGATCACTTCATTTAGGAATTCTGTTCCTCTGCCTCATCTTATCTTGATGATCTTGAACTCCTTTTCATTTTGTATTCTTCTCAGCAAATCTAATAGCTTCTTGAGTGTTTCTCTCTTCTAGTTCATGAATATGGTCCAAGTAAATTTGGAAAAGTCATCCACTACCACTAGAGTGTACTTCTTTCCACTTACACTTACTGGTGTGACTAGTCCAAAATGATCCATATGCAAGAGATGTAAGATCCTTGTTGTTGACTGATGTGCTTTTGACTTGAAAGAGCTTTTAATCTGTTTCCCTTTCTGACATGCATCACAGAGACATTCTTTCTTGAATGTGATGTCTGGAAGGCCTTCAACTAGCTTGTTCTTTGACAGTTTGTTGATGGTCTTGAAGTTGAGATGGTTCGAGTCTTACGTGCGAGATCCAACTTGTTGACTGCTTACTCTTGACAAAGACATATTTATTGCTTTCTTTGTCTTCCAATCCACCACATACATGTTGTCTTCTCTTTTTTCCTGCAAGTACAACTGTATTGGTTTGATTGTGACTCGCTCTGCATCATTCTTTGCTGAAATGCACATTGTAGCCTTTGTCACAGAATTGACTAATGCTTAGAAGATTGAAGTTTAATCCTTTAACATAAGCAACATTCGAATCTTGAGTTGTTTTTGAACATTGTGCCTTCCCCCTTAATTTTGCCAGGGTTTTCTTTGCCTCCAAAAGTAACTTTGGGTCCATCAAAAGCTTTAAAGTCAGTCAACCATCCTTTATTTCCTGGCACAAGTCTAGAACATCCACTGTCTATGTACCAGACATCCTACAAAACAAATTAACCATGCTTAGGTATCAAACCTTTGTTTGGTCCGTGCACACTATGATCATCATGTCTTCTACTCCAAGTACAAATCCAAAAGATCTTATTGAAGTCATCAACTTCATAAGTATAAGGCATGGCAGAATAACTTCTAATATTTCTACTAAAGGTATTCTGATACTTTTCTCTACTTTTTGGTGTATTTGCATCCTTTTTCACTCTCCAATAAGTAGGAGGAAACTTATTTCATATTGCTTCTTGTGTCCAGGAATATGCCTAGGTTGGCTTTTCCTAACCACATTTTGAATGGCATGAAATGGTTTCTTCTTGTATTTTAGGGGTGCAACATTCCAATCATCTTCTGAAGGGTAAAGTCTCCCCTTACCTTTCCGTAAGCTTTTTTCCTTTACAATGCTGGTAAGATGATTTACTATGCTGTTTCACTACACTGGGTTTTGACTTCATTGGTACAAGATGAGTAGCTCAGACAATGGTCTGTACTTTTCTGAATTTGTGTCCAAATTTGGTCCTTGATTCATAAATGTTGTCCATTGTTTCCTTTCTCATCTTATTTGTTGTAGCTAAGACCAGATCTAGATCCAAACCTTTTTGGGGTTTGTAAGTTGGTGTATTAAGTGGTGCGGTGGTGCTCTTAGCTGGTAGGGAGGTTTTCTCAGTTGGTCTGTCAACATTGGATGAGTGATCATTTCTTTGCTTGTTGATCGATTGTGTGTACTTCCTTACTAATTGATTAAGCTTTTAGTCCATACTGATTCTTTATTTAATCTTTTGTTCTCCTCTCTCGATTCTCACATTCTTGTTCTAGAATTTCATGATTTATTTGAATTTCTCGAATTTACTCATGAGATTTTGAATTAGATTTTCAGAATTTAGTGGTAGAGTAAAAGATTGTGCAGTGTCAGATGTGGATGCATTTGATGAGTATGAATTAGATATTACCTCTGTTTCATCAATTTCTTTTGCCATCAGGCACAAACATGCCTTTTCATTGTCTGAGCTGGTGTCTCCTTCATCAGCTGAGTCATTCTCAGAGGAATCCTCATCATCTTCTTTCTTTGGTTTGACTTTTAGTGCCTTCTTGCTTTTTCTCTTATCTGTTGACTTGTATCTCTTCTTGTCTTCATCTTTATCTTTCTCTTCATGACAATCAGCCTTGAAGTGTTCCTTCTTCTTGCAATTGAAACATCTTTATTCATCATCTTTTTTCTTCATGTATTTGCTTGAGCTTGACTTCTTGTTTGATGATGAACTTCCACTTCCCTTGAATTTTTTCTTTTTGCTAAACCTGTCAAAACGTTTAATTTGTAAAGAAATTTGTTCTTTTAGCTCCTGTGTCTCTTTGCTTCTTGTGTCAGCCGTTTTGCTTTGCTGGGGTGCAATCAATGCACTGGCCTTGTGTGCCTCTGCTAGTGCACTGTCTTCACTGTTTAACTCAAATTCATGAGCCTTTAATTGAAACATCAGAGTCAAGGTATCAATATTTGCAAGATTTATTGTGCCTTTGAGTACTGATGTGACGATCTTCCATCTTTCAGGTAGACCCCTCATGATTTTCAAACAAACATCTTTCTATGGGTATATATGTCCAAGTTGCTGCAGTTTGCTGATGATGCTTGAAAATATGTTATCCATTTGCTCAATGGATTCACCAGTCTTCATTTTGAAGTTTTCAAATTTCTGTTTTGCAACAGACAATTTGTTTTCTTTGGCTGCCTCTGATCCTTCATTGATAAGAGCTAATTTATCCCACATCTCCTTTGCTGTTTTGTAGTCTTTGATCCTCATGAACATGTTACTGTCCAGAGTCTTCAAGATCATGTCTTTTACAACAAATTCAAGATTTGCTCTTCTTTTGTCATCTTTGGTCCAATATTTCTTAAGTTTCTCTATTTTATTTTCCTTGATTTGCTCCTGTGGCTATCACAGTCATGATCTTGATTGGGCCATCATTGATGACATCTAACATCTCCTCATGAGTTGCTGCAAGATGAGATAGCATTCTTATTTTGTATTCATCAAAATTATTAACATTGAATATGGGCACTTTAGACATGTGAGGAATCCATAATCACAGATAAAAGATATATTTAGAAAGCACATACTTGAATACTACATTGAAAATATATGATCTCCTTGTTACCAGAAATCAGATCTGAACAGGTTCCGATATTAGGAACTCTGCTCCGATACCAATTGTTGGTCCTAGAGAAGGGTAAAAGTATAGTCAGAGGTGGGGGTGGGGGGTGAATGACTATCTTTGGAGTTTCAAAACTTTTCTTGTTTTAAAAGGTTTTGGGCAGTGGATAAGTCGCTTATTTAAATACCGTTTCAATGTAGGTTATGCAAACATAGATATACGATGCAATAAATAAAGTGTTGTAAAGTAAATTGATGAAAGTAAATAGACACAGAGGTTTATAGTGGTTCAGGGTGGTGTAATCCCTTAATCCACTCTTCTCCTGTGATGATTGGAGGAATTCACTATTGTCTTTTGCTGATACAATAGTTAGATTGTCCTTGGCTACACAAGCTTCACAATCTCTAATACTATCACTCCATGGCTCCAAAAGCTTCAGTGACTCAGTCTTCAACATTGCTCCTTGAGAACAAATCCTTCAGCAGCTATCACAAACACAACTCCTTCTAAGATGGCTCTGATTAAGTTGCTTCACTGTTGTGAATTGGATTCACAGATTCTGTTGATCAATCTCAGTTCTTGGTGTGGATTTTGAGCTCTGATTTCTGAGTTGATCTTTAGATATGTCCTTTAAGTTCAAAGAGAAGACTTTTCAAATTGACAGAGTTTCTGCTCGTTTTTCAATGTTGCAATCGTTATTTTTCCTGTTTGTCAATGCCTTCTATTTATAGCCTTGATGATCCTTGATTTGAATTTTTGTCCATTGGCTATTTAATGTAGGGAATAATCCTTGATTTAATTCTTGATTCCTCCTTAATTATATTTTCCTTCATTTCAGTGATCTGGATTTTCTTCAAGCGTCTATCATAAAATCCATCATTGATTGATTCTGCATTTAATGCTTGATCTTCTAATTATTCACACGTTCTGAATAAGTATAGATGATATACCTTACTCAGCTGTTCCTTCACTTGATTGTTGATTGACTCGTTAAGTATTCCTGCTGACTTAGCTGATTAGCTCTTTCTTCACTGCTTTTCCTTTACTTAGTCGGCATACAGTTTACTTTGCCGGTTCACTATTTTCTTGATTTCTTTGATCTCTTAGGCATTTCTTGCACTTCACTGATCTACATTTGTGTGAGATCAGTGTACACCATATTTAACAATGAGTTTCATCACTTGTAAAATAACTTAGACTTATCCAAGGTCATCACAAACTTCCTTGGTTATAAGTCAACCCATATGTCTTCATGCTTCTCTGCTTGTACTTGGCTCCTTTACTCTGCCAGATTTCTGTTTTACTTAGCCATCCTACCAACTAGTACAATACTTGTCTGACTCAACTTATACAACATGTCAGACTCTAAGTAAAGACTTATACAGAGATTTCTAACTTATTTCATGCTTGCTATTACAGCTAGTATGACCATTATCAAAACATAATAAAATGTTCTTAAAAATAACTAATCACTCATAGTTAGAACTACTTCTTATAAATCTCATAAGAGTATAATTATTTCTTCATTTGCGTTATTGTCACCACTTGTACCAATCTGTTCTATAGTTGGTCATAGACCGTAAATGTGACAATTAAACTCGATTTAGATTAATCTTTGTTTTTACGAGTCTCTGTGGGATTCAACATTGACTCACCAGTACTCTTCTACGATAGACCTAGTCCTATTGATAGTAAGTGTCTTGCACGCGGATCAAGATTTTTGGCACCGTTGCCGGGGACTCATGTCAAAAATACTTGTTAATATAGATTGAATGTCTGTATATATTTTGTTTTCGTGTCTGTTAATTATCTTAGTCGTATAGTGTTTGTTTAGATCTATTCTGGGAAATTTTGGTCAGGAAGCCGCGAGAATTACTCCCGCAGCCGCGCCGACCGGAGTTTAACATAAATTATTTTTGTTCCATCAGAGTTTGTAACATTGTTTTTCGAGTCTGCCATGGCAAGTGTAACAGCCTCCAGGGAAAGTAACTATTTTTTTTTCATCTTGTAGTACGGTACATGAATTTTAGCGGCCAGGCTCGAGTTTATTTCTGAAATCAAAATGTTCACAAAGAAGAAACGAAAAGAAGCTCGCGGGTGAAAGAGGCTGTCTGACGATGTGAGATCGGATGGAGGAAGTGAGAAAGATAGAGACATGGAGATTCCACATCTAGAGGAACTAGAGGAGACAATAGAACATAACGGGGTTGATGGAAGAATGAACGAAGCAGGAGTATTGGTGCAAGAAGACATAAGGACGTTAAAGGGTTATGCGATGACAACGATTGATCAAATGATGCCAGTAATTGTTTAACCGGAGAATGCAGCTGAAGTTTTTCATCCAAAGCCCAATGTCATAAAGATGGTGACAAATTACACTACATTCCATGGAGTGCCAAACGAAGACGCCAAGTGTACATGTCACTAAGTTCTTGTAAATTGTTAGCTCAATCAAACCATCAGACGTGCCCGAAGATAACATCAAGATTAAATTGTTTCCATTCACACTGAAACATAAGGCAAAGCTATGGTTGTTGTCTTTAATAGTAGGATCCATCCAATCTTGGACCGATTTACTGCAGTAGTTTATGATAAGTACTGCCCACCTGGGAAGTCCTTTAAAATGAGACAAGTCATTATGAATTTGAAGCGGAAACTGGCCGAAACATTTGAAGAAGCTTGGAAAGATTTAAGGAGGCACAACGGAAATGCCCTCACCATGATATTACCCTACCTAACCGTATGCATAGTTTCTATCATGGACTGAGGCCAAGCGAACAAATGAGAGTTGATGCATCAAGCAATGGATGTTTCACACTGTTATCACCTGAAGAAATTGAAGAGAAACTGGAACAAATCGCACTTACCAGCCAATAAGGAACACACAAGATTGAGAGCGTAGAAGTAGCTGATGGCATTTTTGGAGAAGACACATCTTAAAGATCCTATACCAGCTGATGGTAATGAATGAGAAAATGGATGGTATGCAAGATCGCATTGCCAAAGTAGAGAATGTCCAAGGAATAGAAGCGACCAACACTGAGGACAAAAGCAAGGAAATCCGTATGGGGGCGGATATCACCCAAGTTCTCATGACCACTGGTGGAGAGAGACCAAAGCAAACTGGTGGATTCATGCCTCAATTCAATAAGTCCGGTGGTTGGGAAGCAGCCATAGATGAAATGAGCTCAACTATGACCGACATGGTCAATCAATTAACCAAATCCATGAGCGAGCTCAGTACCGACTTCACAACTTATTTTCGGAAGAACGACACAAGACTGACCAATCAAGAAGCCTTAGTGCAAAATCTGTCACACCAAGTGGGGCAGATTGCCGAACAAGTGTCAGCTCGTCCTCTAAGAGGTTTGCCAAGCAACGCTGAAAAGAACCCAAAGGACGTGAATGCTATCATGACAAGGAGTGGAAAGGAATTAACAGGACCCATCATCAGAGAAGAACTAGAGATCGGTGATGAGTAGCAAGCAGCAGAATCAGAAGCATCGGGGATACTGAGCCCGCACGACATCAGCCCGTAGCCACGGCAATCTGCAGAAACATCAGACTGACAGGGAGCACAACCGCAGGCAACATGTAAGTCTATATGAACTATAACTATTAATCCTGCTACTCTACCTTATCCTTCTAGGAAATCAAATCCATATCATGATGATGCTAGATATAAAAAGTTTATTGAAATGTTTAAAAAGATGCAAGTTAATATCCCTTGGTAGAGGCTCTGGCAGGAATGCCAGACTATGCTAAGTTTCTTAAAGAAGCAGTCTCTACCAAAAGAAAGTTATTAGACCTTGAGACTATTTGCCTATATGAGGAATGCTCGGCAGTCTTGCAACGCAAACTGGCTCCTAAGTGTAAAGATCCTGGAAGATTCCTCATACAATGTACAATTGGAGGAGTATGCCTAAACAAAGGACTGTGTGATCTAGGGGTAAGCGTCCACTTGATGCCGCTCTATTTTTCATAAGCTAGGCATGAAGGAATTAAATGAGACATTAATAACCTTTAAATTGGCAGATAGGTCTATGAAACAACCATGTTGGGTTGTTGAGGATGTTTTGGTTTAAGTTGATAAGTTTGTGTTCCGAGTGGATTTTATGGTGCTAGACATGGAAGTAAACAGTGATGTTCCACTAATTTTAGGAAGACCTTTCCTAGCGACTAGTAAGATTTTAATAAATGTTCATAAAGGAGAGCTAATCTTAAGAGTGAACGAAGATAGTGTGGTCTTCAATGTGTTGAATATGATGGGTTATATGCGAGATGAAGGAGAAGCATGCTATATGCTAGATTACTTTGAGGAGCAAGTTTTGAAGTTACAACAACAATTGGCAGTGGACCCTGAAGTTGTCGAAACTTTGCTGTAGAAAGAAGAAGAAGAAGATGAAGAGAAAGTCTGGGGTGGGTGCAGCGAATGCCATGTGCAAGATGTAGAAGTACCCATTCATTGACCTTCGTGGCACAAATTCCTTGATTTGTAGTTGATCGGCAAGATACAATAATTGTCGTTGAAAGAGCCACCAAGAAATTTAATGCTTAAACCTTTGCCCTCTCATCTGAAGTACGTATACTTACAAGATGACACTCTCATCTTGATTATTTCTGTAGCCTTATACATTTACGATTATAAAGGTGAAGGAATCTTGAGTGCAATCTGGCGATACACAGAGCTGCGGATAGTGTAAAGACACGCTAGCGAGTGTAAAGACACAAAGCTGACTTTGAGTATAATGTAGTGCATTGAAGAAAGCGATTATTGATTATGAGTTTGTTGTAACCGTTTGTAACTTACTTATAAGCGATCAATGAGGTTTATGAAGCTATAAATACCCATGATCAATTTGCATTGTAAAAAAAAACTTGTAACTTTCGGTTCATCAATAATAATTCCGCATTTTATGTTGTGTTTGTAATTCTACAAACTTCATCATGGTATCAGAGAAGAAATTTGAGAATTTACAATGCTTTCCTGCGTTTTCTCTTCAATCATTGAAGAATCTTGGGAGTGTTCTCATCTTTTCTGAGATTTCAATTTCTTGAGAGTAAACTATGATCTTTTTCCTGAGTTTTTTTTGAACATTTCTTGATCGGTTTTTTTCTTCTTCTGTGGTTTTACTTTCATTTCTATGATTTTGTGATCACTTCTAAAGTTGTTGATAGCCATGGTAGCCAAGAAACAAGAAATGAGTCCCTCCAGTCCGTTTTATGTTCATCCTAATGAGAATCCGTGTTTAGTTCATGTTCAGCCATTGATGAATGGCAACAACTATAATCCATGGAAGATGTCTACAGAGATGGTGTTAATCACCAAGAATAAAATTTGTTTCATAGATGGCACAATCAAAAGGCTAGAAGTAGATTCAACATATTTCCATGCCTGGAGACAGTGTGATATAATGGTGAGATCATGGATCTTAAATTCTGTAGAGAAAACCATTGCCAGAGTTTGAAGTACTTCAAGAGTGCACATGCAGTTTGGAAGAATATTGCAGCTAGATTTTCTAATGTTGATGCCTTAAGACTTTCAGATCTTCTTGAAGAGATACATCTGCTGAAGCAAAGTACTGATTCTGTCAATCAATATTTCACAAAATTGATGGTTCTTTGGGATTAAATCATGACTATGAGGCCTGTATCAGTTTGTTCATATGACCCTCAATGTCACTGCAATGCAATTGGCACACTAATGGATTATATGGAGGCTGAACATGTCATGAAATTCCTTAAAGGTTTAAGGGATGGGTTTGAGCCAATTGTTTCACAGGCAATGCTGATGGTGCCTTTTCGAGCAATCCATGATGCCTTTGCAATGGCCATTAAGTTTGAAAGACAGAAGATGTATGTAGCTAACAGGGCCAAGAATCAAGATTCTATGGTTCTGTTGTCTCAGAAAAATGGATAGGGACAAAATCAGATTGTCAGTAGACCTAACTCCGCCTCTGCTGCAAATCCCAGACCTAAAAATCCCAAGAAGATGCAATGTAGTTTTTGTGGATTCAATGGTCATATTGAAGAGACATGTTACAAGAAGCATGGCTATCCTCTGGCTTCAAATAAAAAAGATCTCATTTGGTAGAGGAATAACAATCAGCTGAAGAAGATTAGGCCCATAACAGGTCTGCTGGACCGGGGTTTCCAAATCTTACTGCAAAACAACTTGACAAGTTGATGGCTCTGCTGATTTCTGATCCTTCTAGACTTGCAGGGTTTGCTATTGGACAGTCTGCTGAGATTGTGACACACTACTCACCTGCTACATGGATATGTGATCAAAACTTAGTAAGATCTATGTTGGTCCCTTGAAAAGTCTGACACAAGTTTAGAGGGGGGGGGGGGGGGATAAACTTGTCACCAAAAACTAGATTCTTAAAAAAATTAGGTTCATTTTTAAACTTGTGTGGAGTGGAGCCAACTGGATGAGTATAAGTCAAACTGACTTACACTTAAATTGAGTTAATCGGCAGCGGATTAAGTTTTAGCTTATTTAACTAATCTTGTTGTATCTGTGAAAAAGCTGATATGCAAAACTAAATTCTGATGAATGTCAGTTTGTGAGTTGTGTGGATAACAATCAGTTCAGTTATGCTTGATCAAACTTGTATAAAAACAATCACAAATACTGAAATCTAAATAACAGTAAGTAAATGCGTAAAATAAAGTAATGCAAGAATTATAAAGGTTCTAGGTGGTGTAATCTTGTGAATCCTCTCTTCCCCTCTGATGTAGGAGGAAAATTCCACTAGAACTCTTTGAGGTAGATCGGTTACAAAAAGTCCTAATCTGATAGTCCTTGACTAATCCCTATCTTCACTGTAATGCCCCGTTCCCAGATACCGAGCCCTTATCCGGAAGAGAAACGTTCGGCGCGTATAGCATTAAATAAATTTAATATTATACGCAAGCCTCTACGTTGTCGAATCAAATAAAAGCAAACGGAAGTTAAAAAGACTCGGATAAAAACATAAATGCTACAAAGAATGAAAATTTATCATACTAAAGATGGATAGTTAAATTACAACGACGAAAAACCCAAAGACTTACACAATAAGAGATCTTAAAAGTAAAACCATAACTTACAAAAGCCTAGGAGTAAAAGAACAACAAGTCTAGTACAACCCTTACGAAAAAGAGAATAAACTAAAAGCATCTTCAAGGAAGCAACGTCATCAAGGTGTCAACTACTCTTGGTCAACCTGTTCGTCTTCTCACCCCGCAATGCATACAAAAGAAAATGCAAAAGAGGTAAGTACAAAGTACTTAGTAAAAGTGAGAAGCTAATGAATAACTAAGTTCTACACCTTAAAGTTCATTATTATTTTTAGGTTCTCTTTATGAGGCCGACTCAATCTAGGGTTCACTCCATGTCCATCAACATGTCGTGGCTATACGTTTCTAACTTAGCTTATCGTGGTTACGTCATCACTCAAGGGCACTATGCTGGATGTGTATCCATCACGAAAATATACTTGCCAACTACGGTGAATTGCACTGATAGTCCCGGGATCTCCCTGGATGCATATACGTTCGGTGAATTCCCTCCACTACCCTTCAGTCTTTTGAGCCAGTAGCATTGTTCACCTAATATGAACGTACCACATCACCGATATGAATTGGTGCCTATCCGAGAATAGGTGATGTTTAATCTTTTACTACAATGTATGTAACTTTATTGTGTATTAACTAGCCACCTAGTGTTTTCAAGTAAGCTCCTTCACATACACTACTCTCTTTCCTAGATCACTAGACACGGACAAGGCCCAACAATTACACAGACATTGATGAACTCTAGTTCATCAAAGCACAACCCTTTTCATGCTCTTCCGATGGATCCGAACTTCAACTCCCTTTAAGAGTACATTCGGTGCCGAAACTAAACGAATCGGAAGCTCAATCGAAGCTTGTTATGGTTTAATTAATGTTGCAAGACCAAATGATAACAATTAGAACGTATTACATAGCTTAAAACACAATTATCACAAAACTGGGGGCCAACGCGTGCGTATTCATCAGAATGCGTGCGTATTCCTTGATCAGCAACTTGCTGAAACTTTCTACTCAACCAATGCGTGCGCATTCCGGAATGCTCACGCATTGCACTTACTGGGAGTAGCCTGAACAATCTTGATTCCTGAATGCGTGCATATTGCTAGGCATTGCGTGCCTATTCAGCGTAGAAAAACCCTAAAACACGATTTTCTACACATAATCGATTCCTAACCCAAACCAAACATGTTTATCAACAAATTACTCAGAGAAATAGCTGTAGAACTCAACTCAAATATACCAAAAATATCACATCACATTAATTACAACTTAGCATGAATTCTATCACCAAACAACACCAAAACTCACCGGAACTCAACCTATCATTATAAAACTATAATTACTCATTAGAAATAGCCTCTTACCTTAATTTCCAGAAAAACCAATCCAAAACCTTCAAGAAAATGCTGAACTTCTAAGCCTTCAACTCGAAACCTAATTGATCAACAGGTAAACCTAAAAATCCTATCTTTTTTGAAAATCCCGAATTGAAAAAGTGTGTAAAACTGAGTATTACCATAATTAAATGCTGTAAAACTATTTTTAGAATGATCTACGCTCCAAATGATCGTTTTTATTACTCATGGCTGAAAAACAGAGATACAGATTCAACTATACGAATTTTTGAAGAAACGAACTCGATGATAGAGCTAAACTGAAAACTTTTCCAAAGTTGTGTCTCATCGCGGTGATCACTTTTCTCTCATGCGGCATCTTGAACAAATGAACAGATTGGCCATGCGATTGGAGTTTATGTTCTCCCTTTTCTTCTGAATGTTGCCGTCACTATCTAAACAAGAACATGTCAGATTACTGCTCTCCAACTGCTTGCACACGGTCCTTATAGGGTTGTATTACCTCTTCTCCATCTCCACCACAAACACAGTCTACCCTGACTGCAGAAACACAACTGTCCTTGGCAAATTCTAGACCGGATTGCTTCACAGTCTCAACCTTTGATTAAAATAAAAGTTGGGCTCAGAATCAAATTTGATTCTTGCTTGTGGTTCTTCAAAGTGTTGGATTCTTGATATATTCTTTTGAGCTTGAACACTTGGAAAAATTCTGGATGTATTCTTGTAAGCACGATGTTGATAGCAATTCAGATGAACATAACTTAGGCTCAATAATACTTGAATTCTTGGTGTTTGACCTTGTTGCTAAGTCCTCTATATATAGTCTGTAATCCAACGTTCGTCTTGTTTGAATTTTGAATCCATTTGGCTATCAACGGCTATGTGTCAGAGATCAGTGACTGTTCTGACATGTCAGTCTTTCATTAAATGAGAATGCTTGATTTGTAATGTTCTGATTGTAACATTCTAAGTGTCTTGATAAATGCCAGTTTTAATCTTTATAAACTGAGTAGGTCAGTTTTCAGTCTTGAACTGATTTAGAGCGTTAACTAAGTTTTTACTCTTTTTCAAAACTTTGTACTCTGTTCTCACCTTATTTTTATTCACTTAATTAGAGTACACCTTAGCATATAATTCATCCAAGATATCATTGTCCTTATGTATCTTGGGTCTTCATCTAGATCCATAAAGTCAGTTTAGACCATCACAGACTTACCTGAATTTTAACTTTACAATCTCGGCTTTAGTCTTCATAGACTGAGTTTGAACCCTTAGTTCTTGATTCTTCAATAACTGAGTCTGTGTCCCTCAGCCTTCTTAACTGAGTTTGTCCCCTCAGCCTTCAGCTTCAAGATAAGCCAACTGAGTCTGTGTCCTCGTGAACATACCTTCTTGATTACGAGTATATCTTAGTTCTTGGCTCTAAGTAACACTTTCAGCTTTATACTGTCAGTTTTGTGTGATATCCAGTTTTCTTAATGATTTCTAGTTTTTAGTTCTATGACTCTCTAACTATTACATTGCTTATGCATGATACAACCTATACAAACAATGGACTCTAATAAATCTTATACATTCATTTCTAGACATCTTTTAGCTTTTCACTATAATGACTAGTTTTGACACTTCATCAATGGGGTGTAAACAAACAATTAAACAAATAAAGATGAATCATCCTCAAAACTCCAATTTTATTTCTACGATTTCCCTCTTTTCGATGATGCCAAAACCCTCCTTAATAGAAAATCTTAAAGATAAAAACAAAGTAACACAAAGTAAAATTGGAAACTGGATTTATCATTAGAATTCACAAAAATTGGATAAAGTTACAAAATTGATTACAAAAGTTGAAACATAAGCTTATCTAGATTGTTGTGTAACTTTGGCATACAACCTTAGTTTGTCATACATCTTATATTCTATTTCTAAAGCTATGTCTTCTCTTGAAAAGCTCTTGTTATAATTAACTTGACTTGATATGTTCCATTTTATCCATAAGATTAACTTGGGGCGATCATCATTGTGCTTGTAGTAATCTTCAAATTCATCAATATCCGCATTCATATGTTCTTTCTTGTCTCTGACTCCAAGTCTTTCTTCCATCTTCCACATCTTCTTATGTTCATCCATCTTCTGATTGTGATATGTATCTGACAAGAAGTATGCAAGAGATTCTTCATAAGATCTATACTTGTACTTGGCTTTCACATGATTGTAGTCCTTGTGAATTTTAAACCATAGATCTTATGTGAGATTTGCTCTTTTGTCTCGGATTTCTTTGTATTTCAAAATGAAATTTGTTCATCACCGAGTTATCTTGGCTTTTTGATGTTGGAAACTGATGATGACTTTCCTTTCTCATTCCTGAGTTCTGCTAGTTCAGCTTGAAGTTTCATCTTTTCTTCTTCTACTTCCTTCTTTTTGACGTCATACATATGAACGATCAATTGATGCGTTTCCTCTTGATCGTCTGCAATGACCTTTTGTGAAGTGAAGAGTTCTTTAATATGAGATTCTAGACAATAAATTGTCTGATTCAAATGCCATTATGATTGAGCACGTATTTCTCGGTCTTCAAGAGTTGCAATCTCCAGTTTTTCCTTAACCTGGAGAATCTCAGAAACTGTGAGGTAGTTTTCTTGATAATATCTAGCTTTGAATGAATGGAAATATCAGTCTTTTTCCTATAGTCAAGATATCCTGAGTTCCTTGACAAGAGAGCGTTGTAGTCTTCTTTCTGATTAAGTAGAATATCAAAGGTAGTCTGAACTTTGATCAGTTCTTTTTCTGTCAATAATTCAGTTGGATCTGCTTCTTCTTTGATTTTTGACTGAGTTTTATTCTCCACAATCATCAGTTGTTGTTTATCATCTTCTTCTTGCTTTTAATTGTCACTTGTCTGTGAACCAACTGCAATCCTTCTTCCCGAGCTTCAGTTTTGTCTTTTTGAATTTCAGTTTTATCATCATCATCATTCTTTAAAACATCCTTCGGTGCTGATGACTCAACTAAAATTTTCTTCCTGTGAGCCTTTTCTTTAATTAGAGTATAGAATTTGTAAGAAACTCATTCATGGGAAACAATGCATATAAGTCCTCTACTTCAAGATTTTCTAGAAGCCATTTTCTTCATTCTTCAGGGATTCTTAGACTGATTCCTGAGAGTCCACATTTTTCAGCTTCATCTTTATGAGATTAATGATCCTTTCAGGTTCAAAGTGGCTCTCTTGTTGCTGAGATTGTTGTTGCTGTGATTGCCGAGTCTCTTCTACAGCATCCATAGAAGAAACTTGTTTTTCTGATAATTTCAGCCTCTTGTTTGAAACATCTTCAGCTATCTGAACATCTTCAGATGTCAGTTTCAGTTCTTGTTGTTCCCCCTCAATTGGTGCTGCTTTGCTTGTTTTAGTTCCCTTAATTGAGGTATCTGGGAATAACCTTCTTTCCGCTATCCTTTTTCCTTGTGAGTCAGCTTTGCGTTTGACTCCCTTTTGTACGGCTCTACTGAGAGACAGTCTTATTTCCTTCAGCTATTGAAGGCTATTTCCTTGAACTTACAACTGCTGCAATTTTCTCGATGATCGGTAGTTTTGATGCGGTGACTTGTTTGACTTCTCTTCCTCGTCTGAGGGTCTCCAAATAATGTTTTATAACCAAACTATGTGACTTCTTCAGGTGAAGTCTTTCTTTTCCCAGTTTTCCTTCAGCTTTGGCTTTACTGAAGCTATTTAGCTCTGCAATGTGTTGTTTCTTGATCTGATATGAGATTGATTGTGTCTATAGACAACCAATCTAGCCCTTTACGTTGTCCAATGATGGTTTTGCTTATCCATCTGCTGAGTAGGGTTGCTTATCCATTTGCTGAGTAGGGCAAATTAATTTTTGAGAGTTTCCAAATTTGAATAAACTTCTGCTTGTTTTTCTGTTGCAAAAATCTGTGATAGAAAAGCTTTAGACTTCAGAGGTAGGCTAAGTAGATCGATTGATTTCTCTGTGGGCTTCTTGAAATCAAACAACTGTTGTTGCAGTATAAAAGCTGATGGGAATGCTGAGTCCACTTTGCTGATCATATGAAGATATCGCCTAACTGGCGACGACATGAAAACCGACTGACTTGCGACAAAGTACAAACACCCGACTGTTGGTTAATTAGTTTGATATAGAAAACGGTTATATTGTTGTAATTTGTTATAACCGTTTGTAACTTACTTGCAACTGATTCATGATGTGTATGATGTTACAAATACCCCATGATCAGCCACATTGTAAACAACTTGTAACTTTTATTTGATCAATAATAATTCCGCATTTTATTTCATTTGTTTGTAATTCTACAAACTTCATCATGGTATCAAAGCAGAAATTTGAGAATTTCTAAAAGCTTTCCTGCGTTGTTTGAAGAAATTTGAGAGTGTTCTTCATTCTTTACGAGTTTTTAGTTTCTTGAGAGTAAAGCTGTTATCCTTTTTCTGTTTTTGATCAGTTCTTGATCGTTTTTCCACTATCATCGTTGATTTGAGAATTAATTCTGGAGTTCTTAATAGCCATGGCAGCCAAGAGACAATAAATAAGTCCCTCTAGTCTTTTCTATGCTCATCCTAATGAGAATCCTTCTCTCGTTCTTGTTCAGCCATTGATTAATGGCAATAACTACAATCCCTGGAAAATGTCAATGGAGATGGTGTTGATCACCAAGAACAAAATTGGCTTCGTAGATGGCACAATTGAAAGGCCAGAAGTAGATTCAGCCGACTTCCATGCATGGAGACAATGTGATACAATGGTCAGATCTTGGATCCTTAATTTTGTAGAGAACACCATTGCACAAAGTTTGATGTATTTAAAAAATGCACATGCAGTTCGGAAGAATCATGCTGCAAGATTTTCCAAAGTTGATGCATTAAATATTTCAGATCTTCTTGTAGAAACATCTACTAAAACAAGGCACAGATTCTATCAATCCATCTTTCACAAAATTGATGATTCTTTGGGAAGAAATCAAGACCATCAGGCCTGTAACAATCTGTTCTTGTGATCCTTAATGTCATTGTAACACAATCAACAATCTGATGGATCATATAGAGGTTGAACATGTCATGAAACTCCTTAAAGGTTTAAGGGATGAATTTGAACCAATGGTCTCACAAGCAATGCTGATGATACATTTTCTAGAAATTCATTATGCCTTTGCAATGGCAATCAAGTTTGAGAGACAAAAGTTGTACGTGGCTAAAAAGACCAAGAATCAAGATTCCATTGTTCTCAGGTCATAGAAGAATGGACAGGGACCCAATCAGACTGTCGGCAGGCCTAACTCTGCTGCAAATACCAGGCCTAAAAATCCCAAAAAGATGCAATGTAGTTTCTATGGATTCAATGGCCATACTGATGAGACTTGTTACAAGAAGCATGGTTTTCCTCCGGGTTTCATGTCAAAAGGGCAAATATGGTATAAGAGGAGCAATGAGAAGAAAATCGGCCCAAAGGTCTCTTTGGACCAGAGTTTCCCGATCTTACTGCACAACAACTTGACAAGTTGATGGCTCTACTGAATGACCCTCTCCAGACATGCATGATTCTTTGTTGGCCAACTCTTGATATTGTTACACACTACTCACCGCTCTGAGGAATGGATGACCTAAATTTAGTAAGATCAATACAATGGATCTTGGACTCTGGTGCCACAGATCACATTGTAGGTTCATAAGATCCGTTAAGCAATCCCAAACCTTCATCTGGTATAAAAATGGGACTGCCTAATGAAAATAATGTCTCTGTCACACATATAGGACAAGTGAGGATTAACACTCAATTGGTCGTACATGATGTGTTTTGCATTCCTGGTTTTAAGTATAACCTTTTGTCTATACCTTCTTTTATTAATCATACAAAAGGTGCAGCTATTTTTTTTTGCTAACAAGTGTGTTGTGTAGAACAAGAACAGGAAAATGATTGGTTCAACTGAGTTACAGAGAGGACTTTATGATGTGATCCAGCCCAAGCATTATTTGAAGACAATGAAGATGGGCTTGGTTAAATTACAATCATAGTGATTTATTTTGTTTATTTTAGTTTCGGTGTTTTATTGAATAAAACGGCCTTAGGCCCGTGTCAAAAGCTGCCCATATGTTAGTATATTGGGTTAAGTGTTTATTTTTAGCAAATAAATGTCATTTGGGCTTATTAGTTGCAAGTTAGGCCCACTAGGAAATAAAGTGGCGAAAATTACTAAGTAATTTGTCCCACATTGCTTAGGAAGTTATTTGTCTCTTATTTTGTAGCCTATATAAAGGCATTCTACTTGTTCTTTTAGAAGACATCAATATACCTACATTGAGTGAAATATTATTTGATTAAGCATGGTCTTAATTGTGCACCTTGTGTGTGAGATTCTCTTGGATTGGAGGATCGCCCCCTTTGAGAACATATCAACGTAAGTGAGCATTACGTTGTGGCGTTCCAACCGTAGTCTTGGTCTAAGGCGCGGATCGTAGCTCGTATTGACTACCTTCAATTTCTTCCTGGGCAAAACAAAGGATTTGATTCGTAAGAATCACATCAGTTGGTAGCAGAGCTCAGTAATTGACGGTAATCAAATATCCCTTTTCGTGTAATTTTCGTTTTCCTTCTTTGTTATCCTTGTTCTTCGTTCAGCATAAAAAAAAATTCAACTTTGCAATTCGTATTTGTTCTTATTTATCGATCTGTTTATTTCCTTGGCATCATCTTTGTTTGCTGAAAATCTGTTCTTGTTCATCATCATAATCATCGTCTTCATCATCATCATAAATTCTGATCGACATTGCTGTTTCTGTTCATCTGTTTGATTGATCATCATCGTTCTTGTTATTCCTGCGTTTGAATTCAAAAAAAAAAAAAAAAAACACTTAACCCAATATACTAACATATGGGCAACTTTTGACACGGGCCTAAGGCCGTTTTATTCAATAAAACACCGAAACTAAAATAAACAAAATAAATCACTATGATTGTAATTTAACCAAGCCCATCTTCATTATCTTCATTTTTCGTTTTTCGTTTTATTTTCGTTCTTCGTTGTTCATCAAATTGTGTTCTCCACATCCCCAGAAATTTTTTTGTTTTTCCAGTTTTCGTGTTCTTCTTTCGTCGTCAGTTTCCACTCCAAAAAAAAATTCCAAAAAAATTATATGTTTTAGTTCTTTGTGTTATCTACAAGTTTCATTCTTTGTGTTTCTCTAAATTCTCAGTGGAAATCGTTCAAAAAGTGTCAACAAATAAATTTGTCAAAATCGTCAAATCCTGTGATCAGCTTCGTATTCTTATGTTTTGACCCCTAATAAATTCTCAAATCGAAAAGTGGTTAAGATAAAAGTTGTAGATCATTAAATTTCTTACAACTTTTCTCTTTTGTGATTTTCGAAATTCTCCCCGGAGTCCATTCAAAAAAATTGTTGAAAATTCTGCAGTTTAGATCTACAAACTGTCCGGAAAACCAATGCTTACCTTAAAATCCGTAAAATCTTCCATTTACGTCCAAAAATTCTGATATTTTGCGATTGAATAGTACACTTCCATATCTAAATTTTATATCTTTTGTGCAACTTCAAATTCGTAATTTATCATGCCTGAAATCAGCTTTGTTGCCGTGTACAGCCAACAGCAAACTTAAACTTGACCTAAATTCCCAGCCGCCACCACCGTTAACCTAATTTTCGTAACCATCAAATTTTATCCGGACGCCCGTCCATATCATTAAACGCACGTCCACAGGCAGACGCCAATCCGACATAACCAAACACCCGTCCTACCCAGAGTCTTAGCCCACCTTTAGCCTAGATTCGTTTTGCTTGTTATTTTGCTTTGTTCATAAAAGGGTGCTTTACTTTCCACAAGAGAGAGGGTGAGTGCAAACACGAGAGTTTGGTGAGGATTTATTGTCTATCCTATGGAGGACTCTAAACATTCTAAAAATTTGAGTAATGAGTATCTTGAAGTGAGATTGGCTTCCCTTGTCAAAGAATTTAGCAAGGCATTTAATGCCGAAAATAATGCAAAGTTTGAAAGGATTTTTGCGGATATGACTGCTATAAGGGCTTCTATTGAGACTTTAACAGCGCAAATGGCTAATCTTAATCGTGGTGCACAACTCTTTGTTGCACAACCAATTTGCTATTCTTTGCGGTACTGAACCGACAACGCTCCGTGTACTTCATGCTCCGAATAACCGTGATCATGCGGTTGGAAATGTTGCGAAGATGTGCTCATCCCGGATAATAATATGACACAGTAAAGATGAAGCTTCCTAGTTTTGCGGGTTCGGTAGTGCTTGGTATATCTTGATTGGGAGAGTAAGCTAGACCGAGATCTTTGCGTGTAACAATTATCTTTGAGGAGTTGTGAGAAAGAATGTGAGGTGTGGTGGATTTGAAAAGAGACTGAAATTTTAGAAGAGTTGAGTGCAGTGTTGATGAGGCAGTTCTCACGACCGAGGCTCATGTTGACCTTCACATTCTTGATGTTGTTGTTGTTACTACAGAATTTGAATTGGTCGTTGAGGTGGCGTAAGTCGATTGAGGTTGAAGTTCGCATGAATGAGGTTGTCTTTGAGATTCTTATTCTGAGATGTTCATATAGTCTTGTGAGAGGATCTTGTGGAATTTGAGGAGTTACCAACTATTCACAATTGTATTCATCTTTCCGTTCGGTACAAGATGATTCACTTTATTTTGATGGTGAAAGCTGTTGAAGTTTGTGAACTCGGTTGGCGTGATGGTGCTATTCAAAAGCGTTACGGTGTTTACACGATTATTACGATCCGTTCCTCTGAATTGTAATTCGTTGGATTTCGTTATTGCTAATTTTTATGTTGCTTCCATTTCATTATACGAGAGGAGGATAGATTCATTGTTCACTTTGTTCTATTTTGTTGGTGGTATTCAGTATATGGACCTACTGGCGTATGTTGGTCCAAGGTTTCTATTTGATCCAGGTGGTTTCAAGTATCCCTTTGATCTGAGGACAGATCCTTCCCAACTGGGAGGGAATGATGTGATCCAGCCCAAGCATTATTTGAAGACAATGAAGATGGGCTTGGTTAAATTACAATCATAGTGATTTATTTTGTTTATTTTAGTTTCGGTGTTTTATTGAATAAAACGGCCTTAGGCCCGTGTCAAAAGTTGCCCATATGTTAGTATATTGGGTTAAGTGTTTATTTTTAGCAAATAAATGTCATTTGGGCTTATTAGTTGCAAGTTAGGCCCACTAGGAAATAAAGTGGCGAAAATTACTAAGTAATTTGTCCCACATTGCTTAGGAAGTTATTTGTCTCTTATTTTGTAGCCTATATAAAGGCATTCTACTTGTTCTTTTAGAAGACATCAATATACCTACATTGAGTGAAATATTATTTGATTAAGCATTGTCTTAATTGTGCACCTTGTGTGTGAGATTCTCTTGGATTGGAGGATCACCCCCTTTGAGAACATATCAACGTAAGTGAGCATTACGTTGTGGCGTTCCAACCGTAGTCTTGGTCTAAGGCGCGGATCGTAGCTCGTATTGACTACCTTCAATTTCTTCCTGGGCAAAACAAAGGATTTGATTCGTAAGAATCACATCACTTTATGTCATGGATCAACCAATAAAACTTGTCGTTTCCAATGCTGTAGCAAATCACACTTTATCTGATAGACTATATGATGCTCTTTTGTGGCATTAAAGACTAGGACACTTGCCAGATAAAAGACTACAAGTCATTAGTTCATAGTCTGCTGATGTAGAATTTTGCAATCATGATCTCTGTTATTTCTGCCCTATGGCTAAACTGAAGAAAAATCCTTTTCCTTTAAGCACTACTGTTGAAAATTCTATTTTTGACCTTGTCCATATGGACATTTGTTGTCCTCTGAGACAGCACACTGTAAATGGACAACAATATTTTCTTACTGTTGTAGATGATTTTTTTAGATTTACTTGGGTTTTTCTTATGAGGCATAAATCTGAATCCTCTGACCTTGTCAAATATTTTGTTAAATTTGTTTCTACTCAGTTTCATAAAGTTATTAAAATAATTAGATCTGACAATGGTGCAGAATTCGAACTTATTGACTTTTATGCTCAGTAGGGTATCATACATCAGACATCCTGCGTAAGTACACCTGAGTAAAATGGTATTGTTGAAAGAAAATATCAGCATCTGCTAAATGTTGCAAGAGGTTTGAGGTTCCAGAGTAATCTACCAATTGAATATTAGGGTTTTTGTCTTTTACATGCTGTAAAATTGATTAATGCCACACCTACACCACTCCTGAAAGAAAGCACTCCACATGAAGTTCTTTATGGCACCAAACCAAACTATTCCGCGTTTAAAGTCTTTGGTTGCTTAGTTTTTTCTTGCACACTTCAGCAGTATATGACCAAATTTGACTCAAGATGTAGGTCTTTTGTCTATCTTGGGAAATCAACCACTTCCAAAGGTGCTATTCTATTAGATATTACCAACAAAGATATCTTTGTTGCTAGAAATACTGAATTCCATGAATCTTACTTCCCACATTTTCATCTGGTCTTGGGAAAACCTAGATATTGCTGACATGCCTGTTCCTTTTCCAGTAATGGACAGTTTTGATGACCTATCGAATGAATCAGTAGACCAACCAGCAATGGAATCAACAACAGCTGATACATCCAATGAAAGGCTTGAATAAGTGAATCAGGCACCTGAACCCACACAACTAAAAAGATCCACAAGGACAAGGAAATCCCCAACATTTTATCAAGTGGGTGCTCACAATGTTCAGCAAACTCCATATCTGCTGATGCAGTAATGAGTCTGGAAAACCTCTCAGCAGACTATGCCAGATTCATTAATGCCATTGATGCTGTTAAAGATCCTAAAACATACAATCAAGCCATCAAGCATGATGAATGGAAGAAGTAAATAAACAAAGAAATTGACGCTTTACAAAAGACTCACACATGGTAGATAGTTGATCTGCCCCCGGGCAAGAAACCTATTGGATGCAAATGGGTGTATAGAATCAAATACAACTCTGATGGTTCAGTAGAGAGATATAAAGCTAGACTAGTAGCAAAAGGTTACACTCAAACATATGGGATTTATTATCAAGAAACTTTCTCACCTGTTGACAAGATCACTATAGTTAGAGCCTTACTTGCAACAGCAGTAGCCAACAATTGGCACCTACATCAGATGGATGTCAATATTGCCTTTTACATGGAGATTTGCATGAAGAGGTGTACATGCAGTTTCCTTCAGGCTGTGCAGCAACCAAACCAAATCAAGTTTGTAGGCTTACTAAGTCATTGTATGGCCGTAAGCAAGCTAGCAAACAATGGAATTGCAAGTTGACTGAATCTTTGGAGGTTCAAGAAACACTCCTTTATTGCTTTACTGGTCTATGTTGATGACATCATAACAGCAAGCCCCAATGAAGGGTTGATTCAGTAAGTAAATGATGCTCCACCTCAGCATTTCACCATCAAAGATCTTGGAAAATTGAGATATTTCCTAGGCATTGAGACTGCTGTATGTCCAAAAGGCATATCCATTTCACTAAAAAAATACACACTTAACCTCCTAGAAGAATATGAATTTTTGGGAGCCAAACCTGCTAAGACACCTATGGAGTCTAAGCAGACTTTACAACATGGTGATTCACCACTTTTAGAGGATAAAACTGCATATAGATCCCTAGTGTGTAAATTAATTTACCTCACTTTTACCAGGCCATATATTGCTTTTGCAGTACATAGCAAAGTCTATTTCTGGACACTCCTACTAAAAATCACATGAAGACAGCTCATAGACTGCTGAGGTACTTGAAGACCAATCCTGGCCAATGATTTTTTTTCCTGCAGACAATAATCTTGTACATAAGGGTTTTACAAGTAGTGATTAGGCTGGTTGTCCTGAAACAAGAAGATCAGTATCAAGTTACATGATGTTCCTAGAAGATGCACCAATCTCCAAGAAGGCAAAGAACCAAACAAGAATTGCTAGAAGCTAGTCAAAGGCTGAGTACAGGGCAATGGAAAATGCAGTTTAAGAAATCCAGTGGCTAATCTATATACTACAGGATTTACAGGTTCTAGTTCAGTTGCCTGCTGTTCTATTTTGTGACAATGCCAGTGCCATACACATTGTTCATAACCTTGTCTTCCATGAAAGAACAAAGCACAATGAAATTGACTGCCATGTTGTGCGAGACAAAGGCAAATCAGGACTCATCAAACTTCTTCCAGTCAATACAAATGAACAAATAGCTGACATCCTCACAAAAGCCTTAGATGCACCAATTTTCTCCTATCTCCTAGACACTTTGGGAATTTCAAAGATCTTTCAGACTTCAAGTAGCTGATGGGAATGCTAAGTGCAAACTATTCATGAGTCACTCACAGCTTGAGGGGGGTTACAGTATAAAAGATGATGGGAATGTTGAGTGCATGTTGGAAATAAAATTTATGTTTTGATGATGATTCATCACTTATTTGTTAATTGTTCTTAACCCCATTGATGAAGTGTCATAACTAGCTGTTATAGTGCAAAGCAAAAAGAAGTCTAGATATCAATGTATAGGATTTATTAGAGTCGATATTTGTATAAGTTAAATCGGACAAAGCTTCGTAATAGTTCTAAGTGGGCCGAGAAATGAAGAAACTGAGATTTAATCTAGCTAAGTTTCTACAAGAAACTGACAATAGAGCACACCGACAGAAGATTGAAGAGGATAAGTTCGCTGAGGGAAACAGACTCGGTTGGCTTATCTAGAAGACTCGAAGGCGAGGACACGGACTCGATTATTGAAGAATGAAGAACTCGAGGTTCAAACTCGAGTTATGAAGATTACAAGTCGAGATCTTTGTAAAAGTTAGACTTGAGCAAGATTGTGGTGACTGAATTGACTTTATGGATCTTGTATGAAGACCTAAGAATCATAAGGACAATGAATTCTTAGATGATAATGAATCATGGTGTACTCACGATTAAGTCAATTATAATCGGATGAAAGCAGAATCTTGATATTTGAAGAACAGTAAAATCTCAGTTAATGCTCCAAGTCAGTTAGGAAACTGATAAATGGAAAACTCAGTATAAAACTAATAAGGAAACTCAGTTTTATAAGTTAGCCATCCAACAAACTGATCGTACAGTCGAACGTTGTAAAGAAAACAGTTTCATTGGATGAAGTATTGACACTACAGAACGGTCAGAAAATATAGCCGTTACAAGCAGGATGAACGTTGAATGAACCCCTATAAATAGACTGCCTCTACAACATCAAAAAGTGTGCAGGTATATGAAACTAAAGCAAGAAAGTTAAAAGGAATCTATCTAGTTAAGAAAGATCAAATTGAGGGGGAAAGCCAAATTCAAAAGAATACCTGCTAAGTACTTAATTGCAAGATCAAGAAATTTCTTCAAAGTGTTCAAGCATATTCAAGCAGATTCAAGATCTAACATTTGAAGAAATACAGAGCCGTGCTTAAATTAATCATTCAGAAGAAAAAAGCTCAAATCACAGTTGAATCATAGTTATTGATTCAAAGTCTCAACATTGATTTTATCAAAGGTTTAGACTGTGAAACACCAAGAAGGTGTGAAGGACAGTTGAGTGCAGTCAGGAAGACTGTGTTTGTGATGAGCTGGTGAAGAGGCAATTCTACCCTCCAAGGACCAGTGGTTCAAACTGTTGAAGAGCAGCAATCCTACCTGTTCTACAAGTGTTTAGATAGTGAAGCTAGGGATTAGTCAAGGACTATCAGTTTAGAAATTTTTGTAACCGGGCCATCTCAAAGAAGTTCTAGTGGAATTTTCCTCCGCATCACAGGGGAAGAGAGGATTGACAGGATTACACCACCTGGAACCTCTATAATTCTTGTCTATTTACTTTATGCATTCACTTATTTCATTATAGCTTTACTTACGTGGTTTTCATACCGAAACTAGATTAACTAGTTGTTAAAGGCTAATTTTATCCGCTGCCAGTTAACAAGACTAAATATAAGTCAGCATTGACTTATATTCAGTGGAGCTAACTGAACTCCGCACAAGTTAAGGGACATGAACAAAACTGAACTGAAGATCAGTTTGAGTTTCAGAGAAGTTTTTCCAGCTTAGGATTAGTTTTTGGTGAAAATTTTATTCACCCCCCCTCTAAACTTGTGTTAGCCTTTCCAAGGGACCAACAATTGGTATCAAAGAAAATCTTCTTTTGAAGGTGATCCAATATCTATTTGCATACTTGAGTAACTGTATATCAGTTATTTGTTCAGGAGCAACAAGTTGTTGAAAACCCCTTACTGTATCTGTCTTAAAAGTATTTTTAATGGATACATCTAGAATTAGAAATTGGCTAAATAACCCCCTAACTGACTATTTGCAAAATGTTGTCTATGATTTCAGGATCAAGTGTTCGAAAGATTCAGTACTACAAGCTCTCACACAAATCCAGAACCTCAATTCAGTTATGATGAAAACTTTGAGTTCAATGCGAATGTAGATGATGAATCCGGAGGATGTCCATCCTTAAGCGATCTTTCAGAAGAAGCAGAAAGAGAGTTACTACGAGTAGCTGATTCTATAGAAGAAGAGCTAACCAGAGATCCATCCAGTGCAAAAGCCACAGATATTGATGAGACTCTACCTACAAGCCATGGAGGAGAAAGTGATGAAGAAATCATCCTGCTAGGAGCTACACAGACGAATGTTATTGATAAAGGAAAACAAGTTCTAATCAGTGATGATTCTTCAACAGAAGGTTTACCTATCAAACATCAGGAGGTAAGTACTTCTACATCAAAATCTCACACTATCTTGAACAATCAAAGAAATGAAGATTTCAATGAAACCTTGGACATACTCATAAAGCAACTAGAGATTATTCAAAAGAATTATGAGAATGTCAAAAAGGAGAAAAAGTTATTGAAAACTGAAATTTCGAGATTGAATGCTGAAATCAATCTAATCAAGACTAATAATGGAACCAAGGTAATTCGACCAACTGATGAACCAACAAAAGTTATAAACATCAGTGAATCATCAGTTGATCCAACTTCCAAAGTTCAATTCAAACCAGGATAACCATTTGGAGATAGATCTGGATTAGGATTTGATAATCAATATAACTCTAAGTTTAGACCAGGATCAGTTGCAATAAAATTTGTAATTGCTCAACAGTCAAATACTCAGAAAACTGATAAAGTTATTAGAAGCGATAGATACTCAAGATGACCAAATGCACAAGCGATAAAGCGAAAAATCGGTGGTAAAATTCACCAAGCCAACAGATTTTACAGAAAGACTCAGAAGGCTGAAAACAGTAAAACTGATCCGAAATCAGTAAGAAAAATCTTCAAGTCATATCCATCTAAGAATGAAGATCATTCATGGAATAATAGACTCAGAGGGAAAGGAAGATTATTTCCCACTGATGAAGATTGGAATAGACCATCACATCAGTTTCACAAACTGAACAAATTTAAAACTGTTATGACAAAACAGGAAAAGTTTGTGAAAACTGACTTCACTCAGTCAAAATGTCAAGATAGATATAAAGTTAAAAATAAAGTTGTACCATCAAGAGCTAATCGATTTAGGACCCAAAAGATATGGGTACCAAAAATTTCTCACTTTGTTTTGCGAGGAGAAACACCACTAGCGGAGAAGCGATAAATGCAATTCACAAAGCGAGTTGTATTGAGGCGAGTTTTGAATTCAAAGATAAGGACAAAGCGGCGTATACTGTTTGTTGATACACCGTACCTTCTTTATTCACTTTTATCTAGCTATGGTTATCAAGAAAAGACATGGTCCTTCTCAATCTAAACCGTTCATAATTTCCACTCACCCACCTTTTCGCAATCTCAAAACATTTATGACAAGACGTTTTAAGTCCCACTCAATTCTTAACTACCCCACTCCAAATTATATATACCCAAAATTTTCTTTTATAAATTCTTTACGCTTGAATTCTGAATCTACCCTCTGAATTTCAAATTTTCAAATTTTCAATAAAATCTAGAAAAATGACCTTAACTCTTGTTGAACCTGGAATGATCGTTTCTCTTGATCAATATATTGCAAAGTATGTTGATCAAACTCTAGTCAATTCTATTGCAACAAAAATCCGGAAAAATAAAGGATTGGAAGCTGTCTTCAACATCGATCTAAAAAGTGTTTGTTTAGAAAGCATCGGAGACTTCTATCAATTTGGTAGAACAACTATAGAAGGAGAAGACACACAAACCTATATCACCACTGTCAGTGATAAGGAAATCAAAGTCACTGAAGAGTTAATTGCAGAAATCTTTGGGTTTGACAAATCCGGAGGAACAGCAGCCATTAAGCTGACTAAGGAACAGAAGGAGAAGTTATGGAAAGATATAGCAATTATTGGAGAATCTGCCGTCTTACAAACAGGGAGCACAAGCTTGCTCAAGCCAGAATTTAATTTTCTTTCAAAGATGCTCGCAAATTGCATAATTGGGAATGCTGGAAACTTTAGCAATCTATCTGGAGCAAAACTAGATTTGCTATATGTGATTTGTTTTGAAAAATATTTCAATTGGGCAAGGTATCTATTTGATCAATTGATAGCACAGTCAATTGATGTACCCAAAAAGAAGACCGATGTAAAGAAAGGACGATTCTATCACAAGAAGACTCTTGCGTTAGTAGTCCAAAGGATACTCAATCATTTTGGAGTTGCTATGAGAAAAGAAACACCAATTGCTGACGGAAAGATTGCCATTAAGGAAGAAAAAGCAAGAAAAAGGAAAGCTGAGAAATCTGAGACTGAACCCAAGAAGAAGAAAAGTAGGAAATCGAAAGAACCTGCAACTGGAGATGAAGTGTTGGCTCAAATTGAAGACTTAAAGAAAAGAAGAAAACAGATTGAAGAAACAGAAAAAGGATCAACTGATCTAGTTACCGAGAAACCAGTAGAAATGTCATCAACTCAAGAAGTCAGAATTGAAGTTGCTAACGGATCAGCACCAGAAATGCAAACTGAAGTTAATCTCACCGAATCTATTCCAGTTTCGGTAACTGAGGTTTTACCAACTCAAGAAGCAACTATGCATTCACAGGAAATGGAAATAACAATAGAAACTGAAGTTGTCAACAGAGAACAGATCGTTGTTGGCCGACTTGCGAGAAAGAAGTCGTAACTTCGGGAGAGCAGACCACGAGGCGAGCGATGATGAAGAATCCGATTGTGATGAAAGACTGATTGATGAAACAACATTGAACATGCTTATGTTGCTTTCAAAATCCAAGACCACTCCTCAAGAATCTGTACCCAGTTTGGAACAAGAGGAAACTACTAAAGAATTTTCAGCTGAAGAAAAGGAAGCTGAAGCAGAAACAGAATCAGAATCAACCAAGATTATTCAGCTGGATGAACAAGTTCATGAAGTTGAACCCACTGAACCCACAACAAAAGAAGTTTCAGTTGCTGAATTGGAACCTGAGCAAAGTGAAAGACAAGCCATTGAAGAAGATGCAAGTGAAAAAGGTTTGCAATCTGAGCTAATAATCTCAGTTCCTGATATTGAAAAAGAAACATCAGTTGTCCCAAACACTGCTGAGGGAGAAACCAGCAGAACCAATCTTATACAAACTGATGATCCCATGCAAATTGAAGTTCCTACTCAAGAAGAAGATCATGAGATCACACGAGAATCAGAGGACACCCTCACACCATTCAAATCCCCATCTGATCATACAGAACTTATGAACGCTGATTATGAGCGATTGCAAAGATATAGAACTTGGAAGTTCAGTTCTATAGATAATCAAAGAAGTCAGCGTGCAGAAATGGAGATTATTGAGAAATGGGTATTCGATCTTTACAACATTATAAGTTTAATGGAGATAATCAATACCGACGAATTCCTAGATCAAGGTTATGTGCTGATCAAAAATAACTATTGGAAGGAAGCCATAGCCAGTGGAAGTTCTAAGAAGAATGTTGATGATGATTTTGAGGAAGATCCTGACCTACAAAAAGGGATTCTTGCCTCTATACAAGAAAAGGAAACTGCAACAGAACTAAATACTGATGAAGACTCTAGTAGTTCTGGTGAAAGCAGTGGAAGTTCAAGTTCTAAAAGTTTATCTGAAACACAGCTGGACAAAGAAGCAGAAGGAGGCTACCAATCTCCCACTGATAAATCCACACTTGAAATAGCAAGAACTTTGGCGGACATACCTGGAGAAGAATCAGGTGATGAACTTGGAGTATATCTGTCACCCACAAAAGTTACTGATTCATCAAGATTGGAAGAAGCTGAGAAACAATCTGAAGAGAAAAGACAATCAGCTGAATTTAGCGAAAAATTGAAGCAAGTTGTTCCCTCACCTAAACCAACTGAGGCTGGGAAAAGCAAAGGAAAAGAACAACAAGGAGGAAATTCACAAGATGTTCCTACTCAAGTTGATCTCATTAGGTATTATCACAATGAGATACTCAGAATTCAAAAGGATGACAAAAGCTTATTTGGAAAAGTTTTAAAATCCTTATAAGCCAGTCAAGATGAACGAACCAAGCTTGAAAAGAAGATGGACACTGTGAATGACAACTGTCAAACCACTCTGCTTGAGATTCGGAAAACAACCACTGAGCATGCCACAAGGAAAAACGAAACTCAAGACAGATGGGAAGGAATTCTTAATAATCTAGTCGACAAAATGTTTTTAATGGAACAGGGCATAAAGGACTCAGTCGTGGCTCAAACCATATTGGCATCAACTCAATAAACTTTGAATGCTTACATCAAAATCCTGATTCATAAAGATGATGTCAATAAGGGGGAAAGTTTGGATATCTTAAAAGTCCATGCAAATTTGAAATGCCCACAAGCCCTCACAAATGTTGATGATTAGTTGAGTGAATCAAGAAAGCAAGAGGAGATTTTCTTGATGATGAGATGAAACTGATTGTTAAATACTCAGAACCAACTGACAAAAGAGTTGGTCTGGATTCTCGTCTCTACAATCTATTCAAGAACTTACTAGAGAGAGAATGAGTATCAAAAGAAGAATCTCTTGAAACATTTCTACACATGCAGAAGATACTCGTGTACTATTGGAATAAACTAAAGAAATGGGAAGCAGATGGCACCTTAGATAGAGCTTCAGAGAAAGTTGAAAAGGCTGAACCTGAATTTGTTCAAAACCTACTGAGAATTGCCACCAATGAAAGAGTAAGGACTTCAGTCTTTACATTTGCAGTTCTATTCAAAAGCAAAATTTTCAAGAAGAACAATCTATCCCAATCATGGAACATTTGGGCAAGCATTCATGGAATTGAACATTCAGCCACAAATGATGAAATGAGAATTGTTGCGGAAAATTATGATAATCAACCTTCTCAATCCGCCAAGTAAAAAGAAACTATCTTCTAGTTCTTTTTATGTTGTATTTTATTACTTACCCAGCATTGTAACTCTGTTATCAAATAAAGTTTCAATTTCCCAGTTCATAGTGTTACGGTATTTTGTCTTTTATCTTTTTGCATTCCTTTTAAGGAGGGTATTGACATCATCAAAAAGGGTGAAATTGTTGGAAATATAATTTATGTTTTGATGATGATTCATCACTTATTTGTTAATTGTTCTTAACCCTATTGATGAAGTGTCATAACTAGCTATTATAGTGCAAAGCAAAAAGAAGTCTAGATATCAATGTATAGGATTTATTAGAGTCTGATATTTGTATAAGTTAAATCAGACAAGCATTGTAATAGTTCTAGTTTGGGCCGAGAAATGAAGAAAGCGAGATTTAATCTAGTTTGAGATTCTACAAGAAAGCGACAATAGAGCACACCAATGAGAAGATTGAAGAAGATAAGTTATTTGAGGAAACAGACTCGGTTGTCTTATCTAGAAGATCAAGAAGCGAGGACACATACTCGTTATTGAAGAATGAAGAACCGAGGGTTCAAACTCGATTATGAAGATTACAAGTTGAGATCAGAAAGTTAGACTTGAGGCAAGATTGTGGTGACTGAATCGACTTTATGGATCTTGTATGAAGACCTAAGAATCATAAGGACAATGAATTCTTAGATGATAATGAATCATGGTGTACTCTGATTAAGTCAATTATAATCGGATGAAAACTGAGATGCGATATTTGAAGAAGAGTAAAATCTCATTTAATGCTCCAAGTCAGTTAGGAAACTGATAAATGGAAAACTCAGTATAAAACTAATAAGGAAACTCGGTTTTATAAGTCGACCATCAAAAAAGCGATAAATGCTGAGTCAAGCGTTGTAAAGAAAGGTTTCATTGGATGAAATCTTGATACAATGAACGGTCGAGAAAATATAGCCGTTACAAGCGGGATGAGCGTTGAATGAACCCCTATAAATAGACTGCCTCTACAACATAAAAAAGAGTGCAGGTATATGATAATAAAGCAAGAAAGTGAAAAGGAATCTATCTAGTTAAGAAAGATCAAATTGAGGGGGAAAGCCAAATTCAAAAGAATACCTGCTAAGTACTTAATTGCAAGATCAAGAAATTTCTTCAAAGTGTTCAAGCATATTCAAGCAGATTCAAGATCTAACATTTGAAGAAATACAGAGCCGTGCTTAAATTAATCATTCAGAAGAAAAAAGCTCAAATCACAGTTGAATCATAGTTATTGATTCAAAGTCTCAACTTTGATTTTATCAAAGGTTTAGACTGTGAAACACCAAGAAGGTGTGAAGGACAGTTGAGTGCAGTCAGGTTGACTGTGTTGTGATGAACTGGTGAAGAGGCAATTCTACCCTCCAAGGACCGGTGGTTCAAACAGTTGAAGAGCAGCAATCCTACCTGTTCTACAAGTGTTTAGATAGTGAAGCTAGGGATTAGTCAAGGACTATCAGTTTAGAACTTTTTGTAACCAGGCCATCTCAAAGAAGTTCTAGTGGAATTTTCCTCCGCATCACAAGGGAAGAGAGGATTTACAGGATTACACCACCTGGAACCTCTATAATTCTTGTCTATTTACTTTATGCATTCACTTATTTCATTATAGCTTTACTTACGTGGTTTTCATACCGAAACTAGATTAACTAGTTTTTTTTTTTTTTTTTAAACTTGTAAATTTTATTAATAAAAAGTATTACAAGCTTTTGCCATCCATGGCCTCCTCTCAACTAAAGATGTCTTCAATGTGCTACCCCACCTCCTTAAAACCCTGGTCCGAAAAACCCGGTGTGGGAAAAATCGGGTGCCAGGGAAAGAGTATGGGCCTCACACATTGGCAAAAAACCAGCCCAAAAAAAGGAAAATACAACGAAAAAAACAACACTAAAAAAGATTCCAAGCTCAAGCTGTAATTCTTCATTCTGCAGCAACACCCCCAAGCAACATAGCAGTCATCCCTCTGGTCTCCACAGCTGCTAATCCAAACCATGAACATAAGACAACAAAACGCATGTCTTCATACAACAGCAGCTCTCCAAGCAATAATAACTAGATTAACTAGTTGTTAAAGGCTAATTTTATCTGCTGCTAGTTAAAAGACTAAATATAAGTCAGCATTGACTTATATTCAGTTGAGCTAACTGAACTTCGCACAAGTGAAGGGACAGGAACAAAACTGAACTGAAGATCAGTTTGAGTTTCAGAGAAACTCAGTTCCTGAGGCTTTTCCAGCTTAGGATTAGTTTTTGGTGAGAAGTTTATTCACCCCCCCTCTAAACTTGTGTTAGCCTTTCCAAGGGACCAACAGTGCACTTTGCTGATAATATGAAGATATGAGCAACCTCGACAAACATGAACACCGGCGACTCTTGACAAGTACAAACACCAAACATCCTGTGAGTTAATTAGTTTGATATAGAAAACTGTTATATTATTGTAATCTGTTATAACCATTTGTAACTTACTTGCATCTGATTCATGAGGTGTATGATGTTATAAATACTCCATGATCAGCCACATTGTAAACAACTTGTAACTTTTACTTGATCAATAATAATTCTGTATTTTATTTCATTTGTTTATAATTCTACAAACTTCATCAACTGTCTTATTATCTCTGAATTGATGCATATCTTCTCTTCATGAATGATTGTGGTGATAGAATGCTTCACCATCTTCATGTTTTCCCAAAATTGTAGAAGAGATTCCACATTTAAATCTGTTTCGAGATTCACTTCTAGCAAATTTACCAACCCTCGTATGCTCATGATTTTCTCACAAATATGGCCTGCTAACAAAGTGCCATTGCAATTTTCCAGAAATTTTCTAAGGAAAATATTTCTTCTTTGGCTATTAATCTATTTTCTTTAACTTCTTGTGATGCCATTGTGTTTTGTCTTTGGAGAGAGATGAAAGGATTTTCTGAGGGATTTAAAGAAAAGATAGACGTTTAAGGATTTGATTCCACGGTCTCTTCTAAGATTATGTTCAGCCTTTTGAAATTCCACTGAGTGTTTTGTGTAACCGATGCATGTACTATTTGGCATTATTGGGTACACACGCAACAACTTTTGACAAATTTGAAGGTAATTAATTGTTATGTAACTGTTGTTGGCTTTATCCTTTTATTCTTTGAATTCCTTTGACTGGATAAAAGCTGAGTGAAGTTTCAGTGGTCAGTTCTATCTTGATTCAGCTTCTTAGTCAGTTTGAGATTGTTGATGTCAATGACTGATCTGTCAATCTAGCACACCTATCATGACAAAGGCCAATCCCCTTGACGAATCTTTGATGTATAACTGACTTTAATAATCCTCATTTCAGTTCTCAGTTTTGAAAACTTGTCCTTATCCAGAGGTTTGTGAAAATGTCAGCCAACTGGTCCTCAATTGGGATATAGAGAACTGGAACATCCGTCTTCTCCACATGGTCTCTTATGAAGTGATGTCTGACATCAATGTGCTTTGTCCTTGAGTGCAGAACTGGGTTATCTATTATAGCTATTGCACTTATGTTGTCTCACATGATTGGTATCAACTCTTCTTCAATTCCATAATCTCTCAGTTGTTGGCTAATCCATAAAACATGAGCACAACAACTTCCAGCTGCGATATAATCAGCTTCAGCTTAGAGGTTCAAATTGAGTTTTGCTTTTTACTGAACCATGATACAAGTATTTTTCCAAGTAACTGACATGTGCTTGCAGTGCTTTTTCTATCTATTTTGCATCTAGCACAATCTGAGTCAGATTAGGATATCAGTTTGAATTATCCTTCTCTTGAATACCATTTACCCACTCCTGTTGTGTCTTCGAGATACTTCAAGGTTCATTTGACAGCTGTCAAGTGACTTTCTTTAGGTCTTGTCTAAAATCTTACACAAACACCCACTACAAAGGATATATCCGGTCTACTTGTTGTGAGATAAAGTAGACTTCCAATCATTATTTTGTAGAGAGTTTGATCCACATCTTTGCCATCATTATCTTCATCCAATCTTACATTGGTTCCAATAGGTGTTGCAATTCTTGCGCTGTTCTCCACAAGCTTCTTGATTAGTTCTGTTGTGTACTTTGTTTGATGAATGAAGATTCCATTGTCCATTTGCTTAACTTGCATTCCAAGAAAGTAATTCAATTCTCCCATCACACTCATTTGAAATTTGCTCTTCATTAAACTTGCAAACTTCTCACATTGTTTCTCTTTTTCTGATCCAAAAATGATGTCATCCACATATATTTGGACTAGGAGAGTGCTTTCTCCAATATTCATTCCGAACAAGGTCTTGTCAATGGATCCTTTGGTAAAACCATTATCCACCAAAAACTGTGATAAAGTTTCATACCGGGCCCTGGGTGACTGTTTCAGTCCTTAGAGTTCTTTTCTTAGTTTGAAAACATTATTTACTTGATCTTGGATTTCAAATCTAGGTGGTTCTTGCACATATACTTCTTCTTCAAGTACTCCATTCAAAAATGCACTTTTAACATCCATTTGGTAAACTTTGAACTTATTGTGTGCTACAAAACCAAGAAATAATCTGATTTCCTCTAACCTTGCTACTGGAGCATAAGTTTCATCAAACTCTATCCCTTCAGCTTGTGAGTATCCTTTGGCCACAAGTCTAGCTTTATTTCTAACAATGTTTCCATCTTCATTAAGTTTATTTCTGAAAACCCATTTGGTGGCCATTATATTTGCGTGATCTGGTCTCACCACTAACTCCCAAACTTGGTTCCTTTCAAATTATTTGTGTTCTTCTTGCATGGCTAGTATCTAATCTGGATCTTTTAAGGCTTCTTCTATCTCTTTGGGTTCAGTTTGAGAAGGAAAACATGCTATCATAACATCTAACTGATTTCTTGTACGAACTCCTTGTTTAACATCACCAATCACTTGTTCTTCAGGATGGTCTCTCATCCATTGAAGAATTGGGGGTCTCATAAAAGGGTCTTCATTTTGTTGAACTTGTTCTTCATGAACTTATTCTTCTGGGATCTGATCTGCCCGAGCTTGATTATCTTGAGCTAGATCAGTTTCAGGTTGTTCAGTTGTGGGTTATGTTGTTGGAAAATGAGACTGATATTGATCTGAAGAGTTTGATAATCTTAACCTTCCCATATCAATAAAAACTGATTCTGGAGTCTTTTGTAACTGATACTGAGAAAATGGTTCTGGTTTGTCATCAATTGTATCACCATTAAAGTTTGGTTCATCAAAAACCACACGTATTTATTCTTCATGCTTGAGCGTTCTTTTGTGTAACATTCTAAAGGCTTTGCTGACACTTGAGTATCCTAAGAATATTGCTTCATCAGATTTGGGTTGAAAAGTTTTTAGCTGATCCTTTCCATTTTTGTGGATATTTCATTTGCTTCCAAAAGCATGAAAGTATGAAACATTTGGTTTCCTCCCATTCCATATTTCATAAAGTGTTTTCTCAACCCTCTTGTTCGTAAGGGCTCTATTTTGTGTGTAGCAAGATATATTCACTGCATCTGCCAAATATCTTTCAGGTAACTTAGATTCACAGATCATTGTTCTTCCTGCTTTTTTGAGTGTCATGTTCCTTCTTTCAGCTACTCCATTCTGCTGAGGTGTTGCTGTAGCTGCAAGTTGATGTAACAATCCATTTCTCCACATTATTCAACGATCACATTGTTGAGAAATTCAGTTCCTTTGTCAGATCTTATCTTGAGAACTGTAACACCTTTATGATTTTGAAGTTTCTTCATTAGCTCCGTGAGCTTTTGCTTAGTCTCACTCTTCTTTGTCAAGAAAATTACCCATGTGTATCTTGAGTAATTATCAACCACCACAAATGTATATTTCTTTCCACTGACACTGATAGGTATAACTGGTCCAAACAAATCCATGTGTTGGAGTTCTAAAACCTTGTGGTTGAGTGCTGAGACTTGGTCTTGAAATTTGCTTTTACTTGCGTTCCTTTTTGGCAAGCATCATATAAACTGTCCTTCTTGTAAGAAATCTCTGGTAGTCCAATTACTAATTCTTTCTTGACCAGTAGATTATTTTCATCAATGTTGAGATGACTCAGTTTCTTGTGCCATAGCCAGCTGATTTCTGATTTGGTATGCACAATTAAACAAGTTTCTGAGACTGCTGTTGTCTAGTCCACAACATACATATTGTCATTCCTTCTTCCAGCAAGAACTACTTGATATGCTATTTCACTTACAAATATTGGTTCGGTGAAAAGTCTGACACAAGTTGAAAGGGGGGGTGAATAAACTTGTCCCCAAAAACCTAGATATGAGACAACTTAGGTTCAACATCAAACTTGTGTAGAGTTAAGCTAACTTTTCAGTAATTCTTTGATAAATTCAGAGTCAGCTCTTTCAACCTTCTTATCAGCTTTCTCAAGCGTACCATTTCGTTCCTATTTTCTCAGTTTATTGCAGTTATGAACAAGAACTTTCTGCATGATTAGAAACTTTTCTAGGGCTTGTTCTCTTGATTCACCTTCCTTGATGGGTAGCTCCTTGAAAACTCTGTACATTTGTGAATCTAAACCAAGTCACTTTTCAATTGGTTCAGAGAACTTTGTAATAAGCTCCATTTCTTGATCATTCATGTCACCTCTGGATTTCCTGAGTTCAACTACTTTCTCATATATACTTTCAAGAACTCTAGGCATTTCTGCTGCATTGACTTTTAAAATATCCATACTTTCCCCATTATTGACATCATCTTTATGGATCCAGCTCCTTATATAGGAATTCAGGTGCTGTTGGTTTGATGCCAATATGGTTTGTGCAACTATCGAGTCTCTCATGGGATTTTCCATTAAAAGCATCCTGTCATGAACATTGGTAACCATGCCTTCCAATCTTTCCTGAGTCTCAGTTTTCCTTGCATCTGATTCAATGGTGGTTTTTCTGATTTCGATCAGGGTGTCATGACAATCCTTTTTGAAGTTGTCTAACCTCTTTTCCATGTTATTCCTTTCAGTTTTATTTACTTCCATGGATTGCAACACCTTTCCAAAGATGCCAATGTATTAATTTTGTATCCTCACAAGCTCATTATATTTGTACTTGATGAACTCAGCTTGTGTTGGCACATCATCTTTGGGCCAAACTTTCTTGTTCTCGATTCGACTTCCTCATTCTCGAACTTCTTTCTTTTCAGGCAACTTTTCTTTAGATGGGGTAGAAATGATTACTTTCAATTTTTCCTTGTACTCTTCTGACTTCCTCCTTTCTTCAGATTGTCTTCTTATTTTCTCTAGAGTAGAAGAGTCAGTTTCTCTTACTAGTGACAATTTTACATCAAATTCATCATCATTTTCTTCTCCGGCTTGATCAGCCTCAACTTTTGCTATTTCAAGAACTTCTCTGTCGGTTGGTGACTTATAACCTTCTTCATCTTCTTCTTTTCCATGTTCAGACTGAGTTTCAGCATCTGAATCACCACTTTCCTTAGAACTATCTTCACTGGAATCTCTTTCCTTAGTATCCTTTCGTGATTCTTTTGCTTGAAGGGATGCTAGAATCCCTTTTTGTAGACCAGGATCTGCTTGTGAATCATCATCATCATCATTATCATCCTTCTTTGACTTTGAAGTTTCTCCTCTAGTGAACTTTTTCAGTGTCTGTTTCTTATCAAAGAATACCCATTACTAAAAAATTCTTCAGAACTGAATAGCTGAGATAAGTGAGTTATTGTTGGAAATAAAATTTATGTTTTGAAGATGATTCATCACTTAATCAGTTATTGTTATTAACCCCATTGATGAAGTGTCAGAACTAGCTGTTATAGTGCAAAGCAAAAATATGTCTATGTATTAATGTATTGGATTTTATAGAGTCTGATATTTGTATAGGTTAAATCAGACAAACACTGTAAATAGTTCTAGGCTGTGAACTGAGAAAGTAAGAAACTGAGATTTAATCAAACTGAGATTCTACATGAAACTGACTCAGAATACGCCTACATGAAACTGAAGAAGATAAGCTCGCTGAGGGACACATACTCAGTTGGCTTATCTAGAAGTATGAAGAACTGAGGGTCACAGACTCAGTTATAGAAGATTGAAGAATTGAGGGTTCAAAGTCAGTTATGAAGACTATGTCGAGACAGTAAAGTTAGACTTTAAGCAAGATTGTGGTGACCTGAACTGACTTTATGGATCTTGTATGAAGACCTAAGAATCATAAGGAAAATGAATTCTTAGAAGATAACGAGTCATGGTGTACTCTAATTAAGTCAATTATAATCAGATGAAAAACTGGAGTATTGATATTTGAAGAAGAGTAAAATCTCAGTCAACACTCCAAGTCAGTCAAGAAATTGACAAGTGATAAACTCAGTTTTACATATCAGTCATCCAATAAATTGATAGTACAATCGATCGTTACGTATGAAGAAATCTTATTGGATGAATTACTGTCAAATCAGAACGGTCACAAAATATAGCCGTTACAAGATTCAAGCAGGATGAACGGTGAATAAACCCCTATAAATAGACTACTTCTACAACAACAAAAAGTATGCAGGAGGAATTAAAAAAACAGATTTAATTAAAAGATCCAATTAGAGGGGAAAGTCAATTTCGAAAGAATTCCTGCTAAGTACTTAATTGCAAGATCAAGAAATTTCTTCAAGTGTCCAAGCACATTCAAGCAAAATCAAGATCTATCATTTGAAGAAAAACAGAGCCGTGCAAAATTTAATTATCCAGAAGAAAAGCTCAAATCACAATTGAATCATAGTTATTGATTCAAGTCTCAACTTTGATTTCAACAAAGGTCTAGACTGTGAAACACCAAGAAGGTGTGAAGGACAGTTGAGTGCAGTCAGGAAGACTGTGTTTGTGATGAGCTGGTGAAGAGGCAATTCTACCCTTCAAGGACCAGTGTTTCAAACAATTGAAGAGCAGCAATCCTACGTGTTCTACAAGTGTTTTGATAGTGAAGCTAGGGATTAGTCAAGGACTATCAGTTTTGAACTTTTTGTAACCGGGCCATCTCAAAGAAGTTCTAGTGGAATTTTCCTCCGCATCACAGGGGAAGAGATGACGTACATGATTACACCACCTGGAACCTCTATAATTCTTGTTTATTTATTTCATGCATTCATTATAGCTTTAATTATGTAGTTCTCGCGTTAAAACCAAGTCAACAGACTGTTTGTTATATTAAGGCTAGTTCTATCCGCGGCCAGTTAACTAAACTAAGAATAAGTCAGCATTACCCGCATGGGTAGCTCAACTGGTAACAAGGGTTGAAGTTGGTACAAAGGCCACGGGTTCGAGACCTGGCAGCGGCAACATAAAGGAGAAAAATCCTTTGGGAGGCTCTGTTACACGCACCAGCGCGCTGGCACGGCCTTTATTCTTTGGTTGAGTCACCATGATTTACATCCTCCCACAACCTGGTCGGGTGCAGGGGGTGGGGCGCTGGGTGGGCGATTCCACCTTTTGGTACAAAGAATAAGTCAGCATTGACTTATACTCAGTTGAGTTAGCTGAACTCCGCACAAGTTAAGGGGCAGAACAAAAGCGAAAGCGGCGTCGATTTGAGTTTCGAAGAAAATCAGTTCCTGAGGTACTTTCAGTTTTGGGAAAATTTTTGGTGACAAGTTTATTCACCCCCCTCTAAAATTGTGTTAGCCTTTCCAAAAGGATGAGCAGATGCAGACATGACGTAAAGAACAGAAAGTTGTTGGCCGAATATGAATGAAGTTTGAGACTCGTGGGGAACAGACCCTGAGAATTGAACATGATGATGAAGATTCTGACAGTGATGAAAGACAGATCGATAAAACAACATTGGAAATGCTTTCTTTACTTTCAAAATCCAGATCTACCCCTCAGAGATCCTTTTCCAGATTAGAATTTGAAGAATCAGCCAAAGGATTTTCAGCTTCTCAATCTGTGGAAAAAAGAAACAAGCGCACTCAAGAGCAACTAAAATCATTAACTTGGATGAGCAAGTCAATGAAGAAGAACTCATTGACCCAACAATGAAAGAAGTTCCAGTTGCTGAATTGGAACTTGAGCCTACTGAAAAACAAGCTGCTGAAGAAATTATAAGTGGAAAAGTTTTGGAAACTGAGCCGACAATCTCAGTCTCAGTCATTGAAAAAGAGTTGTCAGAAATCCCAATCACTCTTGATGGAGGAATCGGAGAACCGATCTTATGCAAAGCGAAGATGTTGCAAGAACGATCTTATGCAAGCGATGATGTTGCAAGAATTGATCTTATGCAAACTGAAGATGTTGTTCTAGAAAGTGGTCAAGATGTCACAAAAGAATCAAGGGAGTTTGTCACTCAATCAAAATCATTAACTGATCATGGAGAGTCAATGTCAACTGATTATGAACGATTGCGCAAATATCAAGCCTGGAAATTCACTTCCATTGCAAATCAAAGGAATCAGCTAGTAGAAATGGAAGCTACTGAAAAATGGGTATTTGATTTATACAACATTACAAGTCTATCAGAGATAATCAATACCGAAGAATTTCTGAATCAAGGATATGCACTGATAAGAAATAGCTCCCAGGAGGAAGCCACAGTTGGTGGAAATTTCAAAAAGAATGATGATGATGATGATTCTTAGGAAGATGCCAATCTGCAGAAAGGGATTATAGCCTCCTTACAAGAAAAGAGAACTGAAACTGACCAGACTACTGATGATGAGTCTAGTAATTCTGAAGAATCCAGTGAAAGCTCTAGTTCTAAAAATGTGTTTGATACACAACAAGAAGAAAAAGAAGGCTATAAATCTCCTACAGACAAGTCCTTGCTAGAAATAGCGAGAACTGTGGCAAAGATGGCTGGAGAAGAATCAGATGAAGAATTGAATGTTCAGTTATCACTTGCAAGAGATATTGATCAATCAAACTTGGAAGAAATTAGAAAACAATCTGAAGAAAGAAGAAGGTCGGCAGAATATAAAGAAAAATCGAAGCAAGTTGTCTCACCCTTAAAGCAAGCTAAATCAACTGTAATTGAGACAAACAAAGCCAATGAACAACAAGCTGGAAGCTCACAAGATGTTCCTACTCAAGTTGATCTCATTAAGTATTATCACAATGAGATAATCAGAATTCAAAAGGATGACAACAGCTTATTCGGAAAAGTCCTAAAGTCCTTAGAAGCTAGTCAAGATGAAAGAACCAAACTTGAAAAGAAGATGGATACTGTCACTGAAAACTGTCAAAACACTTTGATTGAGCTTTGGAAGAAAACCATTGAGAATGATGCAAGAAGAGATGAAACTCATGACAGATGGGAAGGCATTCTCAATAATCTGGTTGATAGAATGATTTTAATGGAACAAGGCATGAAGGACTCAGTTGTCGCTCAAACCATTTTGGCATCAACTCAACAAAATCTGAATGCTTACATCAGAAGCCTGATTCATAAAGATGATGTCAATAAGGGGGAAAGTTTGGACATTTTAAAAGCCAATGCAACTGAGATACCACAAGTCCTTGCGAATGCTGATGATAAAATGCTTGAACTAATGAAAGATAGAAGAGAGTTTACTGATGAAGAAATGGAGTTAATTGTTAAATACTCAGAGCCCACTGACAAAAGAGTTGGTTTGGATTCTCGTCTCTACAGTCTATTCAGAGATTTACCAGCAAGAGAAGGAGTATCAAGAGAAGAATCTCTAGAATCATTCCTACATATGCAGAAGTTGCTCATGCACTACTTCAATAAACTTAAGAAATGGGAAGCAGATGGTATTATAGATAAAGAATCACAGAAAATTGAAAAGGCTAAACCTGAATTTGTTCAAAATCTACTAAGAACAGCCACCAATGAAAGACTAAAGGAAACCAACCGTCTTCACTTTCGCAGTTCTTTTCAAAAGCAAATTCTCCAGGAAACACAGTTTATCTGAATCATGGAACATTTGGGCATGCATCCATGGAATTGAAAACTCAGCTACAAATGATGCTATGAGAACTGTTGCAGAAACTTATGATAATCAATTTATTTTAACTGTCAAGTAAAAAGAAACTATCTTCTAGTTCTTTGTGTTGTATTTTATTACTCAGCATTGTAACTCTATTATCAAATAAATTCTCAGTTTTCCAGTTCATCCTGTCATTTACTATATTCTGTTTTATCTTTTTGCATTGCTTTTAAGGAGGGTATTGACATCATAAAAAAGGGGGAAATTTTTGGAAATAAAATTTATGTTTTGATGATGATTCTGTAATATCCCGAATTTTTCGACTTCTTAATTTATTGGTAAAGGATTCAAATAATGATTTATTAATAATTAAGAAGGGATTTTATAATTCGATTTTATAATTCCTTAGAAAAGAAAAGAATAGAATTATAAAACCCCTACCTTGGCAAATAAAAAAATAAAAGAGGATTTTACTTCCTTTTCCTTTTTCCCCAAAAACACGTGAAACTCCCTCCTCCCCCCTAGCCGCCGTCGCCTCTTGTGAAGAGAAGGAGAGAAATCTCTCCTTCGTGTTAAGGATTGTTGCTGCCGTCGTCGTTGTCGTCGGTAAGGGTTGTCGTCCTTTTCTTTTCCTACAATTCGAGCATGACGATCGGCCGGCCAAAGGCCATGGCCGATCCACACATGCGTGTGAGGGAGGGAGGATGTCGTTTTGGGTTGTTTTGTTTATTCATTGGAATTGTGTGGTAATTTTAGTGCCTTTTCTTCTACCAATAGATATAGATTCGAGCTTCGTTGAGGAACGGTTCTAACTTGTAAGGGTCATCGAAAAGCAGAAATTCGGTAAGAATATTTCTACGTTTCTTTGTCAAGTTTATTCAAGGGTGTCTATCTTGGTTGTCTGTTTGGGGATGTTATCGTTCATAATAGTGTGTTGTTGCATTGGTTAAAATCTATAGTTGGTAAGATATTGTTGTATGGAGATTTACGGGCTTAAAATGTTGTATTTCTTCTTTGTTTTGTTGTGAAACGGCTCGAAATCGCGTGTATAATTGTTAGGGTTCGAGAGAAACCAGGTGGGCGGGCGTCCAGGCCTTACGGATGGGCGCCTCGCTTTGATTTGATTCAGATTGAGCGGCGTCAGGTTACAGGACGGACGTCGGAGGGTTATTTTACATTCGAGATCTAACTCCGTTAGAGTGGACGGGCGTCGGGTTTTACGGACGGGCGTCCGGTTTTCTGACGGGCGCGTACGCCTGGGTAATTTTTCCTTGGGCAGCGTTTGAGTTACCGGGGACGGACGCCGAGGGGTTATTTTACATTCGAGATCTAATTCTGTTAAAGTGGACGGGCGTCCGGACATTCTGGACGGGCGTCCGATATTTTGGACGGGCGTCCAACAGAGTACCGGGACGGGCGTCCGGTCTTCCAAACGGGCGTCTGGTCTACGTTGTGTTCCTTCTTTGGTAACTGTGGTTCAATCTTATGAATTTATTTTGGGAGTCATGTCTTGATGGGTCAGGGGTATTGACATCACTGTGGGGATTTGGATTTTAGGCATTGAGGTTTGTAGACCCATAGTGGTCGGGCGGATAGGGTAGCACCCAAAGCCGGGAACCGGGAAGGTTTCTTACGACTTCAATGACCTTAGCGTATTTGGGGAGTTGCAGACATTGGTATGGTCGGGCCGGATAGGGTAGCACCCGAAGCCGGGAACCCGGGAAGGTTTCCTTGCACCCCATTATGCGATGGTCCATTTAATTAATGGTACCATTGGATGACCTTTAGGATCCTCCTCTATAGGGTTTACCTTTTGAGGAATGTGCACATTCGGACCCTTTAGGTGGATAGTTGTGATGTATGGTATCCGTTATGGGTTGGTCGTAACTTTTATAGATTGGTTGAGTCCTTCATAAGTTTGTGGTACTTTTCAGGGGATGGCTTTACCTTATGTATACTAGCTTTATTCTTACTCAACTTTATAGTTGACGGTTTTGCTTTTGCTTGACCCTACTATGATCCATCTTTGGGGAGCAGATTCTTAGCAGGTACTTCTATGGATATCTGCTTGTTGCTGGGATGTCGCGGGGTTTGAGAGCCACGTAGTCACAGTCACACGCTTGCATTTTATTTGGATTTCTTTCTTTTAAAAACCTTGAAATTTTGGATTATTCGCACGATTTCATATTTCTTTTGAGAGACTGTAATTACTTTAAACCTTTTAATAATGAATGGTGAATGTTTATTTTCTTGCTGTTGTGGAATGTTGCATGTTACCGCCACGACTGGGTGTCGTGATGAGTGGCACCACAGTAACCAATACCGGCGGCCGACGGGATTGGAAACCGGGGTGTTACAAAGTGGTATCAGAGCCGTTCGACTCTAGGACCACCACCTAAAATGAACCTTAAGAATAAATTTACTAAAATAAGCACAGTGAGGATGTGTGGGGTAGGTATTGAGTTCTATGTAGGGAAGGTACGGTAAGTTCTATTGTATGTGAAATATCCTGCGGCATGATATAGGTAATAATTGAATGTATGATTGTTTACTTTTGTAGTTTAGCTATGCCTCCTAGGAATGGAAATGAGAGGGACCAGCTGATTGATCAGCTGGTAAAGATGAATCAAGACCTGATTCAGGCGGTCAACAAGCTGACAGAGGATCGTTCTCAGGGGTCAACCACCGGCATGACTAGGGCCGTGAGTCAGCAGAGGCCTAGTCAGTACGATGGTAAGGGAGATCCTAAGGGACTCGAGCGGTGGATTAGAGAGTTTGAGAAGATCTTCGCCACTCTAGGCTGCCCCAGAGGCGAAGGTCGACCAAGCCGCTTTCTACTTGGTTGTGAAGGCTGATTTGTGGTGGGGTTCTAACAAAGATCGGTTGGCCAGCATCTGAAAATGAGCAAGGGAAAGCTTGATGAGTGGTACCACCGAATCTGGACCGAGTTTAAAGCGAGGCGAGGCGTGAATTCTTTCCCGAATCTAAGAGGAAAGAGCTGCGGGTTGAGTTCGATAATCTTCGACAGGGGGATATGACGGTTCAAGAATATTACGAGAAGTTTGTCGACTTGGCGGTTTATGCATCTGAGCTAGTGCCGACTGAAGAGGCCAAGATGGTGAAGTTTGAGCAATACTTAGATTTGGCGATCCGGGATCGTATGGGGGCTAGTAGGGGCTTCACGAGCTTAAAAGAGATGTGTGAAGTAGCATGTAACATTGAAAGAATTCGGAGAGAGGTTAAAGCGGCATATGCTACCAACAAGAGGAAGAGTGTTTCTGAGGATAATCAGGGGCAGCAAAAGCGTAGTAATTCTGGGGACCCTCCAGTACGACCCTCCTTTTCGGCAAATTCCCACGTTACCAGAGGCAGCGGTGGTCAGCCAGCGAGAGGTAACTCTCAGGGGTTTAGTCGGCCACGAAGTTATCACCGCAAGCGGTGGTGTGGAAATCATCCGGTACCGATTGTTCAGTGCACCGATTCGAGCGCTACCACAATTGCGGGAAGTTTGGACATAGACGGTTTGAGTGTTTTATGCGGCCCAAAACACGCGGGTCGGCATCGATTCTGAGGAAGCAATATGGGTGGAGCCCCCAGGGGTAACACAGAAGCGTGAGTAGGGGTAGCCAACAAGCAGAGTAGTACCCCCGCGCAGAGCCGACAAGGGGTACACCTCCGCCACTTTGGTGGGAGCAGGAACCGACCATCGTGGTCGGCCAAAGACGATCCAGGAGCCGGAGTAAATCAGATCGGGAAATTATTCGTGCTTGGCGGGGAGGAGGCCGATCGAGCAACCACGTCGTGACGGGTAATTTTTAGTTAACTCATTTTTATCCTACGTACTTTTTGATTCGGGTGCATCATGTTCCTTTATAAGCGGGTTCGCATGTCTTGAGGTTGGGTCTAACTACTTTCGAGGTGATTAATAGTGAGTTTATGCAACCGTCGGGAGAGTTAGTGCCATGTTCTAAGTTGTATAGAGACGTGCCGTTAGTAATTATGGGAGTCAACTTGTCGGTTGACTTGATCGAATTTCCTCGAGAACTTCGACATTATTTTGGGTATGGATTGGTTGAACGGCATAAAGCCAAAATTGATTGTGAGCGTAAGAAAGTGACTTTGAGAGGCCCAAAAGAGTGCGAGTATCTTACAAGGGGTTTGTGAATAAACCCAACGTGAAGATCATTTCAGTGGGTGACAAGGTGATCGAGGCAAGGAAGGCCAAGATTGGTACAGATGGGGCAGCTGATTTTACGTTACACGAGGATGGTAGTATCCGGTTTAAGGGTCGGTGGTGTGTACCAGCCGACGAAGAACTCAAGAGGCGGATCTTGAGTGAAGCCCATAGTACGCCTTATTCGGTTCATCCGGGAGGAGACAAACTGTATAAGGACCTTAAGAAAACCTTTTGGTGGCCCAATATGAAACGCATAAGGTAGCAGAATTTGTGTCAAAGTGCTTGACTTGTCGAAGGTCAAGATTGAACATCGGCGGCCACGAGGGCATGCCTGCGGCCGTTGGATGGCGGTTTGGAAGTGGGATTCCATCTCCATGGATTTTGTATGTGGATTACCGAGAGCCCTAAAGGGAATAACATGATTTGGGTCGTTGTGGATAGATCGACCAAAGCGGCGCATTTCATTCGATGAAAGACACTTGGAGTAAGACGGAGTTGGCTATGGCGTGCGGAGAAATATTGTGAGACTACATGGTATACCCAGCGGACATTGTGTCGAGATAGAGATGCGAGATTCATATCTCGGTTTTGGGAGGAGCTACAGGTGCCTTGGGGACGGAGCTACGAATGAGTCTGACTTTTCACCACTGCTACCGATGGTGAGACGGAGAGGACCATACAAACTTTGGAAGACATGCTAAGGGCATGTGTATTAGGATTCAAAGGCTCTTGGGAGGAAAATCTCGACCTTATTGTGTTTTCATACAACAACAGCTACCATGCCAGTATTAAGATGGCACCTTTTGAGGCACTTTATGGTAGGAAGTGCAAGAGTGCAGTTTGTTGGGACGATTCGTCCGAGGCGGCGATTTTGGGACCATGAGATGATCGAAGATACGATTAAGCAGTGCGAGATAATCCGAGAAAAGATGAAGGTTTGCTCAAGATAGGCGTAAGAGTTATGCGAGACTTACACCGCCGGGATATTGAGTTCGCCGTGGGCGATAAAGTATTGCTACGAGTATCACCAACCAGGGAGTGATGCATTTTGGCAAGAAAGGAAGTTGAGTCCAAGTGCACGTGGGGCCATATGAGGTCTTGGACCGCATAGGTGAAGTAGCATATCGACTAGCCTTGCCACCGGCGTTGGATAAAGTGCATAATGTGTTTCATGTATCTCAATTGCGCAAGTACGTGAGTGATCCTTCTCACGTGATCGAACCGGAGGTCGTTGAACTGGATCAATCCTTGACTTACGAAGAGGTACCGGTACAGATATTAGATACCAAAGTACGGAAAACAAGGGGACGTGAGGTTAGCATCGTCAAGGTTTTATGGTCTAACCATGCCACCGAGGAGGCGACATGGGAAGCTGAGGATACTATGCGACAGAAGTACCCGCACTTGTTCTCTTAAGGTATGCAGTTTTCAAGCCTTTTACGTTAAATCCTTTTGCTTATCTTCGGGGACGAAGGGTGTTTTAAGGGGGTGGAGCAACGCCCGGTACGAACCCGAACTTCGAGGACGAAGTTTTTCTTAAGGGGGGAAGGATGTAATATCCCGAATTTTTCGACTTCTTAATTTATTGGTAAAGGATTCAAATAATGATTTATTAATAATTAAGAAGGGATTTTATAATTCGATTTTATAATTCCTTAGAAAAGAAAAGAATAGAATTATAAAACCCCTACCTTTTCCTTTTTCCCCAAAAACACGTGAAACTCCCTCCTCCCCCTAGCCGCCGTCGCCTCTTGTGAAGAGAAGGAGAGAAATCTCTCCTTCGTGTTAAGGATTGTTGCTGCCGTCGTCGTTGTCGTCGGTAAGGGTTGTCGTCCTTTTCTTTTCCTACAATTCGAGCATGACGATCGGCCGGCCAAAGGCCATGGCCGATCCACACATGCGTGTGAGGGAGGGAGGATGTCGTTTTGGGTTGTTTTGTTTATTCATTGGAATTGTGTGGTAATTTTAGTGCCTTTTCTTCTACCAATAGATATAGATTCGAGCTTCGTTGAGGAATGGTTATAACTTGTGTGGGTCGTTAAACGCAGACAATTCCGGTAAGAATATTTCGTACGCTTTGTCAAGTTTATTCAAGGGTGTCTATCTTGGTTGTCTGTTTCGGAGATGTTATACGTTCATAATAGTGTGTTGTTGCATTGGTTAAAATCTATAGTTGGTAAGAGATCTTTGTTGTATGGAGATTTACAGGCTTAAAATGTTGTATTTCTTCTTTGTTTTGTTGTGAAACGGCTCGTAGAAATCGCGTGTATAATTGTTAGGGTTCGAGAGAAACCAGGTGGACGGGCGTCCAGGCCTTACGACGGGCGCCCGCTTTGATTTCGATTCGAGCAGCGTCTGGTTACAGGACGGACGTCGGAGGGTTATTTTACATTCGAGATCTAACTCCGTTAGAGTGGGCGGGCGTCGGGTTTTACGGGCGGGCGTGCGCGCCTGGTAATTTTTTCTTGGACGAGCATTTGGGTTACCTGGGCGGATGTCCGAGGGGTTATTTTACATTCGAGGATCTAATTACATTAAAGTGGGCGGGCGTCCGGACATTACAGACGGGCGTCCAGCAGAGTCTTGGGACGGGCGTCCGGTCTTCCAAAGCGGGCGCCTGGTCTACGTTGTGTTCCTTCTTTGGTAGCGTGGTTCAATCTTATGAATTTATTTTGGGAGTCATGTCTTGATGGGTCGGGGTATTGACATCAACTTTGTGGGGATTTGGATTTTAGGCATTGAGGTTTGTAGACCCATAGTGGTCGGGCCGGATAGAGGTAGCACCCAAAGCCGGGAACCCGGGAAGGTTTCTTACGACTTCAATGACCTTAGCGTATTTGGGGAGTTGCGGACATTGGTATGGTCGGGCGGATAGGGTAGCACCCGAAGCCGGGAACCCGGGAAGGTTTCCTTGCACCCCAGTATGCGATGGTCCATTTAATTAATGGTACCATTGGATGACCTTTAGGATCCTCCTCTATAGGGTTTACCTTTTGAGGGATGTGCACATTCGGACCCTTTAGGTGGATAGTTGTGATGTATGGTATCCGTTATGGGTTGGTCGTAACTTTTATAGATTGGTTGAGTCCTTCATAAGTTTGTGGTACTTTTCAGGGGATGGCTTTACCTTATGTATACTAGCTTTATTCTTACTCAACTTTATAGTTGACGGTTTTGCTTTTGCTTGACCCTGCTATGATCCATCTTTGGGGAGCAGATTCTTAGCAGGTACTTCTATGGATATCTGCTTGTTGCTGGGATGTCACGGGGTTTGAGAGCCACGTAGTCACAGTCACACGCTTGCATTTTATTTGGATTTCTTTCTTTTAAAAACCTTGAAATTTTGGATTATTTGCACGATTTCATATTTCTTTTGAGAGACTGTAATTACTTTAAACCTTTTAATAATGAATGGTGAATGTTTATTTTCTGTCTATTGTGGAATGTTGCATGTTACCGCCACGACTGGGTGTCGTGATGAGTGGCACCACAGTAACCAATACCGGCGGCCGACGGGATTGGAAACCGGGGTGTTACAGATTCATCACTTAATCAGTTATTGTTATTAACCCCATTGATGAAGTGTCATAACTAGCTGTTATAGTGCAAAGCAAAAGATGTCTAGATATTAATGTATAGGATTTTATAAGTCCGATATTTGTATAGGTTAAATCGGACAAGCAATCGTAATAGTTCTAGGATGTGGCGAGAAAGTAAGAAAGCGAGATTTAATCAAACTGAGATTCTACAACAAACTGACTCAGAATACACCTACATGAAATCGAAGAAGATAAGCTCGTTGAGGACTGAGACTCAGTTGGCTTATCTAGAAGTATAAGAACTCGAGGTCACAGACTCGATTATAGAAGATTGAAGAAGCGAGGTTCAAACTCGATTATGAAGACTATGTCGAGATCAGAAAGTTAGACTTGAGGCAAGATTGTGGTGACTGAATCGACTTTATGGATCTTGTATGAAGACCTAAGAATCATAAGGACAATGAATTCTTAGAAGATAACGAGTCATGGTGTACTGATTAAGTCAATTATAATCGGATGAAAAGCCGAGATCTTGATATTTGAAGAAGAGTAAAATCTCAATCAACACTCCAAGTCAGTCAAAAACTGACAAGTGATAAACTCAGTTGTACATATCAGTCATCCAATAAAATGATAGTACAGTTGAACGTTACATATGAAGCAATCTTATTGGACGAATTACTGTCAAATCGGAACGGTCACAAAATATAGCCGTTACAAGATTCAAGCAGGATGAACGGTGAATAAACCCCTATAAATAGACTACTTCTACAACAACAAAAAGTGTGCTGGAGGAATTAAAAAAAATAGATTTAATTAAAAGATCCAATTAAAGGAGAAAGTCAATTTCGAAAGAATTCCTGCTAAGTACTTAATTGCAAGATCAAGAAATTTCTTCAAGTGTCCAAGCACATTCAAACAAAATCAAGATCTATCATTTGAAGAAAAATAGTGCCGTGCAAAATTTAATTATCCAGAAGAAAAGCTCAAATCACAATTGAATCATAGTTATTGATTCAGGTCTCAACTTTGATTTCATCAAAGGTCTAGACTGTGAAACACCAAGAAGGTGTGAAGGACAGTTGAGTGCAGTCAGGAAGACTGTGTTTATGATGAGCTGGTGAAGAGGCAATTCTACCCTTCAAGGACCAGTGTTTCAAAGAATTGAAGAGCAGCAATCCTACCTGTTCTACAAGTGTTTAGATAGTGAAGCTAGGGATTAGTCAAGGACTATCAGTTTAGAACTTTTTGTAACCGGGCCATCTCAAAGAAATTCTAGTGGAATTTTCCTGCCTATCACAAGGGAAGAGAGGATGTACAAGATTACACCACCTGGAACCTCTATAATTCTTGTTTATTTATTTCATGCATTCATTACAGCTTTAATTATCTAGTTCTCGTGTTAAAACCAAGTCAACAGACTGTTTGTTATATTAAGGCTAGTTCTATCCACTGCCAGTTAACTAAACTAAGAATAAGTCAGCATTGACTTATACTCAGTTGAGTTAGCTGAACTCCGCACAAGTTAAGGGACATGAACAAAAGCGGAGGCGAAGCGTCGGTTTGAGTTTCGAGAAACTTCAGTTCTGGGTACTTTCAGTTTTGGGAAAGTTTTTGGTGACAAGTTTATTCACCCCCCTCTAAACTTGTGTTAGCCTTTCCAAGAGACCAACAGTTATGCCATATAAATCAAAAACCCATTGTTCTACTTTCTCCATGACTCCTTGTTGACTCCTTTGATTTTTGATTGAACTGAACGTCCAATGTTGATAAGCATCAAGTCTTCTGAAGTCAGCTTCAATCAGTTTTCCAATGTCGACAGAAGGATCAAGCTGTGTTATGACATCTATAGTTTCTCTAGGAACCTCTCAGGTAGGTTTAGTTAGAGTTCCGTCTGGTTCTTCCATTTTCTCTTCATCGGGTTTGCTGGATCCCCTTTAGCAATAACTGGGATGATAGATAATTCAGCTTCAGTTTCAGGAACTATTGTGAATATAGTAACCTGTCCAGTTTCTAGATTTTCTTTAACAACATTTTCTTTTTCTGCTTTAGCTACAGGTTGAACAACCTATTCAGAATCCTCTTTTAATTCTGCAACTTGAAGCTTGCTTGGTTCCTTTGTTGGTTCAATTTCCAGTTTAGCAACTAGTTCATTTTCTTTCTCAAGTTCATCAACTTTCTTTTGACTTTATTCTTCAACTAGTTCATCCAAGGTAATGATTTGTTGTTGAATTGATTTACCATAATTAGCTTCTCTACTTTCAGACTAAGATGCATCCAATTCTTTGATTGATTCCTCATACTCCAGTCTAGATGCTGACTTTTATGGTGTTGATTTGGTTTTGGATAGAAGATTGAGCATTCTTGCTATCTCAGTGTTATCAGCTCTTTATCACTATCAGTTTCTTCATCAATAGGCTCATTTCTCAAGGTTTGTTCCCCCTGAGGTTCAGCTTCTGGTAGAGATGGAACGGGTTCTTGAATTTCTTCAACTGATTCTTTCTCAATAACATGTTTTTTTTCAGTTGTAGATTTTGTGGGAGTTTCACCTTCAATTCTTCACTTCTTCGCTGTTTGACTTGCTGTGTCAGAAACTAAGGATCTCTCAGGTGAGGTTCCCTTTGGTTTCTCAGTTTCTTCCGCACTCTTTGATTTATCCAAATCTTCCAGTTTCCTCTTTTTTTCTCTCAGTCTCTCAAGATCTTCCAATGCTTCTTTTGTGGTGACTTTCTTGGATGACCTTTTTCTTTTCTTTTTAGGTTCAGCTTCAGAACCTTCAGTTTTCCTCTTCCCAGCTTTACTTTTCTCTTCTTTTACTGTGATTTTTCCAACAATGATTGCAGTTGATCCTCTTCTTGCAATTCCAAAATGATCAATGATCCTTTGTACCATCAATGCAAGTGTCTTCTTGAGATAGAATATCCCTATCTTCACGTCATTCTTCTTCTTTGGTGAATCAGATGAGACTTGTCCTGCAATTTGGTCCAAAATGTATGTTTGCCAATTGAAGTTTTATTCAAACCAAATTACGTATAACAGATCTATCTTGGTGCCTGATAGATTGCTGAAGTTCCCAGTATTTCCAATTACACATTTGGCTAGCATCTTGGTTTAAAAAACAAATTCATGTTTCAGGAAACCTGTTGTTCCTGATAATGATACATTTGAATCTCCGTTTATTGTAATATCTTTCCACAACTTTTTCCCTTTGCTCTTTATTCAACTTGATGGCAGATGAATATCCAGACTAGTCAAAACCAATTTGTTTTGTAATAAGGTCCTCAGTGACCTTAATTTCCTTCTCATTGACCTTGGTGGTGTAGGTGTAAACTTTATCTTCTATGGCTGTCCTTCAAAACTCATAGAAGTCTCCAATGCTTTCTAAGCATACACTCTCCAAGGCAATGTTAAACACTTCTTCAAGTCCTTTGATTTTTCTGATTTTGACCACGATTTGCTTGGCAAGGTCTGAATCTTTGTGTTTTTCATGAAATTGATCAAATGAAATGATCAATCCTGCTTCATCTTTGGTGTAAGTCATAATTCCTGATAGAAGGGGTGATTTGGAAAAATTTGAAGATGGAGATAATTCTTCAGACTGGGGGTTGAACGAAACTGAATGTAAAGATTTAGATAAAGGTAATACAAAGGTATTTATAGGTAGTAGATTGTGCAGATTGATAATTTGAGTGGGTTTTGAAACATCTTGCCATAAATCACATCTGGCGTTGAGATGCGAAAAAGATGGTGAGTGGAGAAGATGGACGGTTGAGAACAGTGTAGGTTACGACTTTTTTGCCAACTGTAGCCTGTATCATTAATACAATTGATACGGAGTATCTCCTGCTATAAGAGTTCAACTTGCAACTTATCCACATCTTGATCAGTCTTCCGTTATCTGCATCCCAGTTTTGTGTTCCTGATCCGTTTTCAACTGAGTCGCCAGTTTCTTCCTTACAAAACAAATTAAGGTCTTTTTGGTACCCATATTTGTTTGGGTCCTAGCTTGTCAGTTTTTTGATTAATTCTTGAACCCCCTTAAAGATGACTTCTTTTTCTCAGAATTAATCTCTGTTTTGAGAGCTTTGAACATTTTGACAACTAAGCTCATAGACCTTTCTTGACTTTTTGATTTAGATTTGTCAGTTTTCACATAATTCTATTGTCTTGGTTTTTCAGTCCAATCCTTTTTAGTTTTGTGAAACTGAGTTGATCTAGCAGTGATAGTAGGTCCGTTCAAGTCTTCATCAGTTGGAAAGAGTCTCTCTTTCCCTCTGAATCTATTAACCTTTGAATGATAGTCATTCTTTGGTGAATATGACTTGAATGTTCTATTAACTAACATTGGATCAGTTCTGCCATTTCCAGTCTTCTTGAACTTTTTTGTAGAATCTATCAGTATTCTGAGTGTTACTGTCTGTTTTTACATTTTTGTCAGTTTTTTATCGAGGCTGTTGTGACGTCCCGTTCCCGGAGCCGAGTCCTTATCCGGGAACGAACGCCCAGCATGTATAATATTAAATATAATCCAATATTATACATAAGCCTTACGTCATATATCATAAACACAATGCGGAAACGAAACGACTCGGGGAAATAAATTCCAAAGACCAACAAAACCAGATTCAATGCTACACTAAAATCCAAAATGGAAATTGAAACGTCTTACATCAAATCCAAAACAAAAGAAGCCAAACGATCTAGTCTTACAACAAAGGCCACTAAACGAGCCAAACAAAAACAATATTCAATCTGAAATAACAACATAGTTTGTATCAAACTTGAAATAAAAGAAAGTTTCCAAAAGAACAACTTCATATAAAACATCTTCTTATCAAGACCTCAAATATCTTCATCATACTCCTCGTCTCCATAAACCTGTTCATCTTCTCAATAAAACATTTAACGGGTAAGTACATACGTACTTAGTAACTCGTAGAAGCTATTGAAATCATGCGTTTTATAAAGAAAGCAAGTAACCATCATCTTATTAATAAACCGTTTAAACATGATCTTACATCTAACAATCACGTTATATTCATAGTATAACATGAGGTCCCTAGGGTTACTAGCTTAGCTTATCTATGTTACAGCATGTTTACGAGGGTACTACACTTAGTGAGATATGCACTAAGACAAAAGTTGCAACCCTATAGAGATAAATCTCTAGCGGTCCCGAGACAATCAATCACTTTAACTGGCTAGCACTAGAAGCTGTCCGGTGAATAACTATTTCGTTCGTGAGGTTGTCCGGCGGTATGATCACTACTTTAACTGGCTTTGTCTAGAATCCGGCATTGACCATTACCACTTTATCTGGCCAACCAACACATTGCCGATGTTGTATTGTGCCTATTCAAGCTCTCATGATGCTTAATCTTTTATCTAGTCAATTACGTTTATTAAGCGATTAGATAGCCGCCTAGATTCATTCAGGACAAAAGCTCCCTACTCCCTCTTCTTAGACCCTTAGACTCAAGCTAGCAATTACACAGACAATGATGATCCCTAGTTCATCAAAGCACAAGGCCAATCCTAAGTTTCCGACGGTCCCAAGTTTCATCCATAAGAAGTCCACTTGGTGCAGAACTAAACGCATCAGAAACCTATTTATGGCTTTGTAATGTTTATGAATATTTATTAAGGTTGTTTAGATCATAATAGGAAGACCCAAACCAAACTCTAATATAACACCACACTATAAACAAATTAATTAAACACTTAGCTATTCTATTTTTTTTAAAACAAACCTTCGAACTAATTAAATCGCCAAGGTAGAATTTATTGTTATTTTATTTACTTATTCCTCCCTTTTTTTTCCCTTCTACAGGTCTTGCACATCACCTGTATTTTTTTTTCCATCCATTCTTTCAAAGACAAGAACCTGTTTCTCGAATAAATAAATAAAACTACACATTACACCATTATATTGTAGAATCATTAGAAATATATTATACTGTCTTGAAAATATATATAAATACTATTATTACTATTATTGTTTGGAAAGAATCAAAAGCACATAAGTAGTATTTTCCTTTGCCTCTGGAGACTATCGGCAATAGCAGCAAGTTGAGTTTAGTTAAGTTTATTTTTATTTTATTTTATTTTCTTTTCTTTTATACCATAGCCTTTTGACGGCAACAAACAAAAAACAACAGAAAGTACATGTTGTATCTTTTTATTCTTCGACAGCAAGCAAGTGCTCACATAGCACTAGAAGGTTAATTAACGACAGGTAAAGAACATATGTAAAACAACAACAATCAAAGGGGAAACGGAAATAACACGACACTAACACAATTAAATACGCTTGAACACCCATTCACTTTACATTAATCATTATAAAACATCAATAATTCAATATGAAAACCACGTTACCTTTTAAAAGTGAGCAACAACGATCCAACTCCAACAAATACCTAGCTCTCAATTCAACCTATAAAAAAAATGATTCATCTATCGATTAACAATCAACCAAGAATTCTAAACGCTGAAAACTACGACAGGAAGGATTTAGAACACATAAACTTGATCGAAACACGGGATTCCACAACTTGATAAAAATCTAACCTTCTCCAATGAAATTTGTATCCACACGATCCTTGCGTCACGTGGAGTCTTTTATCCTTGACGCGTCTGCACAACCGAGCAACGGATTAGCTTCGATTATCGAAAGCTTCTTCTTCCCCTCTTTTCTTTCAAAACCTGCGCACCTTCTCTGATGAACCGTCCCTCTTTTTTTTTTTAACATAATGGGAGTTTTAATTCCCTATTAATCCCCCATTAAAACCTATTCCATTAATTCCCCTTTTTTTTCCTTAACCAAAATCATTAATTTTTTTTCCTTTTATTTCCAAAATTAAAATAAATATAATATTCTAATTTTTCGTTAAAAGACTAAAATGCCCTTTTTCCAAAATCGGGATGTTACATTCCTCCCCCCTTAAGAGGAGTTTCGTCCTCGAAACTTGAACATACCTGGAAGATCCATAAACTCAGGGAACTCGGCTGCCATCACATCTTCCTCTTCCTATGTCGCTTCACTTGGTGAATGATTGCTCCATTGCACCAAGACCAAAGGGATTATCCTTCTCTTGACTACCTTCTCCTTCCTATCCAGAATCTTAACCGGCTTCTCAACATAAGATAGATTATCTTGAAGCAATTCCGGATCAAACTGAGATTCCACATCCGTAGAAGATAGACACTTCTTAAGCATGGATACATGGAAGACATTATGTACCCTAGACATCGATTCCGGTAACCGAAGTCTATATGCTAACTTTCCAATCCTTTCAATGATATCAAAAGGCCCCACATATCTCGGACTCAGTTTCCCTTTCTCCCAAACCTCTTAACACCCTTCATCGGAGAAGCTCGTAGATACACTCTGTCCTCAACTGCAAACTCTAACGGTCTTCTTCTGATATCGGCCCAACTCTTCTGTCGGTCTTGAGCGGCTTTAAGATTCTTCCGTATCAGCTCAACTTTCTCCTTAGCCTGCTTAACTAACTCCGGCCCTGTAAACTGCTTTTCTCCAACTTCATCCCAATAAAGTGGAGTCCGGCATTTCCTACCGTACAAGGCCTCAAAAGGTGGCATCCCTAAACTAGCATGATAACTGTTATTATAAGCGAACTCTGACACTGAGAGGAAATCATCCCATGATCCTCCTACTTCAAGAACGCAAGCTCTAAGCATGTCCTCAAGAGTCGGATTGTCCTCTCGGATGACCGCCTGCTCTGGGGTGAAAGGCAAGATACTCAAGTCCGTCTTTGTTCCAAAATCCTTTAGCAACCCTTTCCGAAGTGACTTATGAATCTGCTATCTCTGTCGGATACGATAGATAAAGGCACACCATGAAGTCTCTCTATATTGTCCAAATACAGTTGAGTGAACTTCTTAATAGGCATGTCAACCTTACATTACAAGAAATGGGCTGATTTCATGAGTCTGTCAACAATCACCCAAATCATGTCATGGCCACTCTTCGTACGCGGTAAACCGGTGATGAAGTCCATTGTGATGTTCTCCCATTTCCATTCCGGTACCTCCAAAGGCTTCAACAAACCTCCTGGCCTTCTATGCTCTGCTTTAACTCTCTGGCATGTATCACACTTTGCCACAAACTCTGCAATATCCAACTTCATGCCAGGCCACCAATACCTCTCTTTGAGATCTCTGTACATCTTGGTAGATCCTGGATGAACCGCAAAGGCAATCTTATGGGCTTCATCCATGACTTGCTGCCTTAGTCCATCAACATCAGGCACACACAAACGATTACCATACCAAAGATGTCCACTTTATCCAAGCGATAACCCATTGTGTAGGTTTCTCTCGAGCCACGTGCTTCAAATCCACTAACACTGGGTCTTTGTCTTGCTTTGCCCGGATATCATCTAACAACTCTGACCTTGCCATCAATGGCGCAAAACACTGAGCTTCACCTTCCCGTTCAACCACATGAATCTGCAAACTGTCTAACTGATCGACCACTTCTTGCAAAGTAGTGATAGCATTAACCGGTCTCCGGCTAAGTGCATCCGCTACAACATTTGCTTTACCCGGATGGTATTGAATGTCCAAGTCATAGTCTTTCACAAACTCCAACCATCTTCTTTGCCTCATATTCAAATTCTCTTGAGTGAAAAAGAACTTAAGGCTCTTATGATCCGTGAATATTCTTGCCTTAACTCCACAAAGATAGTGTCTCCACTGTTTCAAAGCAAAAACCACTGCTGCCAACTCCAAGTCATGTGTAGGATAGTTCTTCTCATGAACCTTTAACTGCCTAGAGGCGTAAGCTATTACCTTTCCTGCTTGCATCAGAACACATCCCAAACCTTGACTCGAAGCATCTGTATACACGTCATAGTTATCAAAGACCTCTGGCAAAGCTAACACAGGTGCTGCAGTCAACTTATCCTTCAACGTCTGAAAAGCTTCCTCACACTCCTTTGTCCACTCAAACTTGATGTTTTTCTGAGTAAGTCTAGTGAGACGAGTTGCTATCTTCGAGAAATCTTGTACAAATTTCCTGTAGTAGCCCGCTAAACCCGAGTAAAACTTCTTATCTCTCATCCTTTGTAGTAGGTCAGGCCACTTAGAAAGCGGCTTCTATCTTCGCAGAGGATCAACTTGAATTCCATCTCCAGAAATTACATGGCCAAGAAAACTAACTTGTTTTAACCAAAATTCACACTTTGAAAACTTGGCATACAATTTCTTTTCCTTTAAAGTCTGCAAAACAATCCTCAGATGCTCCTCATGCTCCTTCTCATCCTTAGAGTATATCAAGATATCATCTATGAATACTACCACAAATTTATCAAGATAAGGCATAAAGACTCTTTGCATTAGATCCATAAACGCGATGGAGCATTAGTGAGTCCAAAAGGCATGACAAGGAACTCATAATGTCCATACCTTGTACTAAATGTGTCTTTGGTCTATCTCGCAACCTTGATCTTCAATGGTGATAACCTGACCTAAGGTCAATCTTAGAAAACACCTTCTTTCCTTGCAACTGGTTAAACAAGTCATCAATCCTAGGCAAAGGATACTTATTCTTGATTGTCAGGTTATTCAAGGCTCTGTAGTCGATGCACATCCTCAAACTACTATCCTTCTTCTTCCCCTCTTTTCTTTCAAAACCTGCGCACCTTCTCTGATGAACCGTCCCTCTTCTTTTTTTTAACATAATGGGAGTTTTAATTCCTTATTAATCCCCCATTATAACCTATTCCATTAATTCCCCCTTTTTTTTTCCTTAACCAAAATCATTAATTTCTTTTTTTTCCTTTTATTTCCAAAATTAAAATAAATATAATATTCTGATTTTTCGTTAAAAGACTAAAATGCCCTTTTTCAAAAATTGATACCAACTGTGACGCCCCGTTCCCGGACCCGAGTCCTTATCCGGAAACGAACGCCCGGCATGTATAATATTAAATATAATCCAATATTATACATAAGCCTTACGTCATATATCATAAACACAATGCGGAAACGAAACGACTCGGGGAAATAAATTCCAAAGACCAACAAAACCAGATTCAATGCTACACTAAAATCCAAAATGGAAATTGAAACATCTTACATCAAATCCAAAACAAAAGAAGCCAAACGATCTAGTCTTACAACAAAGGCCACTAAACGAGCCAAACAAAAACAATATTCAATCTGAAATAACAACATAGTTTGTATCAAACTTGAAATAAAAGAAAGTTTCCAAAAGAACAACTTCATATAAAACATCTTCGTATCAAGACCTCAAGCATCTTCATCATACTCCTCGTCTCCATAAACCTGTTCATCTTCTCAATAAAACATTTAACGGGTAAGTACATACGTACTTAGTAACGAGTAGAAGCTATTCAAATCATGCGTTTTATAAACAAAGCAAGTAACCATCATCTTATTAATAAACCGTTTAAACATGATCTTACATCTAACTATCACGTTATATTCATAGTATAACATACGAGGTCCCTAGGGTTACTAGCTTAGCTTATCTATGTTACAAAGATGTTTACGAGGCACTACACTTAGTGAGATATGCACTAAGACAAAAGTTGCAACCCTATAGAGATAAATCTCTAGCGGTCCCGAGACAATCAATCACTTTAACTGGCTAGCACTAGAAGCTGTCCGGTGAATGACTATTTCGTTTGTGAGGTTGTCCGGCGGTATGATCACTACTTTAACTGGCTTTGTCTAGAATCCAGCAGTGACCATTACCACTTTATCTGGCCAACCAACACATTGCCGATGTTGTACTGTGCCTATTCAAGCTCTCATGATGCTTAATCTTTTATCTAGTCAATTACGTTTATTAAGCGATTAGCTAGCCGCCTAGATTCATTCGGGACAAAAGCTCCTACTCCCTCTTCTTAGACCCTTAGACTCAAGCTAGCAATTACACAGACAATGATGATCCCTAGTTCATCAAAGCACAAGGCCAATCCTAAGTTTCCGACGGTCCCAAGTTTCATCCATAAGAAGTCCACTTTGTGCAGAACTAAACGCATCAGAAACCTATTTATGGCTTTGTAATGTTTATGAATATTTATTAAGGTTGTTTAGATCATAATAGGAAGACCCAAACCAAACTCTAATATAACACCACACTATAAACAAATTAATTAAACACTTAGCTATTCTATTTTTTTAAAACAAACCTTGAACTAATTAAATCGCCAAGGTAGAATTTATTGTTATTTTATTTACTTATTCCTCCCTTTTTTTCCTTCTACAGGTCTTTCACATCACCTGTATTTTTTTCCATCCATTCTTTCAAAGACAAGAACACATTTCTCGAATAAATAAATAAAACTACACATTACACCATTATATTGTAGAATCATTAGAAATATATTATACTGTCTTGAAAATATATATAAATACTATTATTACTATTATTGTTTGGAAAGAATCAAAAGCACAGAAGTAGTATTTGCCTTTGCCTCTGGAGACTATCGGCAATAGCAGCAAGTTGAGTTGAGTTAAGTTTATTTTTATTTTTATTTTATTTTATTTTCTTTTATACCATAGCCTTTTGACGGCAACAAACAAAAAACAACAGAAAGTACATGTTGTATCTTTTTCTTCTTCGACAGCAAGCAAGTGCTCACATAGCACTAGAAGGTTAATTAACGACAGGTAAAGAACATATGTAAAACAACAACAATCAAAGGGGAAACGGAAATAACACGACACTAACACAATTAAATACGCTTGAACACCCATTTACTTTACATTAATCATTATAAAACATCAATAATTCAATATGAAAACCATGTTACCTTTTAAAAGCGAGCAACAACGATCCAACTCCAACAAATACCTAGCTCTCAATTCAACCTATAAAAAAAATTATTCATCTATCGATTAACAATCAACCAAGAATTCTAAACGCTGAAAACTACGACAGGAAGGATTTAGAACACATAAACTTGATCGAAACACGGGATTCCACAACTTGATAAAAATCTAACCTTCTCCAATGAAATTTGTATCCACACGATCCTTGCGTCACGTGGAGTCTTTTATCCTTAAGGCGTCTGCACAACCGAGCAACGGATTAGCTTCGATTATCGAAAGCTTCTTCTTCCCATCTTTTATTTCAAAACCTGCGCACCTTCTCTGATGAACCGTCCCTCTTCTTTTTTTTTTAAACATAATGGGTGTTTTAATTCCCTATTAATCCCCCATTAAAACCTATTCCATTAATTCCCCTTTTTTTTCCTTAACCAAAATCTTTAATTTCTTTTTTTTTTTCCTTTTATTTCCAAAATTAAAATAAATATAATATTCTGATTTTTCGTTAAAAGACTAAAATGCCCTTTTTCAAAAATCGGGATGTTACAGCTGTGCTAACTATTGTCAGTTCTAAATACTTCATCAGTTTTCAGAGTTCTCGACTTTTGTGCAGCCACAAACTTAGGTGCAACTGAACTAGGTCTGAACTTAGAATTTTGTTGATTGTAAAACCCTAAACCTGATCTGTCTCCAAATTATTTTCCTGGTTTGAACTGAACTTTAAGAGTTGGATCAACAGATGATTCTACGATATTTATTACTTCTGCAATCTCATCAGTAGAGCAACCACCCTGAGGTCCATTGTTAGCCCTGATAAGGTTAATTTCAACACTTAATCTTAGAACTTCAGCTTTCAACAACTCTTTTTCCTTTTTAACATTCTCATAATTATTTTGAATTTCCTCTAATTCCTTCATGAGTATGTCTAAAGTTTCATTGAAATCAGAGTTTCAAAGAATGGATGTAGAAGCATTTACCTCATAGTGATTGATAAATTCTCTTTCAATTTCAGCTTCTTCACATTCCATTACTTGTTTCCCTTTACTCGATTCAGCCAAGTCCTCCACTAGATTGGTTCCAAACAATATGATCCCTTCGTCATGATCTGCAAGAAAGCTTATAGGTAAAGTTTCAGAATTCTCTTTTCTTGAAGTAACAGATGGCTCTTCAATAAATGTCTCAATTAGCCTTTCTTGAGTATCAGCAACAAAGGCCTGCAATTTGTACTTGTATTCATCAAATCTTAAAAACAAACTGCTGAGTAAATTTCTGAAGTGATATTGTGAGTCCATGATGCAGTTTTGTAAAAACTTTAAGACCAATTATTCTAAGCAAACAAACTGATAAGATTCAATTGGAGAACTCTTCAGAATCGCTCCGATACCAATTCTTGGTATCAGAAATAACTGATGACCAGTTACTTTATGCAGCAAAACTGGTATATAGAGTCAGCTAAGGATCTCTTCAGAACAGAAGCTCTGCTCCCATACCAATTGTCGGTCCCGTGAAAAGGCTGACACAAGTTTAGAATAGGGGTGAATAAACTTGTCCCAAAAAACCTAGATATGAGACATCTCAGGTTCATCTTTAAACTTGCGTGGTGTTAAGCTAACTTAGCTGAGTATAAGTCTAACTGACTTATGCCCAAACTGAGTTAACCGGAAGGAGATATATTAAAGCCTTTCGATTGTTTAGTTATCAGTTTGTAAACATGAATGCAATGCTTGCGTTGACTCAGTTTCTATTGTTTGATGTGTTTTGTGATCGAATGAAATATAAACTACAATGCAGTAAATAAATGTGTAAAGTAAATAAACAAGAATTATAGAGGTTCCAGGTGGTGTAATTGCTGACGGACCTTTTCTAGGCTATACAGATCCTAACCGGCAGTGTACCGGGTCAAATCGTAGTGCTAGTATGATGAGTCAGGTGTCGAATCCTCAGGGAACTTGGTAATTTCTTTTACGTGTGGTTAAACACCAAAGAGCTGTTATTACCTCGATCTAAATCGCAATTTTATCACACAGATCACTACTATTCTAGTTAACACAAAATAAATACGTAATTTAACAGTTATTCTAATATAATATATATAGATATATAAATATATATAGATGTACATAAATTGCAAAATATATATATAGATATAAATATATAGGTACCAAGATATTAATGAGATAATTTTGAGAATCGGCCAAAACTTATATAATTGGTTTATACGATCTTTTCGATTAATTGAAATGTGTTCGATCTCTCCTTTTATTTTAGGTCCAATTGAGTAAGTGAAACGGTGCACTCTCGAGGTAAACAATTCCTCCTCACACGAGTGTATGAAATTGTCATATGTCCATTGTCATCACCCAAGATCCACAATCATTACGGTAAACTAATTAATCTCGAACAGTCCCGAGTACAAATCTACCTTTAGATAAAAGGAGTCATTCCGTTCGTCAAACGGTCAATTTTATTTTAAAGGCTCCGGTTGTCAAAGCCGGACGATTTAACTTTCCGGTTTAAGTTTCAATTAAACTGATGATTTAACATTATTACGATCTCGAGTACAAATTATAATAAAATTCATTTCTCCCAAAACAAATTTACCCCCGGTTAGGAAATCGGATTCCGTTATCACGTTGTTCACACGGCCAATTTTACCCTCCGGTTTTTCTATCTTTTATTTCATATCTTGATTACGAGGCGTCAATTCATAATTAGATTATGAATTCCTCAGATCTATTAAATATGTCAATACGAATACGATCAAAATAGAAAAAGATTCAATTAACTCAATTTTAGTCATTTTAACTTAACAACATTTCTTTAACGAAAAGATCGAAATAAAACCGATTACATAGTTTTGGCCAGTATTATATTTAGCCTAAAAACATTATAACAACGAAAAATACAAAAACAAACATAAATACTTAAGAAAAGTTACCCGAATACGGCAGTTGATTCAGAAATCGTATCTTCCGGACATTACAACTTCTTTAGCAAAACCGACTTCCGAGATTTTCTCGAGCATTACAACGATACTAAAACTACATTATTACGGCGTAAGGCCTTATTTACTACTACTATTAAAAAAGAAAAGAAGAAGGAGATATATATATATATATAGACTGTTATATATATATTTTGGTACCCTCGAATGATCTCTGATGCTGCTCTTTATATAGGAAAATTGGTAGAGGCCGGACCGGTCCGGTATTAAGCCGGCTCGGTCCGGACTAATGATGATCCCCACTAACTTGATCATTCCAGCATGTGCGTAGGAGATATTTATTTTTATATATAATTATTAAACTTCTAAAATTCATATCTCGAGTTCTGGACTTCCAAAAATTGCAAACGAAATGCCAAAATTAAGATCTCGAGAAACTCTACAACTTTCATGAAGGACTCTTCTCCAGATAACGCTTTTTTGATGACCTCGTGTTCCTCCGAAGCTTTTACGGGATTTTTTCTTAATCCAAGTCGATTAGCCACGTGATCACTGTTTATGTTGTAGACCTCCAATCTTCATAATTTAAATTGCATTGGAACACTTTCGGAAAAATCTACAACTTTTGTGAAGAACACTTTTTCTGAAAATATCATTTTGATGAGCCATTCGTTTGTCGAAGATATTTCTCTATTATTACTTATCCAGATTGATTGGCTACTTGTCCACTTAAGCTATTCAATTGACCATTTAAACTTGTGGCACTTTCTAAATCATTCCAGAGATATGATTAAACTTCAAAATGTCGATTCTCGGGTCTTGGTTTATAAACCGCAATAAAACATCACAAATACCCACGTAAATCGACATTTACACTCCGATTTACTAAAATCGTACAAAATTACAACTTTTATTATTATTATTATTACTAAATACTCTAAATTATAAAGACTAACACTTTATACCATAATTTCATATATTTTATATAGAATTCGTTGATAAAACATAATAATATAACGTATTTTTAATCATATAAAAATAATACATCAAATTACTCCCCACTTAGCTTTTGATCGTCCTCGAGCAAAAATAAGCGGTAATAAAAGATAGTATAATTTTTCAGATTATAATATACTTTGTCAATATTATAAATATATTATCTATCTTAATTTAAAATCTTAAGAAGACAGAAAGAGTATATAACTGAAATAACTTAAACATTAAATATTATTTAGATAAAATTATATATGTAATACTTAAGAAGTATAAATAAAATATCGTAATTATTTTTAATCGCAACTATTATGAAATTCGAATCGAAATTTCAAAGAAAGTAATTGACAAAAATGGCTTATAGAGTTTAAGTCCAAGATGTTGGTTAATCGGAAAAAAGGAAATCAAAAAGAGAAAGAGGCAAGTCGTACGTACCTACATCTTCATATTTTTGAAAAAAACATATTCTTAGCATCTTTTTTCAGATTTTTTTTTTTTTTTTTTTTTTTTTTTTTTTTTAGAGATTAAGAACTAAAAGCGTGAGTGTGTGTAGAAAATCAAACTTACAGGCATTGCTTCATCAAGATTGATCGGAGTACTACTCTTTCGATCGAAAATTACAAGTCCGGTTTCCTTAAACTTGTAATAATTCCTGAGATCTTATGATTCAACTTTTCCTCTTTCATTTTATCTTGTGCCTTCATTCCCAGCAATAGGACATTTCGTGATAATACCCTAGCTGGACTACTATCATCAGGCAATCGGGAGCTTAATTACCTCATAGTGATATAGGACATTTCGTGATAATACCCTACTCACTCCAATCATTGGTAGCTACATCCGATTTGTTCTTTTTATTTTTAAGTTGTTAATCACAGATAAGGAAGATACCTGATATTTGATTAATTCTGTGTAAATATGGTGCTTCGTTCTTAATTTTTTTATAGAATATTAATATATCCGAACTTATTACCAAAATCGGCTATGTTGCAAGTGTCATGAGGTAAGATCGAATATACTACTACTTATCTAATTTTTCCAATCTCAGCATATACCAAAATTTAGCTTTTATGTCACCATCTCTTTTATAAGACGCATAAACTTGCGGTATTTCAAGGAAATGTAGACCAAAATAGCTAAAGCTCGGTTATTTAATCACAATTGACAATTTTCGAGTGAGGTCTTGATCACTCTAATCAAGGCTGAGGTAGGTTATTTAGCTATAGTTATATTTTTGTGGTGCCAAAAATCAATAAACTTAATCCAATTCCAAATTCATAATTCGTATTGAAAATGATTCTAAAAATTTTACTTATAAATATCAATCATACTTATATAATTTTATAAAAACAATATCTAATATAAATTACTCCATTATATAAACTTAAAATCTTATTAAAATCTAAATTAGACATATAATATAATTATATTTATTTATTTATTTTTTTTTCGAAAATTTTAATGAATTTTCTAACCTAACTCTACTCCCCACTTACGAAGTGGCATCGTCCCGATGTTCAATAAGTAGTAAAGAAGTAGGTTCGAAAATAAAATTAAAATTATCTATCAACGTTATTTTTCCGATTTTATTTTAGCGTATACTAATTATATCATTAAATAAAAACAAACAACTTAAAAAAACTAAGACATATATATTAAACAAGATACATTATTACAAACTTAACTAAAGAACTTCAAACTTAACTTAATTTAACTTATTAAAACTTAAATATTACTAACAAACCACTAACAACTCTCTAGATAGTAGACGAACAACCCGGTGTATCAACCGGTAGCAATCCAAACCGACTATCTCTAGAGGGAAAAATTTCATCCGTCTCCAGCTCTTCTACTCCATTCAGAAGAATACACAAACGTGATATCAACCAAGAATTAGGCATAGGTTTCCCCTACTACCTCTGGGTATTGCAAAGTCCGACAACTGTCCTTTGAATCAATATACCCCAATCAACAAATACACCGAATGCCAAAGCAAAAAGTAGAAGCATTTCATTCTCAGTTAAACTTCCAAAATCCCAGGTGGGATAAACTCGAGAATTTATAAAATGCTTCCACGCCTTTAGATGTGGAAGTAAAGCTCGTGTTGACATGTCGTGATTTGTATCAAAAAGCGGGAACAGACATTGGAAAGACTCGTGTACTTTATTCAAATGATTAGAGGGATTTTGTAGTCCCCATTGCATTTCAAAATGTGGCATAGAAACTGGTGGAATTTCAAAAATTTGGTTGATGATAGATGAAGAGAAGGGAACAGCCACTCCTCTTACGTAACAACTGCAGGTAGACTCTATCGCTAACGTTGAAAGTAGGGCCGAATAAAATTCCCTTACAACCGTAATATTAACTCGCCTCGTGGTGTACTTACAAATTTTTCCAACCGAAACTCCTAATGAGAGTTTTACCCCACCGATCAATTTTATCAAAATTCAAACATTTCTCCAATAGGATTGGAGAATTAGCAAAACGAGGTGTAAATTTATACTCTCATTAGAAAGCTTGCGATTCCGGATGATCCGGTGTATTAGGCTCGTAAGAATTTACAGATGGTGAGGAGTGGTTCGACATTTTTAAAACTTGATAAAAAATAAAATTACAGTTGGAAGTAGATAGGCAGTGAAAGAAATGGTATCCTTTCCTCATTCCCTGGCCTCCTTTATATAGATAGAAAGTAATACATACGTGGATGAACGAGATGCACTCAAAAAATGAGTCATCTTTGTTTCCCTTCACGGATCGGGCCGAGTATAGGCCGGACCGGTCCGGCCTCATCCTCGCTTTTTCTGCGAGGAGGGAGAGGTGAAAGTCAATTTGAACTTTGGTTATTTTTACTTCACGTGCCTATTACTAACTCTTTCCTCAAGATACATTGTAAAAGTTAATTTAACTTGATACTAACGGATAAAACGACACATTATATTTTTGTAAAATGACGTAGTAATTATACGAAAATTATTTTTTTTTTTTTTTTTTTTTTTTTTTTTATAAAACTAAACCGATTTAAAATGCAAACCAAATTTTTATAAAATCGATTGTAATAACAAACTAAACTAAAATTGAAAACAAACCAATAGTTAAATGACAAAAGTCGAATGCAATAAAATGTGTAGTAAACATGTTTAATCAATCATTAAAATTCAATCTTCATCATAATCTTCCTCCGGATCAACTTGAAAACTCGAACTCGGAAACGATCGAGAAGTCGATGGATGAGTCAAGTCGTGGTCCCTGATCGAACTATCAAGACCCATCGAACTCATGCCAGACGTGACATGTGCATACTCAGTGAATCTCCCCAACTCGACATCATTTGGTCTCTCGAACACTGTTTAAAATACACCGCCCCACTAGATTGGCTTCCAAAAGGATATGACGATGGATGAAAGCTCGATCGTGGTGGAATAGGTGTTTCCCAATCGTGGTAAGGTATATGGATCGATCGACAAGGTGGATAGGCGGGATCATCAAAAGTAGGATTACGAAGCAATCGCCGTTCCTTCTTAAACCTCTACGAATATCATCACACCACTCGCTTAGTACTCTCAAATAATAAAGCCACATTGGCTTGACCACGCGCAACATCCGTCATCACTAAAGATTGAAACATGTCATATGTGATAGTGTTGGAGAAAGGAGTTTGTTGAGGTGACTAGAAAAAGATGGAAAAGAAGAAGATGTAAAACCGGTGAGAGGGCCGAGTTTGACGCCTTCTAAGCAAAGAGCTAATACTACCATCCGGAAGACTAGTCAAACTAGGTCCAATCGATTTCCATCACCAGAGATAACTTGTCATTAGGCGTGAATGGTACTCCCAACCTACGACATAAATCAGAGATAAAACAAGGGAAGTAAAGATGACTCCCTGGTCTGGCGATGACAATACTCTCAAAAATCCTCTTAAACATGACCTTTCCAACATCCACTCTAACATCATTTACCATAGCCCAAGCGATACGTACATCTTCCTTTCCAAAAGCAAGATGTTTACTAGAAGGATAGAGATTATGGCTAATAAATCGCTTAATTGCCCTTACCTCTAAAACAGCAGTTCCGTAATTAAACCGATTTTCAACCCACACCGCGGTCGGGTCAAAACACCTGGCTCTGGGCTCAGGCGATCTGCTTCAAAACTAGCAGGATCATCTAAATTATAGACTACCCTGTAATCCTCCTCATCGTGAAAACCTCAACTCCTAAAATTGCATTAATGACGGCAGGTTAAAAGGAATATTTCGGCTCGTATGGGTCTGATTCGATCGAGTAAGTCGTTCTTCTGACATAGTAGATAAAACCGAATAAAACTCAGCTACTATAGTCGTGTTAATCTCACCTTCCCTTCTGGCTGCTAAATCTAACCACTGACGCCTTCTAAAGATATTCTTGACTTCATCACCTAAGTCATCCAAGTCTAATCCTTTTTCAACCAGAACATCACACTTACTATAAATTTTTGTATACGCTTTCTTAGCCTCAGGTGATGCGGTTCTTTCAAAACTTACAGCTTCCTCCTCAGGTGATAAAATTACTGTGCCTACGACAGGAGTTGAAATTGGAATTTTTGATTTTCTCTTTTTAGAGACTCTAGCACTGACTCACCCATTCTACGATATTGGTAATGCGAATCAACAACAAAAACAACAACAAAACAAAGAAAAAATAATAATGTCACAACACACTCAAAAATCAAAACAAGTTGAAATTAATCTAAAAATTATGAAAAATACTTAAATTAACAACTAAATAAACTAGATTATACCTTATAGTGTAGAAAACGTTGAAAAGTAGGCGGAAAAGTGCTAAAGTCGCCGGAATGAATGGAGCTTGTTTTTGACCCTTTTGATTTTTCCACTTTGTTTTGAAGAGAGGAGATAGAATGATGAAGATATCAAGTAGTGGTGTAGTGTGAGATGAATTTTTGTGGAAGGAATTGAAAAAAATTCGAGTGGTGGGGTTTGGTGTGTGGAAGGTCAGAAAGAAAATTAGGGAAGAAGAAGAAGAAAAGAAGGGTCCCCGTCTTTTTTATGTTTTTAGACCCCGGACCGGTCCGATATTAAGGCCGGATCGGTCCGTGAACAAATTTTTCTATTTTTCGATTTTTTTATGATTTTTGAATAAAACTTATACAAATTCTAATAAAACTTAATTAAAGTCTTAAAATAAGTTTATAAAATTTTCTTAAAATAAAATTTGAAGGAACTTTTATAATTTTATAACAATTTCTAAAAATTTAATAAAATCCTTATAACACTTTAATAAAAAGCTTATAAAAATTTAATAAATTTATATCAACTCTTATAAAACATCTAAAAAAACTTTTATAAAACTTTTATAAAACTCCTCAAATTTTATAAAGATCCAATTTTATAAAAAATTCTGAAGTTATGCTGAAAATTTTATAAAATAAAATAAAATAAAAGACTCAAACTTAAGGGTTCCCGATTCTTCGATTTCTAAATCTTCCAAAGTTCGATATAACATTCGATCAACCTAACTCCTAAAAACGAGGCATTTGAATTATCTCTCGAATTCCATCGGGATTTTCGGATAACCACCTAATCGTTCCTTCCTAACAATATTCAAACACTCATCCTGGATTTGGTTGTGTTTTTCCCACAGTCATTCAACATGTTCACTTTTTCCATGCATCAGATCTCATTAGAAACTTTGCCCTTCTTTTATCGCACTTCTCTTGATGTTCCATTACATACTTCTCTTTAACTGATCTCTCTCAACAATTTCTTGTTTTGTTCAAAAACTAAAGCTTCTATAGAAAACGCGACATCTTTATCAAGGCCTAATTTCAAAAGTAAAATAAAAACTCCTATTCTATCTAAAAGACATCCAGTTCTTTTACGCCTATCCGGTAAAAGATTTAAAAGAGTTTAAACATAATTAAAATTACGTAAAAGTAGAGTAAAGATAGATAGCACTGGTATTTGGTCGATTCCGCTCGCTTTCGCTTTTTCATTTTTTTTTCTCGCTTTTTCAATTTGTCGGGGATCAATCAAGAGCATTATTTCTTCTTTCAGTGTGATTCCTTCTCCTCCACAAATAACTTTACTCTGTGTCCATTGGCTATAAAAGTTGTATTTCCATCGCTTAGTCCAATGACTCCAGCTTTGTAAACCGTGTTACTTTAAATGGACTCGCCCATCTTGATTTAAGCTTACCCGAAACAACTTTAAACGTGAATTGTACAAAAGCACTCGATCACCTACATGGAACTCACGCTAAAGATTCTCTTATCATGGAAAGACTTCGTATGCGTTCCTTGTAGATTCGAAGCGTTTTCATAAGAATCGAGACGAAATTCTTCTAGTTCACAATTGAAGCAATCTATGATCACCGATGACCTTAGGATCGAAATTTAGAAATCTAATAGCCCGTGAAGGCTCGGTGTTCTAACTCAACCGGGAGATGACATGACTTACCAAAGACTAGCTTATAGGAGAACAACCTATTGGTGTTTTAAAAGTCGCTCTGACGACGCCCATAACGCATCATCTAATTTAATTGCCCAGCTTTTACGATTTGAATCAACTGCTTTTTCCACGATTCTTTTGATTTCTCTATTTGACACCTCTACCCGACCTTTGGGTTTATGGATGATGTATGTTCCTAGTTTATGTGTTACACCATATTTCTCGATTAACTTTGTAAATGGTCTATTACAAAAGTGTGAACCTCTATCGCTAATGATCGCCTCTCGAATGCCATATCTAGTGAATATGTTCTTTTAAGGAATCGTATGACAACCTTGGTATCATTAGTGGGAAGAGCTTCACTTTCTACCCATTTTGAAACATAATCTACCATTACTAGAATAAATCTTTTTCCAAACGATATAGAAAAGGTCCCATGAAATCTATACCCCAAACATCAAATAACTCACATTCTAAAATAGGTTGCATAGGCATTTCATGTTTTTAGATACATTTCCCCATTTTTGACAAGATTCACAAGATTTAACATATTTATAAGCATCTTTATATAATGTAGGCCAATAAAACCACATTGTAAAACTTTAAAAGCAGTTTTCCATCCTCCATGATGTCCTCCCCGCCTCACGATCATGACAAAATGATAAAATACTTAAAATTTCATTATCAGCACACATTTTCTCGATTATCCCATCCGAACATTTACGGAAAAGGTCCGGTTCCTCCCAAGAATAAAATTTTAAGTCGTAAAAGAATTTCTTTTCATTTGCCAAGTCCAATGAGACGGAATATAATCACAAAGTTAAGTAATTAATGATATCTCCAAACCAAGGTGAGAGATTTCTTAGAGGGAATTCTATTTTTAATAATTGCATGGTTGAAGGAGTATCTATTCTAAATAGTTGTTCATCAGGAAATGAATCTTTAATTTCATTCCCTATCTCTTCCTCAGTCTCCATTCTACTTAGATGATCTGCTACTACGTTTTCACTTCCTTTTTTATCTTTAATTTCAATATCAAATTCTTGTAGTAGGAGAATCCATCTAAGAAGACGTGGTTTCGCATCCTTCTTACTCAGTAAATACTTCAGAGCTGAATGGTCTGTGTAGACTATTACCTTAGAACCGACAATATACGATCTAAACTTATCTAAGGCAAAAATCACAGCCAACAGTTCCTTTTCTGTAGTTGCATAATTTAGTTGAGCTGCGTTTAATGTGTGGGATGCATAGTAAATAGCTTTGAGAATTCTATTGTACCTTTGACCTAAAACAGCTCCTACAGCTAAATCACTAGCATCACACATAATTTCAAAAGGTAAATTCCAGTCTGGTGCTACCAAAACTGGTGCAGTAATCAACTTCGCTTTCAGGGTCTTAAATGCTTCCATACATTTACTATCAAAGTTAAAAGGTACTTCTTTTTCAAGCAAATGACTTAAAGGCTTTGCTATCTTTGAAAAATCTGCAATAAATCTCCTATAAAATCCTGCATGTCCAAGAAATCCTCTTAGAGTCCTTAGATTAACTGGTGGCGGTAATTTTTCAATCACCTCGACTTTAGCTTTATCAACTTCAATTCCTATTTCAGAGATTCTATGACCTAAAACAATTCCTTCTGATACCATTAAATGACATTTTTCCCAGTTTAGAACTAAATTGGTATCCTCACAACGTTGTAAAACTCTTTCTAAGTGCGACAAACACTTACCAAAAGAATCTCCATAAACACTAAAGTCGTCCATAAAAATTTCTAAGAATTTCTCAACCATATCAGAAAATATAGACATCATACATCTTTGAAACGTGAGCAGAGCATTACATAAACCAAACGGCATTCTTTTATACGCAAAAGTTCCATAAGGACATGTGAAAGTAGTCTTTTCTCTATCTCCCGCTTTGCAATGAAGATCTCGTAAATAACCTTGAATAACCATCTAAGAAACAAGAATACTTATGACCACTTAAACGCTCCAACATTTGAACTATGAATGGAAGTGGATGATGATCTTTCTTAGTATGATCATTTAGTTTTCTAAAATCAATGCACATTCAATATCCCGTAATTTCCCTTGTTGGAATCCATTCATTCTTATCATTCTCTTTCACTCGTGAAACCTCCTTTCTTTGGTACAACTTGAGTTGGACTAACCCATTCACTATCCGATATAGGAAAGATTATCCCCATTTCTAATAGCTTAATGACCTCTTTTTGACGATTAATCAGAATTCGGTTGAGGCGGCGTTATGTTGAATACAAGGTTTAGCATCCTCTTTCGTAATTATCTTATGAACACAAATCTCGTGGCTAATACCTCGAATATCGGCAATCTGTCCATCCAAAAGCTTTCTTATGCTTTCTTAACATTCTTATTAATTGATCTTCTTGTTGCTCGCTTAAAGTAGATGATATAATAATCGGTAATAGATTATCGTTTCTAGAAAAGCATATTTTGATTTAAAGGTAACGGTTTCAATTCCAGATTCTTTGGCGGATCTTCTATTGATGATTTAAGAACTGGTCCTTCTAGTTCTAACTCCAAATACTTATGCCATGGTGGCTTAAAAGTAAAGCTTCCTTTATCTAGAGAAAGGATTATCTCTTTCATTTCAATGTCTTCCTCATCTTCTCTATAGATAGACAGAGTTAAGCATTCTTCTAACCTGTCTTCAAAAGTTGGTAATCGATTATCATAGATGTAATGAATATCTTCTATAAAAGAACATGATTCTCGTGATGTATATGGATGGTTCATAGCTTTAAAAATATTGAAAGCAACTTCATCTTCATTGACTCTTAAAATTAATTCTCCTTTATGAACATCGATTAAAGTTCTTCCTGTAGCTAGAAATGGACGACCTAGAATAAGAGGCGCTGAATATCCTTCTTCCATTTCCATAACTACAAAATCTACTGGAAAATATAATTTATCTACTTTAACCAATACATCCTTAATTATTCCTTTAGGGTACTTAATCGATCTATCTGCCATTTGCAGAGTCATTTCAGTCTTAGTAAGCTTTCCTATGCCTAGCTTTTTATAATCCTCATAAGACATGAGATTTATACTAGCTCCAAGATCACATAAGACTTTCTTAAAAAGAAATCCTCCAATTTCACATGGAATCGTGAAACTTCCAGATCTTTCAGTTTAGGTGGTAACTTATCTTTGCAGACTGCGTAACATTCTTCATTTAGGCATATATTCTCATATTCCTCTAATTTTTTCTTATTTGATAGTATCTCTTTCGTAAACTTTCCATAGGCGGGTATATTAATCGAGCTTCAATAACAGGATATTAACATGAAGATGACTAAAAGTATCAAGGAAACGAGCATACTTTTATCGCTTTTGCCTTTTGATTTGATCTTTAGGAGGGTAGGGTAAAGATTCTAAATCTATAACCTTTGGCTCCTTAGTCAATTTCTCTTTTCCTTTTCCTTAAACCTTTGAGTATTACTTAGTCGCCATGTTTCGTGTTCTTGAATTTTTAAATTGTTCCCTGAATCAATCTCGCTTGATTTTTTCGGTTCTTCCTGCTTCTCATTTATTCTAACATGTTCCTTGAATAAATTCCTTAAATCTTTATCCATAGGGTCTTTCAAAATCCTAGGATTTTTACCCAATTTTCACCTTCATTTTCGTGTTCCAAACTTTATTCCTTTTCAAGAAATTATCTATAATTTCTTCTTCCTCATCGATGAATTCATCTTTATCTTTAGTTTCATCATTCTTTCCATCTAAATCATTTTCTACTTCATTATTCCCAAAGTTTTCTACTCCATTGCTTCCACTAAGCTTCCTACTTCTCAGAACCACAACATTTACCTCTCTTGGGTTTTCACGTCGTTGTTGCTTGGTAATCCTCCCTGGGGTCTACTGTTGTTATTCACCTTCCCTACTCAAATGATCTTCCATATTCCTCAATGAGGCTTCTATTGTTCTCATTCTGGTATCATGTCCACTCATAGATGTTTTTATTGTACTCATATCTTTAGTGACTGTACCAATAGAAGTCATCATTGTTTCCATATTCTTAGCTTGAGTAGATACTACACCCATCATATTTTCCATTAGTTTTTCCCATTTTTCAACTCCTTCTTCGCAGTTGAGTTGAACTCGAGGTCTTGGTATACTTTGAGTGGTATGTTGAGGATAGGATCTTGGTAATGATTGTAAATTCTGATTAGATGTATTTTCTTGATAAACTTGGTTATTATTCCTATATGGGACTGGATATGGCGGTTGTCCTGGCTTACTAGGGTTTTCAGACCATCGATAAGTAGGATGATCTCTTCTAATAGCATTAAACGAGTTTGAGTATGCATTGTTCAAATTCCTATGCTGCTGAAGAAAACTCACCTCCTCTCTTGAATATCCTGTTGGTTCTTCACTCCCTAACGCCACATTATCATGACTTGAGTATTCATTTGGTGTACTATTTTCTGAATTTTGTTTCTTATTCTGTTGTAAACCATCAAATTTCCTATTCAAATTCTCCAAGTGTGCTAGAACTTCCGTATTAGACGTACATTCTCCTGCAAAAGCTACTTTTCTGGTGCTAGAACCGGTTTCCCACATTCTGTTATTTTTGGAAATCTTTTCTATAGCATCGAATCTGCTTTGAGCTTCACTCATCATTAACTAACCACCACATGCATGATCTACATCCGCACGTGAGTCTTTTCTCAATTTACGACGTAAGAGTTGAATTTGCATATCTAAGGAATAACCATGATCGACACGCCTTAACAATTTTTAAACCTTTCCCACGCATTCCCAAGAGTTTCCTCAGATCCTTGTCTAAAGTTAGCAACCTCGACTTTTAATTCCAAATTTCATTCAGAGTGAAATATTGTTTCGTAAATTCAGTTTGAATCTCCTCCCAACTAGTAAGTGAATGATGTGGAAGAGACATAAACCAATCTCGGCCTGCCCTTTTAAAGAAAAAGGAAACATAGTCATTCTCGTTAATTCTTATGAGCACCTTGACTTTTGGTCAGTATTGCACAGCTTCTTCAAAAAGATAGAGATGATGATGTGGATCTTCATCATCCTCTCCTAGGAATTGGGCTCTTGCGTCAATTAAACCAAAAGATGAGACTTAATTTCAAATTATTCGCTCCTTCATTAGGTAAAAGTATGGGATTATTAGTCCGGTTTCTTCTTACTTGCTTGATCACATATAGGTCTCGGGTTTGGTGGATTATTACGATTATTACGGTTCCGATTTTGATTATTTCTATTATTATTATTATTAGGGTTAATGTGGTTTTGTCCATGCCCTAGAGCATGTTCCAAATTCTTGTTCAGTGTTTCATCACCGATTTCAAACCATTCTCGTATTGCTTGAAGATGATTCTTGGTCGATTTCCCGACTAGTATGACCGCTTACTCTCTACTCTTAACGCGCTTTCGTAAGTGTTTATGTCAGGCTTATAAGGAACGAGAGGGCCTTACCACTTCTCGGTCATCAACTAACTAAAATAGAAAATAACACTAAATTGATAGTAATAAAATTGGTAATTTTCCTAAAAGGTAACAACCAACTAAAAATAAAATAGAAATGAGATAAGAAAAGTGTTGACTTATTCTCTAGAATTTTAAGCTAATACAAGTAGTAACCATAGACACATAAAAGAAATTAGCGACGTTCCCGGCAACGGCGCCAAAATGTGTCGACGGACCTTTCTAGGCTATACAGATCCTAACCGGCAAAGTACCGGGTCAAATCAGAGTGCTAGTATGATGAGTCGTGTCGAATCCTCGAGGAACTTGGTAATTTCTTTTACGTGTGGTTAAACACCAAAGAGCTGTTATTACCTCGATCTAAATCGCAATTTTATCACACAGATCACTACTATTCTAGTTAACACAAAATAAATACGTAATTTAACAGTTATTCTAATATAATATATATAGATATATAAATATATATAGATGTACATAAATTGCAAAATATATATATAGATATAAATATATAGGTACCAAGATATTAATGAGATAATTTTGAGAACTGGCCAAAACTTATATAATTGGTTTATACGATCTTTTCGATTAATTGAAATGTGTTCGATCTCTCCTTTTATTTTAGGTCCAATTGAGTAAGTGAAACGGTGCACTCCTGAGGTAAACAATTCCTCCTCACACGAGTGTATGAAATTGTCATATGTCCATTGTCATCACCCAAGATCCACAATCATTACGGTAAACTAATTAATCGAACAGTCCCGAGTACAAATCTACCTTTAGATAAAAGGAGTCATTCCGTTCGTCAAACGGTCAATTTTATTTTAAAGGCTCCGGTTGTCAAAGCCGGACGATTTAACTTTCCGGTTTAAGTTTCAATTAAACGATGATTTAACATTATTACGATCTCGAGTACAAATTATAATAAAATTCATTTCTCCCAAAACAAATTTACCCCGGTTAGAAATCGGATTCCGTTATCACGTTGTTCACACGGCCAATTTTACCTCCGGTTTTTCTATCTTTTATTTCATATCTTGATTACGAGGCGCCAATTCATAATTAGATTATGAATTCCTCGGATCTATTAAATATGTCAATACGAATACGATCAAAATAGAAAAAGATTCAATTAACTCAATTTTAGTCATTTTAACTTAACAACATTTCTTTAACTAAAAGATCGAAATAAAACCGATTACATAGTTTTGGCCAAGATTATATTTAGCCTAAAAACATTATAACAACGAAAAATACAAAACAAACATAAATACTTAAGAAAAGTTACCCGAATACGGCGCTTGATTCGTAAATCGTATCTTCCGGACATTACAACTTCTTTAGCAAAACCGACTTCCGAGATTTTCTCGAGCATTACAACGATACTAAAACTACATTATTACGGCGTAAGGCCTTATTTACTACTACTATTAAAAAAAGAAAAGAAGAAGGAGATATATATATATATAGACTGTTATATATATATTTTGGTACCCTCGAATGATCTCTGATGCTGCTCTTTATATAGGAAAATTGGTAGAGGCCGGACCGGTCCGGTATTAAGCCGGCTCGGTCCGGACTAATGATGATCCCCACTAACTTGATCATTCCAAAGATGTGCGTAGGAGATATTTATTTTTATATATAATTATTAAACTTCTAAAATTCATATCTCGAGTTCTGGACTTCCAAAAATTGCAAACGAAATGCCAAAATTAAGATCTCGAGAAACTCTACAACTTTCATGAAGGACTCTTCTCCAGATAACGCTTTTTTGATGACCTCGTGTTCCTCCGAAGCTTTTGGGATTTTTCTTAATCCAAGTCGATTAGCCACTTGATCCTTTGTTTAAGTTGTAGACCTCCAATCTTCATAATTTAAATTGCATTGGAACACTTTCGGAAAAATCTACAACTTTTGTGAAGAACACTTTTCTCGAAAATATCATTTTGATGAGCCATTCGCTTGTCGAAGATATTTCTCTATTATTACTTATCCAGATTGATTGGCTACTTGTCCACTTAAGCTATTCAATTGACCATTTAAACTTGTGGCACTTTCTAAATCATTCCGAGATATGATTAAACTTCAAAATGTCGATTCTCGGGTCTTGGTTTATAAATCGCAATAAAACATCACAAATACCCACGTAAATCGACATTTACACTCCGATTTACTAAAATCGGTACAAAATTACAACTTTTTTTTATTATTATTATTACTAAATACTCTAAATTATAAAGACTAACACTTTATACCATAATTTCATATATTTTATATAGAATTCGTTGATAAAACATAATAATATAACGTATTTTTAATCATATAAAAATAATACATCAGTAATCCTGTCAGTCCTTTCTTCCCCTGTGATGCGGAGGAAAATTCCACTAGAACTCTTTGAGGTTTCTGGTTACACAAAGTTCCAAACTGATAGTCCTTCACTAATCCATAGTTTCACCATCTAAGCAACTATAGAACATTTAAGATTACGGCTCTGCAACTGCTTGCACAACTGGTCCCTGAAGGGTTGTAATGCCTCTTCACCAGCTCATCACAAACACAGTCTTCCTGACTGCACTCAACTATATTTCACACCTTCTTGGTGTTTCACAGTCTAAAACCATTGATAAAATCAATGTTGAGACTTCAATCAATAACTATGATTCAATTTGTGATATGAGCTTCTTCTTCTTGATGTATATATGATTTTCACAATAAGCTCTATTTTCTTCAAGTGTATGATCTTGATGTTTATTTGAATGTTTAAGAACACTTTGAAGATATCTTGATCTAGCAATAAAGCATAAAGCAGGAGTTCTTATTAATTCACTTTACTCATTACTTGAATCTTTCTTAATAAATTTATTCTTAGAACTCCGCACTTCTTCTTGATGTAGAAGTGGTCTATTTATAGGGGTTTTCCAACGTTCATTATTATTTGAATTTCAATTCTTGTAGTCGTTGGTGGTCTTGCTTATTCTGTTGATTGTCAGTGACCGTTCTGACAATTCAGTTCATTATCCAATGAAATGCTCGAGTTGTAACCTATCGAATTTCTTCATCAGCTTTTGGATATGTCGAGCTCGAAAACTGAGTTGTGATTGATCAGTTTTATGCTTCAAAAAACTGAGTGAGTTAGTCTTCAGTTTAGAGCATTAATTGAGATCTTACTGTTCTTCAATACTCAGTACTCTTTCTTCATCTGATTATTATTTGTTTAATTAGAGTACACCATAACTCAAAAATCATCTAAGATATTATTGTCCTTATGTATCATAGGTAACAAGATCCATAAAGTCAGTTCAGGTCATCACAGTCTTGCCTGAATTCTAACTTCATAGTCTCGGATTTGGTCTTCATAAACTGAGTTTGCACATGTACTCATCATATTTCTTTCTTTTAGGAGTTTTCTTGATGTATTTTTGATTAACTGGATGGCCACTCTTCGTACTTCTAATTCTATTCATCATGAGTGACATTTGTTCATCCATTTCATCCAGTTGTTGAAGATTGCTAGCTGAGGTTTCCAAGTTATCATTAGATGCTACAAGCGGTAGTCTTTGGTTCTTCAAGTGCTTCAATTGCGGAAGAGATAACCGTGAGATCTTCACTGAACACATAAGCTTTCAAATCTAAGAAGATTTTGAAAGTATCTTCTTTTTGAAGCTTCCTTGATTCTTTCATGGCTGTGACCTTCATCTTCCAGCATGTGGGTAAAGCTTTCAGAATTCTAGTGTTGACTTTCTTTTTAGTGTAGTCTATCTTGAGAAGTGCTAGCTCATCCATGATTGCACTGAATCTTGTCTCTATTTGATCAATGGTTTCTCAAAGGTTTCATCTTGATGTCATGAAACTTTTTTTTGCAACTGAGATATTATTTTCCTTAATTGAGTTAGTTCCTTCACATACCAGCTGTAGTTTCTCCCATATTTCTTTGGCAATAGTACATTCTTTGACTTTCAGGTACATGTTTCTATCTATGGTTCTGAGGATAATATACATAGCAACATTGTTGAGATTGTTCATCTTCCTATCATCATTGTTCCATTCACTTTTAGTCTTGGGAACTCTAACTTGAGCACCACCAGCAACTGTTTACATGTCAGTGATTTGAATTGGTCCATCAGTGAGTACATCCACCATCTCATCATATGAAGCAGCAAGAATGCCTGCAACGGACGTCTCTATTCATCAAAACGATCCATGTTGCACATAAGCATTTGTCTAGCATACTGATTGTTGTCCATGATGCAAGATAGTGAAAACTAAGTTATGCAGAAACTCGAAACTGAGCTTTTTCAGAAGATCAACTAGTGGATATTGTCAGAACAAGTTCTTGTTAAAGAACACTACTGAATACCAGTTATTTGAACTGACAAGCTGGAACATAAATTCAGCTCCGATACCAATCGTTGGTCCCTTGAAAAGGATGGAACAAATTTAGAGGTGGGGTGAATAAACTTGTCCCCAATAACTAGATTCTAAAATAAATTTTGTTTAGATTTAAACTTGTGTATTGTTGAGCCAACTGAGCTGTGTATAAGTCAAACTGAATTATGCTTAAATTGAGTTAACCGGTAGTGGATTAATTTTTAGCCTTTTTAACCGATCTTGTTGTATCTATGAAAAAACTTATATGAAAAACCGAATTCTAATGAATGTCACATTATGATTTGTGTGAATAATAATCAGTTCAGTTATGCTTGATCAAATTTGTACAAAAACAATCAAAAATACTGAAATCTAAATAATAGTTAGTAAATACGTAAAATAAAGTAAGGCAAGAATTATAGAGGTTCCCGGTGCTGTAATCCTGTCAGTCCTCTCTTCCCCTGTGATGTAGGAGGAAAATTCCACTAGAACTCTTTGAGGTAGATCGGTTACAAAAAGTGCTAATCTGATAGTCCTTGACTAATTCCTAGCTTCACTATCTAAACATTTAAAGAACATGTCGGATTTCTGCTCTCCACTGCTTGCACACTGGTCCTTAGAGAGTTGTATTGCCTTCCAGTTCCACCACAAACACAGTCTACTATGACTACAAAAACACAAATGTCCTTGGAAAATCCTAGACAACATTGCTTCACAGTCTCAACCTTTGATTAGAACCAAAGTTGGGATTAGAATCAAAATTGATTCTTGCTTGTGATTCTTCAAAGTGTTGGATTCTTGATATATTCTTTTGAGCATGAACACTTAGAAGAATTCTGGATGTATTCTTGTAAGCATGATGTTGATAGCAATTCAGATGAACAAAACTTAGGCTCAATAATACTTGAATTCTTGGTATTTGATCCATGTTGCTTAGTCCATAATTTATAGTGTGTAATCCAACGTTCATCTTTTTTGAATTTTGAATCCATTTGGCTATCAACGGCTATATCTCAGAGATCAGCGACCGTTCTGACATGTCAGTCTTTCATCCAATAAGAATGCTTGATTTGTAATGTTCTGATTGTCTTTCAGTTTCTTGGATGTCTTTTGTAAAACAGTGTGTCTTGATAAATGCCAGTTTTAGTCCTTATAACATGAGTAGGTAATTTTTTTAGTCTTGAACGGATTTAAAGCATTAACTGGGTTTTTACTCTTCTTCAAAACATAATACTCTATTCTCATCTGATTTTTATTGAATTAATCAGAGTACACTATATCTGTTAGGAAGATTTTATTATGTTTTGATGATGACCATACTAGCTGTTATAGCAAGCCTGAATTAAGTTAAAAATATCTGTATAAGTCTTTACTTAGAGTCTGACATGTTGAGTCAGAAAAGTATTGTACTAGTTGGTAGGATGGTGAAGTAAAACAGAAATCCGGCAGAGTGAAGCCAGCCAAGTACCAGTAGAGAAGAACAAGAGACATATGGTCTGACTTATAACCAAGGAAGTCTGTGATGACCTTGGATAAGTCTAAATTATAATTCAAATGATGGAATACATTGTCAAATATGGTGTACACTGATTTCACCCAAATCAAGGATCAGTGAAGTACAAGAAGTACCTAAAAGATCAAAGAAAATAACAATGCAGTGAAACAACAGAGTGAACTGACTATCGGCTGAGTAAAGACAAAGCTATGAAGGAAGATCTAAACATCAAAGTTAGAAGGATCACTTAACCGTTCAGGGAACGGCCAAGTAAACTTTAATTGTTCTGATTCTGAACAATGAAGAAGATTTAGAGAATCAAGCATTCAATGCATAATCAATTGAGGATCAATCAAAGACGGATTTTATGACATACGTTTGAAGAAAATCCAATCACTAAAATCAAAGAGAATATAATTGATAGGGAATCAAGAATTAAACCAAGGATTATTCCCCATATTAAATAGCCAACGGACTGAAATTCAAAACAAGGATTATCAAGGCTATAAATAGAAGGCACTAACAGACAGGAAAAACAACGATGAAATCTGATAAGAAACAAGCAAAAACTATGTCCTTTTGGAAAGCCTTCTATCTATACTTAAAGGAAACCTAGAGATCAACTCAGCAATCAGAACTCAAATTCCATATCAAGCCAGAGATTGATCACAAGTCTGTGAATCCAATTCACATCAACTGAAGCAATTGAATCAGAGGAATCTGAGAAGGAGTTGCAACCTTTGTAATAGCTACTGAAAGATTTGTTCTCAAGGAGCAGTGATATAGACTGAGACACTGAAGCTTCTGTAGCCAGGGTGTGATAGTCTCGAAGATTGCGAAGCTTGTGTAGCCAAGGACAATCACACTATTGTATCTATGAAAACAATAGTGAATTCCTCCAATCATCACAGGAGAAGAGTGGATTAATGGATTACACCACCCTGAACCAATATAAACCCTTGTGTCTATTTACTTTCAGCAATTTACTTTGCATCACTTTATTTCATTGCTTACTATATCTGTGATTGCATAATCTACTTTGAACCAACATTTAAAGAATGGACTTATCCGCTACCCAAAAGCTTTTAAATATAAGAAAAGTTTTTGAAACTCCACTATAGTCATTCACCCCCCTCTCTGACTATAGTTTTACCCTTCTCTAGGACCAACAATTGGTATTAGAGCAATGTTCCTAGTATCAGAACCTGTTCAGATCTAATTTCTGGTAACAAAGAGATCACATTTTTTCAAAATTGTTTTCAAATTTGAGCTTTCTAAATATATCTCTTATTTGTACTAGTGGATTCCAAAAATTTCAAGTCAAAGGTACTTGTATTTAATGTTAATAATTTTGATGAATATAAAATCAGGATGTTGTCTCATCTTGCGGCAACTCATGAGGAGATGCTGGATGTAACTAATGATAGCCCAATTAAGATCACAACTGTGATAGCCACATGAGCAGATCAAGGAAAGGAGATAGATAAACTCAAGAAAGATTGGACCAAGGGTGACAGAAGAAGAGCAAATCTAGATTTTGTTGCAAAAGACATGATCTTGAAGACTCTGGATAGTAACATGTTCATGAGGATCAAAGACTGCAAATTAACAAAGGAGATGTGGGACAAATTTGCTCTGATCAATGAAGGATCAAAAGCAGTCAAGGAAAACAAATTATCTGTTGCAAAACAGAAATTTGAGAACTTCAAAATGAAGACTGGTGAGTCCATTGATCAACTGGATAACAGATTCTCAAGCATCATCAGTGAACTGCAACAACTTGGACACACATATCCATAGAAAGAAGTGTGCTTGAAAATCATGAGAGGTCTACCTGAAAAATAGAAGATCAACACATCAGTGCTTAGAGGAACAACAAACCTTGCAAACATTGATACTTTAACTTTGATGTCTCAATTAAAGGCTCAAGAATTTGAGTTGAACGGTGAAGACAGTGCACCAGTCGAGACACACAAGGCTATTGCACTGGTTGCAACCCAGCAAAGCAAAACAGCTGACACAAGCAGCAAAGAGACACAGGAGCTAAAAGAACAGATAACTTTACTGATCAAATGTTTTGACATGTTTTGCAAGAAAAAGAAATTCAAAGGAAGTTCATCATCAAACAAGAAATCAAGCTCAACCAAAGACATGAAGAAAAAGGATGATGAATACATATGCATCAACTGTAAGAAGAAAGGTCAGTTCAAGGCTGATTGCCCCAAAGAAAAGGACAAAGATGAGGATAAGAAGAAGTACAAGACAACTAAAAAGAGAAAAAGCAAAAAAGGCACTCAAAGCTGAAACCAGCAGTGAGAAGAATGAAGAATCATCTGAAAATGATTTTGATGATGATGAAGCTGACAGCTCGGACAATGAAAATGCTTACCTATGCCTTATGGCCAAAGAATCTAATGAAACTCAGGTAACATATATCTCATACTCATCAGCTAGTGCATCCACCTGCATAATCTTCTATTCTCCCCTTAGATTTGGCAAACCTGCAAAAAGGTTTGGATCCAGATCGGGTCTTGGCTACAATAGTCAGGATGAGAAAAGAAAAAATAGACAACGCAATTTTGAATCAAGGACCAAAACTGGACCTAAATTCAGAAAAGGACAGACCATAGTTTCTTCTACTCACCTTGAACCGGCAAAGCCAGAATCCAGTGCAGTGAAACAGCCGAGTAAATCATCATATCAACCAATTAAAGGCAAAGGCTTACTGAAAGGTAAGGGACGACTTTACCTTTCAGTAGATGATTGGAATGTTGCACCTGCAAAATACAAGAAGAAACCATTTCATGATATGCAACATGTGGTTAGGAAAAGCCAACTAGGCATGTTCCTGGAGACCAGAAGCAATATGGAAATAAGTTTCCTCCTGCATATTGGAGAGTGAAAAAGGATTCAAATGCACCATAAAGTAGAGAAAAGTATCAGAATACCTTTAGTAGAAATATTAGAAGTTATTCTTCCATGCCTTATACATACGAATTTGATGACTTCAATTATCCAAAAAGAAAATCCTTTTGATACACACTTGGAGTAGGAGGCATGACTGCAAACAGGTATGGACCAAACAGTGTTGGGTACCTAAGCATACTTAATTTGTTTTGTAGGATGTCTGGTACATAGACAGTGGATGTTCCAGGCACATGACAGGGAATAAAGGATAGCTGACTGATTTTAAAGCTTTTGATGGACCCAAAGTAACACTTGGAGGCAAAGAAAACCCAGGAAAATTTAATAGGGAAGGCATAATACTCAAAAACAGTTTGAAAATTCAAAATGTGGCTTATGTTAAAGGACTGAATTTCAATCTTCCGAGTATCAGTCAATTCTGTGACAAAGGCTACAATGTGCACTTCAACAAAGAAGGATGCATGGTGATCCACAGCCAAACCAACACAGTTGTACTTGCAGGAAGAAGAAAAGATAACATGTATGTGGTAGATTGGAAGACATCAAAGGCTGAAACATGTTTGCTTGTCAAAAATACGCAATCAACCAGCTGGATTTGGCATAGAAGATTGAATCATCTCAACTTCAAGACCATCAACACACTGTCAAAGAACAAGCTAGTTGAAGGACTTCCAAAGATCACTTTCAAAAGGAAAGCCTCTGTGATGCATGTCAAAAAGGGAAGCAAATCAAAATCTCTTTCAAGTCAAAGCCTTATCAATCTACATCAAGAATTTTACATTTGTTGCACATGGATCTTTTTGGACCTGTCACACCAGTAAGTGTAAGTGGAAATAAGTACACTCTAGTGGTGGTGGATGACTTTTCCAAATTCACTTGGACCATATTCATGAACAAGAAAAGAAAGACACTCAAAAAGCTACCAGATTTGCTAAGAAGAATTCAAAATGAAAAAGAACTGAAGATCATCAAGATCAGATCAGATAGAGGCACATAATTTCTAAATGAAATTATCAGAACCTACTCTAAAGAAAATGGAGTACTACATCAACTTTCAGAAGTAGGGACTCCACAACAAAATAGTGTAGCAGAAAGAAGAAACATGACACTCAAAGAAGCAGCCAGAACAATGATTGCAGAAGCATGCTTACCAAAGAGATTTTGGGCTGAAGCAGCAAATACAACATGCTATACTCAACATAGATCAATCATCAACAAACATCATGGAAAAACACCATATGAAAAATGGAATGGAAGAAAACCTAATATCTCACATTTACATATGTTTGGTTCTAAATGTTTTGTTTTGAACAAGAATCAATTACATACTTTTGATGAAAAAGATGATGAAGCAATCTTTATGGGATACTCAGACACAAGCGAAGCCTTCAGAGTACTCAACAAAAGAACTTTGGTGCTTGAAGAGTCAATCCATGTGGTTTTTGATGAACCAAACACAAATGGTGAAAGTCTACAAGATCTTGAAGAAGAAGCTAAACACATACAAGCTTATATTAACACAACAGTACCAGCTACCATTCTGGATCAAGATGACACACCTATCATAGCAACACAAGAAGCACCAACACAAGAACATGAAGTTGATGCACAAGATGAAGTTGTGGAAGAACCAACTGAAGAGCATCTTCAACCTGACCTAAATTGGCTAAGAGATCCTCTTGAAGACAGGTCATTGGAGATAATCATACAGGAGTTAAAACCAGAAGACAACTGGAAAGAATGCTAACATGTTTTCTATCATAGGTGGAACCCAAAATAATAGATAATGCAATTCAAGATGCTGATTGGATTATAGCCATGCAAGAACAGCTAAATGTATTTGAAAAAAATAAGGTCTTGTAACTTGTTGACAGACCAGACATGGCCAACATCATTGGAACAAAATGGGTGTTCAGAAACAAGATGGATGAACAAGGAACAGTTGTTAGAAACAAAGCAAGGCTAGTTGCAAAAGGCTACTCACAAGCAGAAGGAATAGATTATGATGAAACATTTTCACCAGTAGCATGATTGGAAGCAATCTGACTCTTTCTAGCCTTTGCAGCTCATAAAGACTTCAAAGTTTAACAAATGGATGTCAAGAGTGCATTTCTGAATGGACTTTTGGAAGAAGAAGTATATGTGGAACAACCCCTAGTTTCCAACTCAAAGGGAAGGAAGACTAAGTGTACAAACTCAAAAAGGCACTTTATGGACTCCAATAGGCACCTAGAGCCTGGTATGTGACACTCTCACAATTTTTGATAACAACAGATTCAACAAAGAGACTGTCGATAAAAATATTTTCAAGCTAAAAGAAGGAACAAGCACTTTGTTAGTTCAAATCTATGTTGATGACATCATCTATGGATCAGAAGATGAGAAGCTATGAGAGAAGTTTGCAAATCTGATGAATAGCAAATTTCAGATGAGTATGATCGGAGAACTAAATTACTTTCACGGTCTACAAGTGAAGCAAATGAAGGATGGTATCTTCATCAATCAAGCAAAGTATACAAAAGACCTGATACACAAATATTGTATGGATACAAGTGGCACATCAGATACACCAATGTGTGCAAGAGTTATTCTTGGAAAAGATGAAAGTGGAAAGGATGTTGATCAAAAGCTTTATAGTGGGATCATTGGGTCTCTACTCTATCTAATTGCAAGCAGACCTGATATAGCAACTGCAGTAGGAGTGTATGCAAGATTCTAATCTCAACCAAAGGAATCTCACCTAGTAGCATCTAAAAGAATCATCAAATACCTGAAGAACACCATAAATGTTAGGATTTGGTATCCAAAAGATGGAGGATTCAAACTGATATCATATTCAGACTCAGACTATGCTGGATGCAAGATAGATAGAAAAAGCACATCTAGAACTTGCCAAATGCTAGGAAACAGACTAGTATCATGGTTTAGCAAAAAGAAAAATTCTATATCCACATCAACAGCTGAAGCATAATATATAGCAGCAGGTAGCTATTGTGCACAAGTGTTGTGGATCAGACAACAACTAAGGGACTATGGAATGGAGGAGAGGACAATTCCAACAATGTGTGATAACACAAGTGCAATATCCATCACTAAAAATCCAGTACAACACTCAAGAACAAAACATATTGATGTGAGACATCATTTTATCAGAGATCATGTAGAAAAAAGGAGATGTTATTCTAAGATATATACCAACTAAAGACAAATTGGCTGACATCTTCACAAAACCACTCAGTCATGAAAGATTCAGCAAGTTGAGAACTGAGTTGGGAATGATAGAAATTGATTAAGTTCTAAGGAGCAGCTAACTTGAGTAATCGGCTAAGTAACTTCACCAGCTGACTGAATCTTTGCCACTTCGGGTGCACTTATTTGGAAGGTAAGGCACTGGTACCCAACGAAGTTAACTTCACTGATCGTTAGGAACAGTTTTAGACAGCAACTCAGTAAAGGAGTCACTAAACCGGCAGAGTGACCAGCCAAGTTGCTCCACCAATATACATCTTGGAGAATACAGCAAAGTAAAGTGTGAACAAAATCAACTTTATACTTGTGCAAAATCAGTTGATTAATGGAGAATAATTTTATGGGAGATTGCACACGTGGATCTTGTATTGCAAATCATGGAAGTTATATTTTGCATTAAGGTATAATGGCAATGCCTCGAAACCCGGGATTTATCATTACATTCCTCAATCCACTCCCCCACTACACTCAAATACCATGATTATATACATAAAATCACGCCATTACGTCACAAAATTCTTCCATATTTAACCACGTCCACACTACTCAAATAATCCTATATAAACAATACTTAGAGATTTTTCAGAATTCTTTACGCTCCATTGCAATTCATAAACCCTACTCTCTCTGAAAAATCAAAGCTTTTTCTCAAATCTCAAACATATTCACAAAATGGCTTCATCCTCTTCAAACCCTCAAACTAGAAAACAATATGAGAAGTCAATTGCCACTGGATCGTTCTTTCAAGAAGAACACTACTTAAAGCTATGTGGAAATGATGAAGAAGGACAAAGATTGGCGACTGATGCAAAAACCTAAGATTGCTGACTTTCCTCAATCCTCCCATCAAGGACATTTGCTATGAAAGCCTCATCTCTTTTTGGAAAACTGCCAAGTTTGTTTCTGGGCTATTTGTTGAGAAAGTTGTTTAAATGGGTGAAGATAGGATTGTTGCATCTCGTCAATGGTATGTAGTGGTCATTACAAAGAAAGGTAATCCGTAAACACATTAAACTCTCAAATAAAGGTCAAGCAAAAGTGGCTTTTATTCCACAAAACTTGGATGGATTCTGGGTAACAATTGCTAGAACGGAGAACCCAGGCTCTAAGAAATTCATTTGCCTTAGATCCGCCTTGAAGAAACCCTTCAATGAATTCAGTGGTCTAGTTGGAAAGACAATTGAAGGCAAGCTAGGGGCAAATAAAGCCATGACAGAGGCTGGAATACGCCTTGTGGGAATCATCTACAACAGTCTGGAGTTTAATTGGGCCAGCTATTTCCTCCTAAGAATCAAAGAGCAAATCCTGGGAGAGGCCAATGCCACTAAAAAGGGGCTAGCAGAAGGAAAGAAGAAAAATGGAATCTTCCGGGTGAAGAAGTCCTATGGAATTCAGTTACACTATCTGTTACAATGTCTGCAAGTTCCTGTTATCAAACTCAATAAACTATATGACTCCCAAATCATGTTTACCTATGTGAAACAGAAAAAGGTAGCAGGAGGTGAGAAGAGAAAGCAAACATGAAGCAACACCTCCGGCCAAAGAAAGAAACAAAAAGTTCAAAGAAATTTGGACAAAGAGGATTTTGGAAAGTTAATCGATGAAGAAGAAAAAGAGGAATTGGTAGAATAGGTATAACAACAAGAGGAAGAAGATAGTAGTGAGGTTGATCAACTTAAAAATAAAGAAGTGTAAGAAGAAAATGGAGATGATGAAGAAACTTAAGAGGAAGCAGCAGATACATCTGACAGAGACATTGATGATAGAATTGCTGCATATCTCTAATGGAAGGAGAGTGATTCCAGACTTCAGCTTCAAAATTCAGAACATATGCTTAATGAAGAAGCTTGGTTCTTTGATTTTTTTTAGGATCACAACCTTGGTCGGTGTACTTGATGAATCCCCACTATGGGATATGGTTGATGCAGCAAAGGCAAAAATACTTCCAACTTCTGATAAAGAAAATGGTGAATCAGATGATGAGGGTGATGATCACGATAATGATGATGGTGATGATCATGATGATGGTGATGATCCACATAATGATGATGTTGGCCACGATAAAGAGGTTGAACAAACAGCTGATGCAATTGATGATAACTTCCTCTTGAGTACATTTCTACAAACACAAGAGCCAGCAAAGTCAACTCCACCAGCTAAGGCAACACCATCAGCTCAATCATATGATCATAAGACCATAGAAGCTGCTACCACTTCTGAACTGGTTCCACATGCTCCACAACTGTCTGTTGACATTACGGCTGAACCAACAACAGTGTTGGACATTGGATTAGCTGTTGCCACTCCAGCCAATGAAACTCCCGGAAAAGGGCAAGGGGGAATAGGAGACAGTGCTGCCCCAGAAATAACTTCTACTAAGATACTTGAAGTAGAAGCTGGTGTAGATGTCACTCAACCGACAACACACCAACAAGAACCAGCTGAGCTACCTACCACTTTGCTGCACCGAGACAGATGACAGCAAACAGAACCAGAACCAGCTAATACCCATCACAAATGTGCTTTACTGTCCATTAGCATATCAAATGAGGCTTTTCGAAAAGCAGTAGATCTGTTGGCTGAAGAACTGGAACAACAAGCAATGTATCTCATATCTATGACTATGGCATTTAAAGATGAGAGCCACTCCATAGATAAAAGATTTCAGGCTATTGTGGGGTACATTGATGCACAAAATGTTGTTGTGCAAAGGCTGGGCGACTTGATGCGCCAGATGAACATAAGTTTCACCAACAATATTACAAGCCTTAGACAGCATGTTTCTTAAGAAAATGAGTCAATGACAATAGCTTTTGGCACAAGATTTGGCAGTGTGACCAGGAAGTTGTCTGATCATGATAACAGATTCACATCTATTGAATCTAAACTAGTCACTCTCATTGGTACAGCTGAAGCTACAAATAGTATCCTGCTACAACATAGGGATGATGCTGCCAAAAAGGGGGAAGAAGCTAATAAGCCTGAAGGATCAACAGTTAGACCCTTAAATTTTACTGAGGAATAGCTAAGAGCAAGGGACAGAGAGTTGAGAATCAGAAATGAAGCTGAAGAACAGCCACGGGAGGCTAGAGAGGAGAGGGAAAAGGCCTCAAATGAACCTTGCATAGGATTCCCTCGTCCTATCCAAAGAAGAGATGACAACAGAGATAGACCTAAAATGCAGCAAAGGCCGGGATCCAATCAGCAAAGAGGCTCAATGAGTCTACACTGATCAAGCACCGGTAGAGGCAGCAGCAGTACTAGACATGCTGGCGAGAAAAGAGCTTTCTCCTGCAAAACAAATTAAGTAGTTTTTGGTACCCATATCTGTTTGGGTCCTTTTTGATTAGTTTTTGTATTTATGTAAGTCTTAGATGACTTATCAGTTTTATCCTTATACCTTTCTTGATGTTTCGGCTGAGTATGGTCAGTTTCCACAAGATTCTGCTTTTTGGACTCGAACATCTTTTAATTGAGGATTTTGTGGAACTGAGTGATCGTAGGTCCATTCCAGTCTTCATCAGTGGGAAAAAGTCTTCCTTTCCCCCTGAATATGGTATTCCATGAATGATATTCATTCCTTGACGTATGAGACTTGAATGTTCTTTTAAGCGATCTCTCGATCGATTCGCTTTATCGACCTTACGAGTTTTTCTATCGAATCGCCGGGTTTGTGGATTGCCACTAACTGATTTTACAGTTTTGTCAGTTTTAGGTCACGGCTGTGCTGATTAATTGTCAGTTCTAACAATATTGTCAGTTTTCTTAGTTCTTGACTTTTGTGCAACTACAAACTTTGGTGCAATTGTACTAGGTCTGAACTTAGAATACTACTGACTGTCAAACCCTAAACCAGTTCTGTCTCCAACTTGTTTACCTGGTTTGAACTAAATACTTGGAATTGGGTCAACTGATGATTCTGCTATGTTTATTAATTTTGTTAGTTCATCAACTATGCAATTCTCCTTGATTCCATTGTTAGCCTTGATAAGATTAATCTCAACATTCAATCTTAGAACTTCAGCTTCAACAAATCTTTTTCCTTTTTGACATTCTCATAATTCTTTTGTATTTCCTCTAATTCCTTTATGAGTATGTCCAAGTCCGTGTTAAAATCTTCATTTCGATGATTGTTCATGGCAGTGTGACAGCTGGATATAGAGGCATTTACCTCGTGATGTTCGTTAGATAAATTTTCAGTTCTTGATTCTTCATCTTCTATTATCTGCTTTCCTTTATCTAATCCAGCATTGTTGCTTGTTAGGTTAGTTCCAAAAAGTATGATTTATTCTTCACTTTAACCATGATCATTTCCTCCAAAGCTTATGGGTAAAATTTCAACATTATCTTCATTGTTTGTAATGAGTGGATCTTCAATGAATGTTTCGATCAACTTTTCTTGAGTATTAGCCACCAGAGCCTGAAATTTACTTTTGTATTCATCAATCTCAAAAAGGAACAACTGAGCATATTTCTAAAATTATTATGTGATTCCATGATGCAATAACTGAAGGAAATCAGTCAGAAATAACTGTTACCCAGTTACATCAAACTGATAGAACTCAGTTGGAGATCTCTTCAAGGTAGAAGATTTGTTCCGATACTAATTGTTGGTATCGGGAATAACTGAAGCTCAGTTATCCCAAGCAAACAACTTCATATAAAGATTCAGCTATGAATCTCCTCGGAATAGAAGCACTGCTCCGATACCAAGTGTTGGTCCCTTGGAAATGCTAATACAAGTTTAGAGGGGGAGGGTTGAATAAACTAAGTAAGTAAGTAAGACAGAGATTATAGAGGTTCCAGGTGGTGTAATCCTGTCAATCATCTCATCCCCTGTGATGTAGGAGGCCAAATTCACTATCTTCTTGAGGTTTACAGTTACAAGACACAAAGTAAATTCTAAATGCTTGATTGTCCTTCACTAATCCTTAGCTTCACAATCTCCCAGCTTCAGTCTTCAACAAGTGGAATTGATGTTTGACTAAGCTTCCTACACTGGTCCTTAAAGGGTAGAATTGCCTCTTCCCTAGGTATACACAAACACAGTCTTCCTGACTGCACTCAACTGTCCTTCACACCTTTTTGGTGTTTCACAGTCTGAACCTTTGATAAATCAAAGTTGAGACTTGAATCAATAACTATGATTCAAATTGTGTTTCGAGCTTCTTCTTCTTCTAGATATAAAATATGCTCAGGCTCGTTGTTTCTCTTCTAGTGTTGTTCTTGATCATTCCTTGAATGCTTATAACCACTTGAAGATTTCTTGATCTTGCAATAATGTATTTAGCATGAATTCTCTTGTTTTACTTTCCCCTTTTAGATTATCTTTCTTGACTAGATTAAATCTTAGAATTCCCCACTTCTAATTGTGATAGAAGTAATATATTTATAGGGGTTTCACCAATGGTTAGATGAAATCGAACGTTAGAACTTGAATTCTTGTATCCGTTAGTGGTCCTGCTTATCCTGATATATGTCAGTGTCCTTTCTGACATTTCTATGTGTTTGATAAAGTTGCTATCTTTATAACGGTCGATTTTCTTTCATATTTCCTTGCTCATCATGAAAACTTGTCTAAGTCGGCCATTTGAAGAGCATTAATCGAAGCTTTTACTCTTCTTCAAAAACTCAGTACTCCATTTCTCATCTGATTATTATAGACTAAATCAGAGTACACCAAAACTTATAACTTAGCTAATATATCATTGTCCTTATGATACTTAGTCCTCCTGTCAAAATCCATAAAGTCAGTTCCGGTCATCACAGACTTTCCTGAATTCTAACTTTACAGTCTCGTCATAAGTCTTCAAAATGGAGTTTGAACCCTCAGTTCTTCAATCTTCAATAATCGAATCGATCCTCGCTTCTTCTTGATTCTAGATAAGTCAACCGAGTATGTGTCCCTCAGCGAACTTACCTTCTTCAGTTTTTCAGTGGGTGTGCTCTTAGTCAGTTCTCAAAGCTGGTTAATCTTCGGCTTATGAACTCAGATCAACAAGTCAGTTTCTCATTTCCTCAGTTCTAAACCTAGATCTATTAAAGATCTTGTCTGATATAACTTATACAATTATCAGACTATATTAAATCCTATACATTGATTTCTATACATCTTTTTGCTTTGCACTATAACAGTTAGTTATGACACTTCATCAATGGGGTTAAACAAAACTATTACAATAACTGATTATTCATCATCAAAACATAAATTTTATTTCTAACAAGAGCTCACCATGGTTTGGTAACATTGTTAATTATTTCACACACGGTTATATTCCATCTCATTGGACATGACAAAAGAAAAAGAAAATTTTCCATGATTTGAAATTCCATTATTAGGAGAAACCGGAACTTTTTCGGAGGTGTTCAGATGGCATCATTAGGAGATGCGATCCTAATAATGAAATTTTGAGTCTACTATCCTTTTGCCATGGATGTGAAGTTGGAGACCACCACGGTGGATGTAAAACCGCTTATTACAATGTTGTTTTTATTGGCCTACGTTATATAAAGATGCAAATCATTATACAAGATCTTATGAGTCATGCCAGAAATGGGGAAATGTATCTTAGAAGATGAAATGCCTCTCCACCCCATTTCGGAGTGTGAGTTGTTTGATGTATGGGGCATATATTTTATGGGCCCATTTCCACCATCGTTTGGTAACAAGTTTATTTTTGTAATGGTCGATTATGTATCTAAATGGGTTAAAGCCCAAGCTCTTTCCACCAATGTTGCCGGAGTACTGATGAAGTTCATTAAAAAGAACATATTCACAAGATTTGGCACTTCTCGGGCCATCGTTAGTGATAGAGGATCCCACTTTTGTAATCAACCATTCACCAAACTACTTGAAGAGCACGGTGTGAAGATTGGTACACTGTATCACCCACATATGAGTGGTCAAGTGGAAGTTTCTAACCGAGAAGTGAAAAGGATCATTGAAAAAATGGTAGATGCTAACCGCAAAAATTGGTCAGTGAAGCTTGATGATGCATTGTGGGCATATAAACCGGCTTTTAAAACACCCATTGGTTGCTCGCTCTATAAATTAATCTTTGGAAAATCTTGTCATCTTCCGGTTGAGTTAGAGCACCGAGCATTCTGGGCTATCAAGTTTCTTAACTTCGATCCCAAAGCTGTTGGTGACCATAGATTGCTCCAACTAACGGAACTTGAGGAATTTCGCTTAGATGCTTATGAAAACGCCCGTATGTAGAAGGAATGGATGAAGTCCTTTCATGATAAAAAGATCTTTTGTCGTGAGTTCCATGTAGGTGACAGGGTGCTTTTGTATAATTCACGTTTGAAGTTGTTTCCAGGAAAGTTGAAATCTAGGTGGACATGGCCATTTAAAGTAACAAAGGTATACGCATCCGGAGCAGTGGAGCTCACTGATGAGAAGATGACATTCTTAGCAAATGGACACCGAGTGAAGCTATTCGTTGAAGAGGAAGGCATCCCACAAATGGAGGAGGTGATGTTTCTTACCGACCCTCCATCCGAATAATTGCATGGCATAGTCTAGCTATAGACAATAAATTTAGCAACCCCAGGTACTATCTTTCTTTTAACTTCTTATGCATCAACTTTGGTAGGTTTGTGTGCCTATGTGCTACATGCTTAAGCGGTATTAGTGGGTGGTGTCCCCTTCGATCAATCTGTATAATTCTATTATCCCTATTGTATAATCGCGTTGAGCAAACGACGTTAACTAAAATTGCTACTGGGAGGCAACCCGCAAAAACTTTATTTTGTGTCCAGCATGCTTTGTTCAGTATGATGGATATAACATATGTGTAGTAAGAACCTTCTTTTACCTCTCAGTATGGGAATAGTTACCAAACACCACGCTATTTTTAATTTCTGAATAGTCCCGGCACACACCATGCTTATTACGGCTCATGCCATATTTGGTTGCAAGAGGCAGAAACCGGTTTAATCTACAGTCTGCACCGAATATGTTTCTGCTCACACCGTAGAGTTCCCGGCATGCGCCGTGAAGAGCAGTTTCAAAAATCGGAATTGATCTTTTTCTTTGACCCTAATTCAGGGAAACCACCATTCTCCTCTATTACACCCTCAATCTTTGACCCCAACCTTCTATCTTCCCATTAACGTTTATAACTTCCAACCCTAATTCAGGGAAACCACCATTCTCCTCCCTCGTACACCCACCGCCGTCACCCTATCTCTCGCTCCTCTTCTCTCTTTTCCCTCTCCTCAACAACTCACTCAAGAAGGGCAATTTGGTGTACACGAAGGGAACAACATCTATTTCCGGTGGAGAAACATCTATTTCTGGAGGCTGCATCTTCATTATCACGGTAACCATTCCCTTAGTCAATTTAATTTTAATTCCGTCATTTTCCTTATTTTATTCAGTTCAAACACAAGCCGGAGGATGGGTTTAATTGTTGTCTTGGTTTGGTTGTTGTTATTATTGTTTCCACCACCACCCTAAGATGTCAGATCAAACTCCTCATAGTTGTAAGACTCAATCTGGCAAAAAGCATAAAATTGTACTTGTCCCTACACCACAATTTCAAGCCTTAACCCCTGCCGTGCAGGATGTTCTTTTTGGGAGAACCACCTCTACCGCAGCCCATGCGAATTTCGATCAATATTTCAGTCAGTGTCCTCTACTCCTAGAACGTGGTATCCACTATGGCCATATTAGCGGTAACCTAACCAAAATCATCAGTGATCGCCTTCGGGGTACACTTGCCGCCAAGCGCGTTGAACTCATTAATCACACTATTGTTGCCGAGTTTTATTCATTGTTATCAATTGCTACCCCTGGTGAGGCTAATGAGGTTAATTCTGTTAACATTCGCACTAGCACAGTTACTTTTTATCCTAAGGTCATAAACGACTTATACGGTATCCCTGACATTCTAACAGACACAGAGTATAACACTGTTTGGGGACTCGATAATCCATCTAATGTATAGACTAGGGCTTCTGCGTTTCAGCAGAGGGTTGACCCTACAGCTGTGTGGATTCAAGGCAGATTCAATTTTGGAAACACAACGAGGGAAATTCGAGCTCTTAAACATTTTCTGAGTCACAATGTGTCCCTCACTCGTCACATTTCTAGTTTCACTTTTGAGGAATCCTGTCTCGCTTCTGCCATTTTGCAAGGTAATCTGGTCGATGTAGGCAGTATCATCCAGGCAAAGGCCATAGATTTTGCCGAGCAGTGTAGGACAGATGGTAATATGCCCTTCCTCAATCCTATCTCTGCCCTCTGCACCCTCCATCAATTCACACCCCTTCCGAGTGATAAGTAATGTCCCCGTCTACAGTTCTGATTGGACCGCACCTTCCTAGGACCCCTCCTCACCGGTCACCACCTCCTTCTGTCACTCAATTGCCGTCATCCAGTGTCCCACCTTAGTCTGCCCTATCTTATAGTCAAATCACCTCACATTCTAGACCTTCCACTCAAGATCTTGCTTTGACTGGCAGACTTGACTTTCAGGACTCAGAGTTAGCCTTCCTGCGTGGCAACCTGGCTGCTATGAGCGCCAACATGACTTTGGGTTTTGAAAGGTCTTGTCAGTGGGCTTATGATCTGCGTATTGGTCTACAAGGGCAGCGTGCTTTTCTGGCTAACCAAAACCAGCTTTTTACCCAATATGATAACCAGCACGCGAACTATTTTGAAACTGCTTACACCCTACCTGATTGGCTGCCCGCTATTCCCATCTTTACCCTCACCAGTATTATCCATCCTCCTCCTTTTCCGCGACTAGTGGTGGTGTGCCTTGGTCATTTTGCACAGGTACAGTTTCAGAGACCTTTTCTATGGCTGGGATGAGCGTACCTCTTTCTATGGAATCACTCAATTCGGGTCTGGGTACTTTGGGTTTGGAGAGTTCGGTGGTGTTGTCCACTGTTGGTGCTAGTTCAGGACCGTCTGCTACTACTTTTGCTTCTTCTGAGCCCATCGAGATGCTCAGTAATCCTTATGGAGCTGACTTGCAAGGAGCCGGTCTACTGAGTAAGATAAGTTTCGCTCCGACTAGCACTATGGGTTTGCAAGGCAGGGATATCGAGTGTACTTCTCATGTTGTTGACGTGGACGAGGACGATACTTGAGATTTTAACATTATCATTTTAATTTTTAATAATTCGTGTGATGGCCATATGTGGCCTTAACTTTTATTTCACTTGCTTGCTACTCTCTGTCGTTTTGTCATTTCACTTTATATTTGGGTCAAATACATTTTCCATTGAGTATTTGTTTCTTTTCTCTGTTGATTTGATTTATCTCTTAGCCTAGTTTGTGTAGCCTGCATGCTTTTAAGATTCTGATTATGTGATCATGGCTCGCACCGTGACTAGTCCGGTCTACGGCGTGTACATTCTTTGTTTTCCCACACGCTTTTTATTGGGGGAATGAGGGGGAAGGACATAAATATTTCATCAATTGAGTAGAAGGACAGTTTTTTGAAACTTTTGCATAAAGGACAAAACTATTTATTCATCGTCGAAATTCACTTGTGTTCAAATTCTTTGCTTAAATTCATCGACTAAATTCATCGTCGAAATTCACTAATTTTCAAAATTCATCGTCGAAATTCACTAATTTTCGGGATTCACCGTTAAATTCACCGATTTCGGGATTCACTGAGGAGATTCACCGATTTTCGGGATTCATTTGTTTGTCCTTCTCGCTATAAAAATTATGCGATTGTCTTTCTCCCTATAAAAATATGTAGTTGTCCTGTTACTTAAAAATATTTCAGATTGTGTCCTTATCCCTAATTTTCCACTTTTTATTATGGATTGTGCCGAAATTCTAGCCGACGTGCACCGTGCCAGTTTTCTTCATTTGAGAGCCGCTGTCAAATCTGCAGAGCCTAATGCTAGCCTTTCGTCTCCCGGTTTGCGCCATAAAGTGCCTCGGCGTACGCCGTGAAGTACTATTTCTCAACAGAGTTTATTTGATAATTGTTGCCACATTTCCCTCCAAATTTCCTATATAACTTCCACCCGTATTGTCTTCTATCTGCCACCAAAAACTTTCAGTCCACTTCTTTTTTACCCATTACTCATTTATCATGTCTTCCAATGAAATATCTCGCACTCTGATGATCCAAAAATCTTCTCCTTCTAATTTAGGGTTCTTACTCATGGTGATACCCTGGAAAAACTCTCAGAATATGAAGATTAAAATGAGGGGATTTGTTTAGGGGTGATGTAGACTGCACTTGAGATGTTGTTTGTCAAGCTGCCTACGTATCCAACTATTGAATTGGAATCAAGTCTTCGTAGTTCCTTAGGGATAGTTTATATAGAGGGGCTTACGCCCTAGGGTTAGATGCGGCGTGTTGGTGATTGGCACAGATTAACATATTCCCTAAGGAAAAGGATTGTGATTTATTAATCTCCTTGATTATAGGAGATAATTATAGCATTCAAATATTCGTATTAGTGATAAGGATTGGAGCCATTATGGCTCAAGGTTATTTTGCAGTTATCTAATTATTGCACGCGTGAAGAATAAGGATAGGCACGGGCTCTGGCCGAATCCAGCCGGACTGAGGGAACTGACCTATGGGAATCGGGGACGATGGCCGGGCTCAGGTCTGAGAACTTATACGGAATGTCTGATCACCCGAGGTTCGGTCCAAGGTTCCCAGATTTATGAGGCTGAGGATATTCGATCTAATGGAGGGTCGGATACGAGCCCATGGATTGAAGATTATGAAGCGGATAGCCGAGCCCCCTGGGCCTGTTACTAGGAAGTCAAATATGGTTTCTCTCTACACCAAGTGCTGTGTCACTAAAGAGGTGCCACGTGGGCTCGCCTATTTTCTGGCGGCATCATAAGCCCCCTAGATCCAGTCGACCCTGTGTTGGTCGGTTCGGATCTGCAGAGGTGGTGGTTCGGCATGGATGCTCTATAATGTGAGTTTTAAAGTTAGATTGGAGGGTTTCCAGGTGGCGAGACTAGTTATGACGCATTATAGTTATTTTGGGAAACGATGCGCCGTTGCCTACTTAGCGTAAATTGAGGCCGTTTTTCGAGGTAAGTGGGAGGTTACCCACCGGTCCTATTAATTGTCACTTCATTTGTAGTTACGTTTCCTTGTTATCACTTGGTAATCATTCTTATTGCATCCCTCTCTTTCCCTTTCTCCGCCTATTCCTATATGTCTGATTTATATGAGGGAGAGCCACTTACTCCTACGATAGAAGCAGCAATCAGGGAGTCCTAGACCAGGCCTGTGATCTTTGAAGAGATTCCTTGGGTTCCTCCCCAACCATTATCCTTTGCTTCTTCTTTGGCGCCATCGTTAGATACTTTCAATCATTCCTTGAGGTATAAGATTCAAAAGGCTACTCAGGACATTATGGGGAGCCATGGGCTGTCCTCAGCTTTAACGCAAAGCAGCATGGAGTACATCTGTCAGGAGTACGGAATAAATCGTGAAGAATTCGCTCATTTGCTTCCTGCGGAGCCTCGTTCCTTCGCCTTACATCCTCCGGAGGGGTACTTCACCGTTTACGAGGCCCAGTTGAAAGCGGTTTTGAGGCTTCCGTTATGTCTTGCGTTGGTGGAAATACTGCGCTACGGATTAGGTGCATCTCAGTTAGCTCCTTCGGGAGTTAGGACCGTTATAGGTTTCGTTGTACTCTGCCGTGTAGCCGAGGTGCATTTCTCTGTGAGCCTTTTCTGATCTTTCTATCGCTTAGACCAGTGCCCGCGGCCGAGAGGATGGTACCCCTTCTCTCGCCGATCGGGGGTTCCTGAGATGATGCTTGAAGGCCCTAAGTATAGAAAGTGGCGAGGGCGTTTCTTTTTTATTCGAGACCGTGGGGATTCTAAGCTGGGGCGGTGGAACCCAAGCACCTTACAAAAGGACGAGTGCCCACGGCTTCCGGACTCTACTAAGGTGGATGCAATTCGGAATGCTGGGGTTGTTTTGAGATTGTGTGAGCTGACGTTCGAGCTGATCACCGCGGCACGGCTGGATGATGTGGGGCCCGATCCTTATCATCCTCTGGACGATGTCTGTTAGATGTAATATCATCGGATCAATAATAGATTGACCCGATTACGCAGCGGAAGCATCAGATCTAGATATAAACGAAAAACAAAGAACATAAATTAAAGATCCAACTACAAGGGGGTTTGGATTTTACCTTTTTATGGTGCTTAACTCCAAGATCAAAAGTAGTATCCACGCAAGTTGAGAAGCCACAGCCTTCCAACGTGTGTCTCCCAGCAACACCAGGTGGATGGTGTTTCCCGCCGCCGGACCTCCTTGATATGCTACCGGAATAATCACGAAGATTATTCCAACTCGAAACCCGAAGAAAATATGGCCGAAAATTCAAAGCCACTCTCTTCCAATATAGCGTGTTGTATGTGTGTGTCAAAAGGCTTGGAATAACTCTCTTTATATAGGAGAGTAAAACTTAACCTCCAAGGATTAAATAATTAAGAGATAATTATTACATTAATCCTTTATTCCAAATAAAAGATAAATAAAATTATTATCCCAAACAAATTAGGATAAATCATATTATTATCTAATATTCCATGAATTATCAATTAACAAATAAAAGATAAATCACATGTCAAATAATTATCCAAGAAAACTAATTCCTTGATAACTAAATAATAAAAACATGCGCCCCACTTATTAAACAATTAAGGTCCACGCATTTTTCTATATTTGACCAATGAGGTCAAAAGGTCAACACACTTATTTGGGCCGAGTCCATAAAAATTTCTTTTCCGTGTATTTAATTATCTAGTCCAACTAAATAATTAATCCACATATCAAATTAAATAGCCCAACACACTATTTAATTATAATTGAGGTGAAACGACGAGAAATCCAATTATGCTATTTTGGGAGCCACGTCGGGGACCATGGACCCATATTCAGTAGCTACAATAAATTAAATAAAATTATTCGTCGGACAGAATAATTATATTCAACCTATTAATTCCGGGATTACACCACCATAAACCCGAAACTGAACTCTATCGAATATAGATAACTTACACTCAGTTTATGAGTCGAAAGTGTCCACTGATATAATCATTACATATGGATAAATCCTCCTCAGACTGTTCACTTCGAGTCGGGATATTTCCGTAAACCCTTCTCGAAACATATTATCCTTATTTACCATTAACCCCCCAGTGATCAATTAGTTCACATATCCGACTAGTAGCTAATTAGTCTAAATATGAACTCGGTGATCGATCGTTTCTAGGGTTAACAAATAAGTGGAAGCTCGTCTGCATCTACTTCCCGAGGAAGGAATGGATTCCATATCTGTGATAACACAAACTACTCACTCATTCTAGAATAGAGCCAACGAGAAGTGTTGGACCACATACTACGAAGTGATCCTTACTAACACATTAAACTATACCCCAGCCTAGTAAATGTCTGCAGATCACCTCAGATTGAGATTAATCCATATATGATCATCTTGTGATTCGATAAGACTTCTCGATTACGGAATTATATCGAGAACTCAAACCAAATCGGTCCAGCCCTATATGATTATCATCATATATAAATGCCCCACTAGGTACCCTATTACCGATAGTCCGGATAAGACTGTCACACCTAAAGTGTTCTGGGCGCATTAATAGAAAATTAATCATGAGACCCGTACTAAGATTAATAAACGCTATGGACTAAGTTAATTTTAAGTACATCTCACCAACTCAATCCTCTTGTGTATAGCCATACACTGAGTTATGTGATTACATAAACGAGGTACTTTGGGTTTTCAGTAGTGTCTTAATTATAAGCATACATGCATATAATAAGATGAATTATTAATTCTGTCCTAAAACAATTACATAATTGTCTTTCGGGCACTACGCCCAACAATCTCTCACTTGCACGAAAGGCAAGTGGATTAATTGTTTTAGAGCACACCCTTTATATATATATCTACAACATTCTCCCACTTGCTCAAAACAAGTGAGACATATCCCTAAAAATCATACCCTCCAAGCGCATCTTAGTAATTCTTCCTTCCAAGCACCACCGGAGTGTGCCGCCGCAGGGTAGGTCAGTGACCCGGCGCGTACTTAGAATCCGAATACCATGTGACTCGGTACAATGATCAGGTAGGTTGGTGGCTTGAGGCAATCTTTGGGATCGAAACGTCGCCCTTCCATCTGATCCGGTGGTACGATTTCAATATGCTTATGACCTCTAGCGACTGCAAAATCCTTATGAGCTACCTCTCCAATGTTTTCACAAAGGGATGGTACTGGATAATACGTTATCACAAGAGTAAACACTGAGACCGAGATCGATTTAACGATCATCCTCAATCTGACCTAAAGCCAGAATCAGTGTTATCACTTATATTCTAGTTTGCACCTGAATATACTAGCATATTGTTCCTCATTCTCCCGAAGAGACTTGAGGATTCACTAAACATCCCATTTAGAATTCATCTGCAGGTTTAAACAAGCATTCCTGAGAGGTAGGGTAGACTACATCGTTAATGCTGCTTAAATGCAAGAACGTCTTAACCAAGTGATGAATGGATGGGATTGCCAATGAACGATTCTCGTGAATTTCACCGAATCAAAATCTTTTAGAATGAATCCCGATGGCATGTCAGATTCTGACTTCAGATAACACACCCATGTTGTTCCCAACTGTTTCAGTGTTACCATTCACAAACACTAATCTACATACTACTTTACTAATATTGACGCCTAGTCTACAAAAGTCTTATCAACATTCTGGTCAAGTCCACATAATAAAATATATGACTTTGAAATGACCTAGAGGTTTGCTTTAATCCCCGAAGGATATAAGCTATGGGCAGCATCCCGCCAAAGGTTCTTTCGAATAAATTAAGATACCGTTAGTCTCGCAAAAAGTCTTAGGAATCACCCCTATTTTCTGCGTTTTAACGAATCCATTATTTGTTCTTAGCTAAAACCATTCATTCGAATGAATTTGATTCCGTTGTTCGGCAAGGAAGTCTTAGGGAATCACCCCTATCTCTCGCTTTCTGACGAAATCAAGCAAGACTGAGTGATAAGAGAGATCACGGTCTGGTTAACTCTCTACCTTTTAGGGAATCACCCCTAAATTTCTCAGCTTTGCGTTGAAAGTTAAACTTTCCTTTTCATTCGACTCTTCTCCGTGTAGTTCCAATTACTCCCACTGGGCATGAGATACTCAGGTGGTTCTACAAGAGTTTCAACAGAATTGGAGTATCATACTCCATTCACAGGGTTATGGCTTTTAAGCCAACCTCTATGATCAGGATCCTATACAGTCCATGAAGGACTATAGGTCATCAATCTACCTTATAGACCATAAAGTCCTGCAATGGGTAATGAACAAACCATACTCCTACTGCATTCGGGGTGGAGTGATATACTGATCTCGTTTAGTAGTTTTATTAGTGTTTTCACCAACTGCTGGTGTTGGATGTGGACTGAACAAATCAGTTACTAACATCTTGAGTACAAATACTTCAAGATCTAAGATTGTTATTTATATACTCAATCAGACCGAGTTTGATAGTATCACCGTCATTCTCTGATTTTACGAGTTTTATAACAAATCTTTACTCAATGCATTAAGATATTTCATGCTCCGAACATGCACGCAAAATTTCCAGTCCTACCTTCAAGCACTCGGTGCTAAATGCCTCTATTTACGGAAGTGGGGTGAACCGAATTCACTCTTTTATCCACAAATGCGTAGGCATCTTTTAGGTAAACTTCTCGGTATTTCGTAAACCGTTATTTTGCAACCAATATCTTAAATGAGTTCAGCAGCGTATCATAGCACATCAATAACTATGTAAGGCAAATTTGTGGTGTATCCCTCAGTGAAAACATTCCACTGGGAGGCAGGCCGAGCATCAGTCCCGAAGACTACACGATAAACTATTTCTGAGTATGGAATACTCTATCTCTGGTGAAATCATAGATTTCCTCCAAATATTTTGGATAAACTTACAGAGTCTCGAATAGTTGTCAGACAACATGTCACTATTTCAAAAACTCCCACTAGCTTGTATCTTTCATATGACCCCGAAGGTTGATATGAACAAGCTATGTAACTTCTTTAAATCTATTACCCTTTCCCGATTGAAAAGGAAAACATAGGCATTGTTCATTTGAGACAGTGTTCCTTTGACTGGGAGATAGGAATCACCCTAAGCCAGTCTTCAGATCTTGTCTTTAGGGAATATGCACTAATTAATAGAATAGAAAGAAGCGTTTATCAAAATACGGACACCATTTGCGTTTATATAGTTTAAGATGTGTTACATATACCTATTCAACATTTCTTAATGGTTCTGACTTTATCAAACAAAAGTCCGAGTCTTGGGTTCGTGTATACGAATGTTATATTTATCGTCAATAAGACAAACAAATTATCCTATTGAAAAGAATACGTTTGTTCCAACGAATCCAAAAGCAGTAAAATGAATTTTTCGTGATACTCAAGAATTGAATCCGAGATTCATTTCCTTATATCACTCCCACTAGTCTATCTGAAATAACTGCCTGTTGTCTATTTTATTTATCGTTTAATGCAAAGCTACCTAGTTCTTCCAAAGAACATAGCTTTTGAGAAAATTTAGGATGCATTGGAAAGTGATCCGAAATCACTTTCCTTATCCTCTAATTTCAAATTCATTAATTTTTCGGTTTAGCATTAAAACTACTTAGTTTGGATGACTAACACGTATAAACATTATTTCCCATTCTCGACTTTCCTTAAATGAAAACAGTCTTGAACTAGCAGTTCGTTCGAGTAGACTCTATTCTTGAACTGTGGGATGTTCAGTGTTACTTGCTTGGACTATCGATTTTTCTAATCAACAAATCATAAGACCAAAGGTCCCACTAGTTTATCGGTTCCAAATACCGTCTAACTAGCAACACTTTGTTCGAATGGTTTGAGAGATCATAATAAAGCTCTCACTAGTTTATCGGTTCCAAATACCGTCTAACTAGAAACACTTTGTATTTATGATTTTCAAGATTAGAACACCACCTAGAACTAAGCTCCCACTAGTTTATCAGTTCCAAATACTGTCTAACTAGCAATGCTGTGTTCATGATGTTTCAAAGATTATAAAATCTCCAGAACTAAGCTCCCACTAGTTTATCAGTTCCAAATACTGTCTAACTAGCAACGCTTTTATTCTTGTTTTTCCAATGGAAAAACTCTTGTGTGATCCATTACACATTTCTAATGATTCAGAAAAACAACAAATCATAAGGCTAAGGCTCCCATTAGTTTATCGGTTCCAAATACCGTCTAACTATCAACGCCTTATGTATATGATTTTCCAATCTTTCAATTTAAAATTTTGTTGTGTAATTACACTTTTAAAATTCCTATATCATCTTTTGTAAACTAAGTATGGTCGTCTCTCGTTCAACACGAGTGACACCCGTGACATACCTATACTATGTCACTTAAGTTTTTAAAGGCTCAAGTGAAAAATCTCTTCCGAAAAGTTAACTGCATTTTTTGATAATTACAGCGTACTTGTTACTCTCCACATTTTTAATGAAGTCCTATTACTAACAGTGTAGTAACCTAGAGATTTAGTTGTAAACAAAATGACAGAAACTTAAATTCAAAAAATAAATTTTAACTACTAGATTTTTATTTTAGGAATTATAAACTTGTTAAAAGTCTATCCTACCATTCGAAGGATTTAATCTCACACCTCAGTGCCGCCGCAGGGTCAGTCAAAGAGGCGACGATTAAACTAAGACAATCTCTCTCAATGATTAATCTTCGAGAATCAAACATCTCACGGGAATCAGACATCCCGGACCTTAATCATTGATTACCTTCCTTTTCTAGCCTAGATATTTCGAAAATATCCATAAAGAGTGTGACCTACTATATCAGATCTCAAAGTACACCCCGAGTATACCGCCGTAGGGTCGGTCAATGACTCAACGAGTACCCGAAATCCTATCCTTTCGGAAACCAAGCCTTGAATTTTGATAGGGGTGAACACCACCCGCAGGGGTCCGGAATCAAAGCGGCTCGAGGCGTCACCCTTCTCTCACGTGCTTGCATTTATAGTAGAGGCCGTGGGGTTGGCTGTTGCCTTCCCCGCTCCCACTCAATATTTTGAAAAAGTGGTGGGTTTACTAATTACGGTTGCGGTCTTGACAATAAGAAACAATAAATCAAAGTACTCCGAATAGGGTCGGTTATGTAGGCAAGCCTACGCCGTCTTATTCGTTGGAACATATGTGACAGTTGCCAATCCGGCAAGAGAAGCCCCGTTTAGCCCGAAGGTTTATCGGCTATGCTAAGTCCTGTTGAACTGGTGTAACGTACATCACACGTGGAGGGGAGTCGATTGAGCCGAAGCTCGGTTGAACTCGCCCAACCATGGTTAGACCATTTCCGAACCCATGTACTAAGATTCTCCGATTTCTAAATTGTAACGCAAAGCGTAATCTCATTTCTGTTTAAGGTGGGTTCACTAAGAAGCCATCACCGAAAAGCTCAACGATTTATCCAAGTGGGATTCACCGAGAATCCATCACTAAAATCGTAACGATTGACAAAACCCGGGTCATCGGTTATTATAATTAGTTACTTATTATTTAACTACCACATATTAAGTTAATATGCATTCATTCTAATTATTCGAGTTATACACGTCTATTTTTATTCGAAATTAAAAACAACGTGTATGCATTGGAGTGGAATCATGAAGATGCAAGTCATGGAAATTTTCCGGTTTTAAGCACGTAATCTTGATCAAACACAAAATTATACTGAAAAGTAAACACCGAGATGGACCGTTGGTACCCCCGACTAACTATTTTCTAAGGAAAAGTAAAATTTATACTATGTCTTCAAGTCTTGATCTTCGAATATTGAACTCGAACCGCCGGATCACGAACCATGAACACCCGAGAGGAGAAAGGCTTTTTAATTAAATAAACTAATATTATTATAATTATTAAAAACCCTTTTAATTTTTATTTTTTTGTTGTTGCGGCTGTACATAAAAAATAATTCCATAAGATTTTATTTTTTTTTAATATAATTTTCTGCCAATACGTTGAATGTATAAAGAAAATTTGATAACCAAAAAAAATTTGATTCAGCCGCCAAAAAAACCCTAGCCGCATGCTAATTTATAAAAAAAAAACAGACTTATAGCGATGCTTTTCAGCGTCGCAGAAAATCCTATAGCAGTTTTTTGTTAAAAAAAAAAAGGTTTTTAACCGTTTCTTGATAGCAATCTGATTGTAGGATCTAGATCAAAGCTTCAACTTTTATTGATTCAGCAATTGACTTAAGCTTATACGAATTCAAGCTAGCGTTTTTCCGATCTGATTGTATAAAACGTGGACTATTTGGAAATAAACCGAAAGTAACAACAATAATCAATCTCGGATTATTGTCTCGTGATAATCCTATCTCAGGAAAACCACCCAACTATTCTATCTCAGAATAATTGAAAGAAACTCCAATCTCTGAAAAGTTTCTTGATTAAAAACTAGGGTTTAATCTCCAAAATAATCCGAGTATTCCATTCAGCAAACAAAGGAATAAATAGCAGCAAGAAGAAACGCCCTAGATGCTATTGGCGCCAACATGGGCCTATAAGGCCTTATTATGATTCTAACTTAATTAAAATAAAGCCCAACTAAATAACATAATTAAAAGTCCATAAAACAATCTGAATTTAATAAGCATAGGCATCCCACACTTGGGCTTCAGCTCATCAAGCCCAATCAGTAACGAATAGGCTTAAAGTAGTTGGATCATCAATCCTCAAAGCCTAATTCTCCTTTCCAACATCTTGGACCAGCTTTGCATAAGCTTCTCGAGCCTTCTTCTCTTGAAAACGTGTAATAGGTCCATCTCGAACAATAATAGGATCCTTGGGATTGTGAATGCGTGGCTGATCATCGTGGAGTGCATCATTTCTCCTCGTTCATACCTTGGGTTTCGCCTTGATTTTCAACTTTTCAGCATGATCTTCATATTTCGAGCCCGGAACATCAAAATTACAATAAAAGATGCTACTTTTACATAATTTCGAAAAAAAAGACATTAAAAAAAATACAATTCCTATGCTCAATTGTTGCTAAACAAAGGAGCTACAAAATAGATCTACGGGTAAACAATACCAACCCAATCCATATTTTCAACCACAACATTCACAAGCATACAACATGATTAATTTCGAATTTTACCATAAAAAAACGAAATAAAAACATCTAAAACATGCTTTTCCACTCCAAGATCTAAAATTCATTTACTTTGATCGTTAGATCAAAAGCTCCGATACCACTTGTTAGATGTAATATCCTCGGATCAATCATAGATTGACCCGATTATGCAGCGGAAGCATCGGATCTAGATCTAAATGAAAAACAAAGAACATAAATTAAAGATCCAACTACAAGGGGGTTTGGATTTTACCTTTTTATGGTGCTTAACTCCAAGATCAAAAGTAGTATCCATGCAAGTTGAGAAGCCACAGCCTTCCAACGTGTGTCTCCCAGCAACACCATGTGGATGGTGTTTCCCGCCGCCGGACCTCCTTGATATGCTACCGGAATAATCCTGAAGATTATTCCAACTCGAAACCCGAAGAAAATATGGCTGAAAATTATAAGCCACTCTCTTCCAATATGGCGTGTTGTATGTGTGTGTCAAAAGGCTTGGAAGAACTCTCTTTATATAGGAGAGTAAAACTTAACCTCCAAGGATTAAATAATTAAGAGATAATTATTACATTAATCCTTTATTCCAAATAAAAGATAAATAAAATAATTATACCAAACAAATTAGGATAAATCATATTATTATCTAATATTCCATGAATTATCAATTAATAAATAAAAGATAAATCACATGTCAAATAATTATCCAAGAAAACTAAATCCTTGATAACTAAATAATAAAAACATGCGCCCCACTTATTAAACAATTAAAGTCCACGCATTTTTCTATATTTGACCAATGAGGTCAAAAGGTCAACACACTTATTTGGGCCGAGTCCACGAAATTTTTTTTCCCGTGTATTTAATTATCTAGTCCAACTAAACAATTAATCCACATATCAAATTAAATAGCCCAACACACTATTTAATTATAATTGAGGTGAAACGACGAGAAATCCAATTATGCTATTTTGGGAGCCACGTTGGGGACCATGGACCCATATTCAGTAGCTATAATAAATTAAATAAAATTATTAAATCAGATTGAATAATTATATTCAACCTATTAATTCGGGATTACACCACCATAAACCCAAACCGAACCCTATCGAATATAGATAACTTTACATCGAATTTATGAGTCGCCTAAAGCGTCCACCGATATAATCATTACCTACGGATAAATCCTCCATAGACTGTTCACTTCGAGTCGGGATATTTCCGTAAACCTTTCTCGAAACATATTATCCTTATTTACCATTAACCCCTCAGTGATCAATTAGTTCACATATCTGACTAGTAGCTAATTAGTCTAAATATGAACTCGGCCGATCGATCAGTTTCTAGGGTTAACAAATAAGGGAACTTTCTGTCTACTTCCTGAGGGAAGGAATGGATTCCATATCTGTGATAACACAGACTACTCACTCATTCTAGAATAGAGCCAACGAGAAGTGTTGGACCACATACTACGAAGTGATCCTTACTAACACATCAAACTCTACCACAGTCTAAGCAGTTGTCTGTGATCATCTCAGGATTGAGATTAATCCATATATGATCATCTTGTGATTTGATAAGATTTCTCGATTACGGAATTATATCGAGAACTCAAACCAAATCGGTCCAGCCCTATATGATTATCATCAGATATAAATGCCCTACTAGGTACCCTATTACTGATAGTCCGGATGAGACTGTCACACCTAAAGTGTTCTGGGTGCATTAATAGCAAATTAATCATGAGACCCGTACTCAGATGAATAAACGCTACGGACTAAGTTAATTTTAAGTACATCTCACCAACTCAATCTTCTTGTGTATAGCCATACACTGAGTTATGTGATTACATAAACGATGTACTTAGGTTTTCAGTAGTGTCTTAATTATAAGCATACATGCATATAATAAGATGAATTATTATGTCCTAAAACATTTACATAATTGTCTTTCGGGCACTACACCCAACAATGTCTGCCGTGAATTGGGTAAGGTCTGTTTCTATTCCGTACGCTGTATGATGATGGTATGTAACTTGTTTTCTTTCTTGCAGTGTGGACTTTGGCCGGTCTTCTGGCCCCTGATCCTGGAGTAGGAGCAGGGCCTTCACCCACCTGGATGATCAAGACTACCGCTCTTGAAGGTCGGCGTTTGTCTACAAGGGTAGTGAGGTCACTTGCTTGACCCCACACGACTAACCTATTGCCTGAGCTGGAGGATTTTCCTCGTCCAAAGAATGTGGGTATTCCTACCATAGCGGTGGACGATGGAGGGAATAGGGAGGAGGACGAAGACGAGGAGGAGTAGCCTAAGACTCCTCTAGTATGTCGATCCTCTCGTTCTAGGTCGAAAGATGTGTGTTCAGATGAGAGAGGGGAAAAGAGATGCCGAGCAGTTATAGGGTTGGGCTCGGAAGATTGTGGTGATGGTGCATCTGGAGTTCGTCATGAGGAGGTTAGGGCCGATCTCTCCCTCTCACCTCCTTCGGCCGACGAGACATAGAATTTTTCTCATATGTCCATCATGGAGCTGACCGATGCAGGCTTCTCGGCCATGAGATGGGTAATTTTATCTTGTCGCACATCTGGCACCTATCTTGCCTGAGCCATCTTGACTATACGTTGTGCTTTTTCAGGGGTCAATTTTAGGTGAAGAGATCTTCTATCGTCTGGCGCACTCAGCTGCCGCTCAGCAGAAAAGGACTCTTGTTCTGAAGTCAAAAGATGACCGAATAAAAGAACTTGAAGAGCGCTTGCGGATACAAGCAGAACAGACCAAGGATTTAAGGTCCGAGTATGAAGTTCGCCTTCAAGAGTTTATGAACGAACATCTAGAGAGAGAAGCCGGGGTAGGGGGTCATGTTTCAAGGTTTCGGAGAGAGCTTTCGTCCGCCGAGGCGGCTGTTCGAGCTTTCCCCGCTCGTCTTCAGGAGGCTTCCGACCAAGCTGTTAGCGATTATAAATCTTCTCCTCGCCTGGTTGAATCTTTGAAGCGGTTGCTGAGTCCTGTTGTGGGGGCTAGTTATATGCGGGGAGTGGACGATTGTCGGGCCTATCCCCAGACCTTACAATCGACAGTTTGGCTCACCCCTTCCTGTACGCTCCTAACACCGAATCAGAATACTCTGTTCGGGTTAAAGAGTTTCAAGCAGAGGTGGATCTTGAAGCGAAGTATCCTCTATGAGAATAACTCCTAACTATTTATAGTAGATGTTGTAATTTATGATTGTCAAGGGTTTAATGAAAATTTTTGGTTTAATTTGTTTAGTTGCTCTGTTTTTGTTTGTTCTTTTGTTTGTTTGTTTGGTAATATGGTAGTCCCCTGGTACGGTATGCCTATGATTATTAAGGTATGGCGTACTAGAATAGTTTGGAAATTGATTGCGCAATCGGTTTGTGTAGAAATCATATAGGCAAGGCCAGTTCGGACTGACGACTTGCCTAAAAAGGGTAGGCGAGCAGGGCCAGGCTAGTGCTGACTTCTCAACGAGCAAGGCTAGATCGGACTGGCGTCTTGCCTAAAATGCGGAATGGGCCATGTCAGGCTAGTGCTGACTTCTCGACGGCCACGGCCAGATCAGACTGGCGGTTTGCCTAAAAAAGATCACAAAGCTGTAACAAGATGTTATATGGATAACAATAATGGCAATTTTAATCAAGAATAACAGGGAGCAAAAACAGAATGTAAATAACACCTAGGTAGAAGCCGATTGCATGGCACTTTTCATGCATAGAACTTCCGTAGGTTGTTGGCGTGCCAGCTCCTGAGGATGGTTTTCCCCCAAGAGTCTGCTAACTGATACACACATTTTCCATGCACTTTTACCACTTTGTATGGTCCCTCCCAGTTCGGGTCTAGCTTACCTTCAGGACCTTGTTTGCTAACTGCTTTCTCTCGGAGGACCAGATGTCCCTCCCTGAAGTATGAGTGCTTCACCTTGCTGTCGTAGTATTGAGAGATTCTTTGTTTGTATTTTGCCATTTGGATGAATGCTATGTCCCTATTTTCTTCTAGGTCGTCCTTGGCGTGTCAGAGTTCAGCTTCCATATCCATTTTTTCATATAGTTCAAGCCTTGGTGAGGGTAGTCAAATCTCAGCGGGTATGACGGACTCACTTCCATAAGTCAGGGAGAAGGGTGTTGCTCCTGTAGCTGAATTTGGGGTCGTTCGGTATGCCCATAGGATGTTCGGCAGATGCTCTACCCAACCTTCTATTTCCTCTTCAAGCCTTTTCTTTAGGCCGACTTAGATCTGTCGATTAGTTTGTTCGATCTGCCCGTTAGCTTCAGAAATTCCTAACTTTGCGCACCAAGATTGGACACCTCTATCTTCGAACTGCATTCCATTGTCCGATGTCAAAGCCTTTGGAATTCTATATCTACAGACAACGATCTTCCAGATAAACTTCTGAATGACCTTCATAGTGATCTTGGTGATGGGTTTAGCTTCCACCCACTTGGTGAAGTAGTCCACGGATACTACCAGAAATCGGATATTACCCGGTGCCAGGGGTAGGGGTCCGACCAGGTCGACCCCCCATTGATCGAATGGCCAGGCTGTGACCAGGGGTGTCATCTGTTGTGAGTCTAGATGAGATATGTTGCTATGTACTTGGCATGATTTACATCCACGGATGAGGTCTTCGGCATCTTGCTGCATGGTCGGCCAATAGTAGCCGAACAGTCTGCATTTGCGTGCTAACGTTCGAGCCCCCGGAAAGCTTTAAGTTGGGCGTTGGCTATGGCTAAGTATTTCTTCATAGGATCTTCCTTGGCCTCATACTCTCCCTTCACATGATTGACTATCAATTGGGAATCGCTATATACTTGTATGTTCTTTGCTCCCAATTTAGCAGCTTAAGTGAGTCCGGTGATCAGAGCTTCATACTCGGCCTCGTTATTGGTGGCTGGGAATCCGAACCAAAGTGCATATAGGAATTCTTCACCATTTGGGCTGATAAGCAGAAGGCCCGCGCCAGCTCCGCCTTTGTTAGAGGCCCCGTTGACGTACAACGTCTAATACTCGATCTCGACTTTTGACTGATTTTGCTCAATAATGATGGCTGTCTCCTCGGCAAGAAAGTCTGCTAGCACTTGCGATTTGTGACAGCTGTTCGGGGGCGGAAATCAAGGTCGTATTCAGCTAAATCTACTACCCATTTCACCAAACATCCTGACGTTTTTGGTCGGGACAAGATCTGCCGAAGAGGCTGGTCGGTAATCACAATTATTGGGTATGCCTGGAAGTAAGGTCTTAGCTTTCGGGATGCGTGCACTAGGGATAGTGCTAGCTTTTTGGAATCGGAGTTTCTGATCTCTGGGCCACGAAGAGCTTTGCTAATGTAAAAGATCGGTTTTTGGGCACTATCTTGCTCTTTGATAAGGACCGCACTGATGGCTTCGTCACATACTTCCAGGTAGATGAATAGGATATCCCCCAGTTGTGGTGATGTCAACGTGGGTAGTTCGGCCAAATACGTTTTTCATTCTTCGAAGGCCTTTTGGCAGTTTTCATCCCACTTGAACGGGTTAGCTTGCTTTAGAATCTTGAAAAAAGAGAGAGCTCGTTTAGCCGACTTGGACAGGAAGCGCCCGAGTGCGGCCATCCTTCCTGTTGACCTCTGTACTTCTTTAAGACTTCTTGGTGTCGGCATAGTCCTCAATGCGTCAACTTTGTCTGTGTTTGCTCTGATACCTTCTTGTGATATCATATAACCCAAGAACTTTCCGGTCCGAACCCCGAACATACATTTCTTGGGGTTAAGCTTCATTTGTGAGGCTTTGAGTACCTCAAAAACTTCTCTTACGTCTGCCAAGTATTACTCCAGGGACTTGCTCTTGATTAAAATGTCATCCACGTATTCTTCCATACACTTCCCAATCTGATCCTTAAATATTTTATTGACTGCCCTTTGGTAGGTCGCTCCAGCATTTTGAGGCCGAATGGCATGGTCCTGTAACAATATGTGCCAAACTCGGTGATGATTGAGATTTTTTCAGCATCACGGGGATCCATAACGATCTGATGGTACCCTCTGTAAGCATCCAGAAAACCGAATATTCCAAAGCCTATGGTCGAATCCACCATTCGATCTATGTGGGGTAGGGGATAACAATCCTTCAGGGAAGCTTGGTTGAGGTCGGTAAAGTCTACACACATCCTCCAGCTGCCGTCTGGTTTCTTTACTAGGACAAGTTTCACCAGCCACTCGGGGTAGCTCACCTCCCGAATGATGTTGGCTTGAAGTAGCTTAGTTACCTCCTTCTGTACGACGTCTATCCGTTCTTGGGCGAAGTGTGTCTTTTTCTGTCGGATAGGCTTCCGAGCCGGGTCAGCGTTTAGCTGATGCTTGGCCAAATTTGGGGATAATCCTAGTATTTCCTCCGTCGTGCAGGCGAACACAACCATGAATTCCTTTAGTAAGGCTACTAGTTGTTCCTTGGCGAGCTGGGAATCCATACTCCCACCTCGATGGTTCGGTCCTCTCGGCCTTCCAACATACAAACTTCTTCTGTTTTGTCATCCGAAGACAATGTTTCCTCGCGTTCGGGCAGTAGTTCTTCAACGGGAACCGGCGCAGTTCTGATGTCCCCGTCTATTTCTGAAGTAACACAACTTCTTACCTGACCCATGTCGCCTACGATCTCCACGGGGTCCCCATTGGCTAAAAATCTTAGGTTATTGTGTGCAAGTGACACGACGGCTTGTAAGTCGATCAACGGAAGGCGCCCTAACACTATATTATAAGGGGACGGAGCTTTAACCAGCACATTCTCAACTGGAAGAGTTCGTCCAAGCGGAGGCCGACTGAAGGTGGTTGAGAGGACAATGGTACCCTCAGGATACAGAGGTGAATCGGCAAAGCCGAAGAAGGGGGTAGTTGCTGGAGTTAATTAAAAGCTATTCAAACGCATTAGAAGCAATGTAGAGTGGTACATGATACTAACCGCACTTCCGGTGTCAATGCAGATGCACCTTACCAGATTTTGCTCCACCATGGCTTCGATCACAAGGCCACTGTTGTTGGCTTCCATAGGAATGGGATCTACGACGTTGTACACCACCTCCTTGAGAAATATTTGCTTTTTCCAGGGTATTGAGGTTCCCGATTATTGATCACGTTTTCGTGTTGAGGCATGGCCGCTGTATTCTCCGGAGATAGTATTCACGCTCTTCATCTTCAGACAGGTTCCACAGAAGAGTTATTCACTAGCAAAAGGCCCTCATTCTAGCGCCAATTGACGATCCAAAAATCGTCTCCTTCTAATTTAGGGTTCTTACTCTTGGTGATAGCCTGGAGAAACTCTGAAAATATGAAGATTAAAATGAGGGGATTTGTTTAGGGGTGATTTAGACTGCACTAGAGATGTTGTTTCTCAAGCTTCCTACATATCCAATAGTTGAATTGGAATTAAGTCTTCGTAGTTCTTTAGGGATAGTTTATATAGAGGGGCTTATGTCCTAGGGTTTGATGCGGCGTGTTGGTGATTGGCACAGATTAACGTATTCCCTAAGGAAAAGGATTGTTGTGATTTATTAATCTCCTTGATTATAGGAGATAATTATTGCATTCAAATATTCGTATTAGTGATAAGGATTGGAGCCATTATGGCTCAAAGTTGTCTTGCAGGTATCTAATTATTGAACGTGTGAAGAATAAGGATAGGCACGGGCTCTGGCCGAATCGAGCCAGACTGAGGGAACTGACATACGGGAATCGGGGACGATGGCTGGGCTCACGTCTGAGAACTTATACGGAATGTCTGATCACCCGAGGTTCGGTCCAAGGTTCCCAGATTTATGAGGCTGAGGATATTCGATCTAATGGAGGGTCGGATACGAGCCCAGGGATTGGAGATTATGAAGCGGATAGCCGAGCCCCCTGGGCATGTTACTAGGAAGTCAAGTATGGTTTCTCTCTACACCAAGTGCTGGGTCACTAAAGAGGTGCCACGTGGGCACGCCCATTTTCTGGCAGCATCACACTCCTTCCCCATCCCTCACTCCACCCTTCTCCCAAAGTGTTGAGTCTTCCTCCGAATACACCCATCCTCGTTCTCCACCCTCTATCTTTAAGTATGGCTCGGAGATAGCCATTAACCACTATATCCACTTCTTTAGTCGTGCTCCAATTCAATTTGAGAAAGGGCTCAAGCAGGGGCGGCGGCAAATGGAAGCATTTGGGTCACTTGACCAAAATCTGAAATTAAAAAACAATTCAGTGTATTTTTTTACATTATTTAAAAATTTTATGTACTAATATCTACTAACTACCCGCTAAAATTTTTAAATATCGACTCTTGACCCATAATTATACATATATTTTTCATATTTGAAACTTGTAATACGATGTGTCATTACCGATTCGGCACCGTGTCACACATTTCGCGGCTTACCACAGGCTCAACAATAGCAAGCTTGATGAGTTCTCCAAAGTTAGAGTCACTTGGGGTGGCTGGTCTCGTTTAGTCCACGCTCCGCATGGCCACGTAAACGTCCTTATGGTGCAAGATTTTTACTCAGTCCTCTATAAAACCTGCTGGGTCCATGATACTCACATGGTTGCTATGCGTGGTGTCCACATCCCCTTCCATCCTAGTATCATCAACTCAGTTTTCCATTTTTCCGAGGACTCGGCACCACCCATGACCCATTATGACCAGATGTGGTACCTCGATAACAGTCACAACTTTGCTTCTTCTATCTATGAGACCACCCGCACTCTATTTCCTTCCAACTGTGGCCCTGCCGATAGCCTCACTACTGCAGACCTTGACAGTGATGCACGTGCTTGGAAGCATTTTATCAACTCACGTGTCCTACCATCCCAGCTCTTTTCCAAAACTTTTGATGAGGAACTTCTACTCCAGTACGCTATTAGGGTCGGTGCGCTCGTTAACTGGGGTGCTCTCATCCACATGGCTGCTACTCAGTTTGCTACCGCTCAGCATCACCCATGCCAGCCGCTTTCTTTCGCCTGGTTGAACTCCCATCTGTGCACTCGTGTAGCTGGACTACTTTCCCGCCCTGGTGATGAGATTCTCCCCAGCCGTGTGACCCGGTCTGGTATACTTCCCATCGACCCCCTGGAGGTTCTTCCACTCCACCCGTCTCGAGTTCTGATGATGATGATGAATGATGATGTTTTTTGTGTTGGTTGGCTATGTCGGTTTGCTGCTGTCAATCATTTCAGAATTTTGTATCAATAAGGCGTTTAGCGCCATTTCCTCCTAGTTGATGTTTCATATATATGCATGCTTGTACTTTCCCTTTCTTGCATTATTGTATAATATGTTGGAGAAAAAGCCCTTTTAAAGGGTTGAAAGGTCAACTTTATCACGATTTACGGATAGACTCCGATGTATGTCATCGAGAGTTAATGATATCATTAAATACTCCATACGGAGTAGTTGATGATGGGCTTTTGAATCACTCGATTCGGATGTCGGGTGAATGAGAAATTAATGGCTAAAGTTGGTAGAAAATATGTAGGAGATGGGTGTTGAAGGGAGGACCTCATCCCATTCTCTCACATAGGTAACTTGAGGCTTGTGAGGGAGGACTTAGATTATTCCACACGCGCGCGCCGCCGCCGCCGTCCGGCCGGCTCGGCTCGGTTCGGGTGTTACTATTCATTTTTTGGACAAAATTTCTTTATGAAATTAACCATAAAATTAATTTTGGAATATGATTGTGTCATTCGACCAATCAGAATTCATTGAGTCATTTGACCAATCAGAATTCAGACGAGACATTATCCGACCAATCAGATTGCGGGATTTTAATCCCGACATGGCGTGGGGAATAAAGTGGCGCCTAGCTTCTTCCCTTGAGGGAAAAGTCGGCCATTACTTTTCCAAGGGGAAAAGTTTGATGATGTGTTTCGGCCAATCAGATTCAAGTATTGGCTCCTCCTCTCCACTATATAAAGGATCCCTATGAATGAGATTTAGATCATCGAATTTTCTCTTGTGTCTTTCCACCACAAAGAGTCAGTCATATAGATCTAGATATTGAGTCGAAGAGAAGGCGGAGCACTCTGTAAGTTCGCCGGAGCTCGGATTTTTGAAGTGCCTCTAATTCCGAGACGTATAGCCGTTGTATCTTAGGAGACATTTGCTACTACCGTGGGCACCATACCGGAGCAATTGTCTTAAGGAAAGAGTAACTACTCACCTCGGTTTGTCTTAGTCCTTTATTTTGTGCATACTACCTTTATTGTCTATTGTTTGAATCAGATATGCATGATGATATTTATTTTGTTAGATCTATTAAATAATATGAATTGTAGTATTCACAAGATTTATTTTTTAGATTAATATTCCGTAATTTAATCCATAAATTACGGATCTGTTCGTCAAATCACTTCACACACGATACACTATCCCAACAAGCTTAAGACAAAAGTAGAAGTGTTCTTGCCCCCCCCCCTCAAAACTTGTCTTTCATGGAAGAGGTATTCCAACGCCCCAGGTTGATATCCGAATTATGCTTCACGAAGAAGAAGTGTTCTTGCCACTTCTTTTTGGTTTTATCTTTTCCAGTTACAGGGATAATTGGGGCACTGGCCCTACGGCAGAAATGATACCACTCCCCACTACATTGCGTTAACTTGCATTGGTAGAAATTCCTAAATAACGTTACTGTGAAGGGAGTGGTGTTCAGACGACACCAGATCATGAAACCTATGAGGAATTTGACGCTATTTGGATGGATCTGACCAACTCCCAACTTGTAATACTTCATTATCTCTACATACCCAGGGGGAAGAGGGAATCTCAACCTACTGTGAAGCTGATCAGCGTATACTGTACAGAAACCCGTTGGGGGACTATAAGCATATTTAGTGGATTTTGGGAGAACAACTTCAAAAGGATCTGTTGGTCCCTTGAAAAGTCTTTGGTTAAGTTTAGAGGGGGGGGCGTGAATAAACTTAACACTAAAACTTTGGAGTTAACACATTCAAGAACTTCCAAGACTCTTTGAAGTTCGATGAGTCTCATTGATAAAATGTAGTCTCTCACCGATTCGATTCATCAATTTCTGCAATGAATTATATCAAAATTAAGCCTTAATACTTGTTGTTAAATATGATACTAAGTATTAGATACTCAGTAGTGTATGTGTGTGATTTCGGTTGCTAGATTCAGTAGGTTGATGTATAAAATAAATTAAGTGCATAATGTAAATGTTGAAAGTAAGTAGGTAGATTTTATAGTGGTTCCAGGTGGTGTAATCTTGTCACCCACTCTTCTCTCTGTGATGTTGGAGGTAATTCACTAGAGATCTTTGATGTTGCGATTACAAAGATTCCTAAGGTTGCTTGTCCTTCACCAATGACTATGGCTTCACAAATCTAAAACCGGGAACATGTAGGATTCTTTGCTCCCGAGTCTTCCACCGGTCCTTGAAGGGTAGGATTGCCTCTTCACCGGCTCCACCACAAACAACGAGTCTTTCACACAAGCGTGCTTCACTTTGTCTTGAGTGATTCTTTATAAAATAAAGATTAAATCTAAAAAATGATTGATTGCAAAGACTTGATTAGGATGATATAATCAGCAGCTTGCAGACTTCAAGTGTGTATAGTTGATGTAGCTTGAATGCAGAATACACTGGAATAATCTTTCTGGATCAGTAGCTTTAAGTTCAGTAAGTTCCGCAGGGTGTTTTTCAGCTTAGAATAGTCTCTTATATATTTCTCTTAAAGTTCATCAATCATCTCTCTTTCTCAGTTGAAGGTCCTCTATTTATAGGTAAGAATGCATGTGACTTGTATTTGAAATTCAAATGTAACCGTTCCTAGTTTTTGTCTCATCTGATTTGCTTTCTGTCACTATTCATGGGGATCGACATCGCCGAAATTCCTTTTTGATGCGATGCAGATCGCCCACGCTTGACTTATAACCATTGGATAAAGATCTGAATCATCCCAACGTTCTTTTAATCTCAGCCCTTGATTTCTTTGATAAGGTAGAGGTAGTTAGCTGTCATTTTCCATGTAATCTTCCAAGTTAATCTTAAATTAATCGAGGTATAATATCAAGAGAGTTCATCATCACTTTGAGATACCTATCGATCACCTAAACAAACAATTTCTTTGTGTATAAAATAAAATGCAGCTGATTTCTTTTATCTAACTTTTAGTTGTGAAGTTAGATTACACATTTTTAAGTATAACCAAGTTCCAAACATCATCCAACTTATGGAACTTAGACCTTCTACACAAGGTATATGCAATCAGTTTAGGTCATCACAGACTTGCCTAAATTCTGATTCCATATCCTTGACTTAAAATACTAAGTTTGATCCCTTAGCCTTCTGTAACTGAGTTTGAGCCCCCAACCTTCGCCTTCGTCTTCGCCAAGAAGAGGTTCCCGACTAGTCTCATCGACCTATCTACCTCATCGATATTGACCAGTCTGCTGATATAAATCAACTGACCATTACAGTGCTTGTTTGATCAAAGCTATTCATAAATCAAACTCTAATAAGCCTATACATTTGATCTAGACATCTTTTTGCCTTTGCACTATAATGGCTAGTCCTGGAACTCATCATCAAAACTAAGAAATAAGTCCAACAATTTCCCCCTTTTTGGTGATGATGCCACTACCCTCACCTAACAGCAAAGCAAAAAGATAAAAACAAAAATAGAACAAATTTCAGTCAATTCTCATTATAATCATTTGTTCACAGTTATTACAGTCTAGATGCAGCAAAGATAAAATATGATAAGTATGCTGATCTACTGTCTTCTTTCTCTTTCTTGTCTAGCCTTCTCCACTTGTTCTTGATAGGCTCTGATTTCTTCTATCATATCCCTCATCCATTAATTTTCAATCAATGTAAAATCAATGTAGGGATTGACTTCTTTCCACCACTTCCATGCTTCAGGCAGGAGAAGATTGATTTGATTCACTCTGAATCCCATTCTCATATATAATTCCTTGAATTCATCAAGTGAGTCCTTTGCTTTTGTGATAGGTAAAGTCCTATCACCTCTGCCACTTCTTCCACCTCTTCCACCTCTGTAGGATGCCATTAAGGCTTTGACTCTTGCTTCCCAAAATTTCAATCCCAAGAAAGATTCTAAACCTTCATGATATCCCTTGTCATGATAAGGTTTCCTTCTGTTATAGTATTCTTTCTTGTATTGTCTCAGGAGATCATCAGTGAGTTGAACTCTTCCAGGTGCAGGTTGCCTAAAAGCATTAGTCTCATCCTCTCATCTTTTCTTAGCAAAAGTTTCTGACCTCTTTTTGCTATCGCTTTGTTTGGCCCTCTTCCCCCTTAGTGACATCATCAACAAACCGGGACAACAGGCCATGAACACTCTCCTGTGTGATTACCAGATTATTCAGTTGACCTTCCATAATTTCAGTTCTTGTGTCAACTGCAGTAATCCTTGATTGCAAAGTCTGCTCCAGTAGATTGATCCTCTCAGTAACTTTAGGATCCAATCCAAAGAGGTGAGATGTTCCAATGACCTCGTGAGCTTAGGTGCTTCAGCAAGCTTGTCAAGTTTCTGATGGATGGATATAAGTTGGTCTTTCAGAAACTTCTCTTTTGCTGTGTTTCCTAACTTGATTCCCCTCACATCTAGTATCATATCATTCACAACATTTTGAGTAGATGTGAAGTTTGAAGCAATCAGACAAGCAGATTGATTCTGCATTTTCATTCACCGATTTCATCGAGTTCTTCAAATCTCTGTTCTTGTCTATCCAGCTTGAGTTCTTAATCGTTGCATATCATGCTTCACAGTCCTTAACTCATTCAATACTTCTACCGGTACCTCACCGGTCATTCTTCCACCAGCACTCTCACTGCCAGTCTCCTCAACATTGTATCTTGTGGCCTCGATTGCTCACGACCATTTCCCAACTCCTATCTAGTCCAGCAGGGTTAGGTCCTTGATATTATTCTAAGATAGGATCAATGGCTGGTTCTTCAAAAATAGGTACAAATGCCTGTGGGGGATCAACATCAACCTTTTCTTCTTCAGGCATTTGGAACTCCTCATCACTAAAGTCATAGTCCAGCAGCTGCTCTTCCTCTTTAACAGCAGTCTGCTGACCATCTTTCCCTTTAGTGGTCTTGACTCCAGTAGGCTCCACTTCAGCAGCCTCTTCAACAACGAGGGTTTCCTCCAAACCCAAAACTGGTTCCAACCTTTGTCCAGGTGCTGATTGTAACTCAAAGAAACTGCACCTCCTGTTCAACCTTTGTGCGAGTCTTTGTTTGTAGCCCAAACAACTGTACCTCCAGTCTTGATATTGAAAAGATTCCTCTGAACTGGCACTGGGTTCACTAATATCTGTAACTCTTTCATCACTTGAATCCAGAGTCTGCTGATCATCAACATGCTCAACAAGTTCTTCAACAAACAAAGGATCTATCTCACCAACCAATCTGTTTGCATCACCATCTATTCCTTCATTGATTTCTGCCTCAATATCATCAATGGTGAGATTTTCCATCACTGCATCCACTTGTCTTTCAATAGACTGTCCAGTACCAGTAGACTGCCTTACAGGTGGATCAACAAACATTGCAGTCCTACTGGTCTCTCCTGGACCAGAGGGATGATTATCATCAGAATCAGATGATGAAGAGTCATCATCATCACCTCTTGGATCCCTGAACTTGATACCCTCCTCTTTCTGTTGTTCATCAAACAAGTCCATCAGCCTTGATTGTAATAAAGAGGTATCAATCAGATCTAGCAAGCTCTCCACTCCCAATTTCTCAAAAACCCATTCTTCAAAGTCCATCATATAGTTCTGCGTTGGGTTTTGTTTCTTATAAAATCCAAACTTCCATTGGAAGTAATCAGCCACCAGCAGGAGTTTTGGATCAACATACCCTTCCTTCCTCTTCTTTTCATGTTTTTCATAGGGCAGGAATGATCATCTGGGAGCTGTTGCCTTACCTTGCTGACCTCCAAAGGTCTCAACAAGTAAGTTCAAAGTTTCTTCCACAGATGCCTCAAGGCTAGTGGGTTGCTCAGATTGTATATTGCTACCCACTACCTCTATCTATATCACACTTGGTTCCTCCTGACTTATATGCTCATCAGCAGGGTTAACAGCAGACTGTTCTTCCCCCTGAACTATTGCAGGAATTGCAGGGTCTTCAACCAATGTGTCACATACCACAGCAGGTGCAGACTCAGTAGTCTGCTATGGTTCTTCACCAAGTTGCTCAACAACAACTTGTGCAGCTTCAGTAGTTTCAGCAGATTCTACAGCAGGCTCTGGTGCAGCAGACTGATGTGTTTCTTCCACAGATTGCTCAACAACAACCTGTTCACTTTCAATAGGCTCAGCAGCCTTAGTTGGGGATTCAACAACATCAACAGCAGGTTCAATCTCGTGAGTTTGTTTGGATATTCAAAGAGTTGCTCAACAACAACCTCTGCATCCTCATTAGGCTTGATAATTGTCAAGGGCTCAGCCTCAATAGCCTCTTCTTCTTCTATTACTTCATCTTCCTTTTCTTGTGCCTTTAGAGCCTCTAAGTTTTTCAATTCGTTCCCCTTTCCAAGTTTCTTCTTGTGAATAATCTCTTTCATTCTCTTGGAAAGTGGCTCATCTTCCCCAATTTCAATCACAGTAGATTTTCTCTTCCTACTGGCTTCTTTCTGTTGTTCCCTCAATATCTCAACAACAATTTTTCTTGCAGCAACAGCAGGGTCAGTAACTTCAACTTCAGCTGGACCCTCAGCAGACTCGAGGAAATTTCTATTTCTTGTGCATTCACAACTGTTTTGAATGCTTCAGTTCCTTCGTTTATTTGAATGTTCCTCCAAAAACTGACAACGTTTGTATATGAAATTGTTTCCAGTCTTATGTTTAGCACATTTTCCAGACCAGCATATCTCCTTATTCTTCGACCAATGTTGATTGCTAGTTCAGTTTGGTTAGCATCAACAACAAAACCTCTAACACTTTTGCTTGATTCAGTCTGAACATCAACCTTTTCCGCCATTGTTTTGAGAAAAATAAGATGAAGAAGATAGATTGTAAATCTGTGTTCACACAGTGTAAAAACAGAGATATAGCAGATTTTGCAAGTAGAGAGAATCTGCTGTGTGTAGGTCTGTATATATAGACAGTGGGTAGTTGTAACTGTCAGTGCACGTACATCCATGTCAACCACGATTAATCTGAGTGAATTCTGTCTTGACACGTATTCCATAACTCCTCCATAACGTTTTGTAACCGTTAGATCGTGTTAACTGTGGTAATAAAAGGTAGAGTAAATATCCCGCCAATTGCTCTTTGACTTTAATAAAGTTTGACTGTGTGACGTTCCATTCAGTAGGGTTGTCCTCAGCAGGGTAGGCTCAGCAGTCTGCTGATAAAGGTGCTTTAGTAGCCTGCTGACAAAGTGACTCTGCTGATCTTTGATTTCTTCTTGTTTTGTTCAATTGATAATACAAGATGAAGTTTAATACCAATGACTGATCTGTCAAGTGAGCTCACCCAACATGACAAAGACCAATCCCCTTGGCAACCTCATTTGCTCAATTGTCCAAACATAAGTACATGGAATTGTTGATACCAATGACTAATCTGCTAAGTGAGCTCACCCATCATAGCAAAGACTAATCCCTTTGTGAATTCCAATTACATTCTTCGATAATCAGTCAACTTTTATAATTCCAAGTTCGAATCCTTAATTTGGCAAATCTTTCACTATCAAGTGGTTTAGTGAAACTATCAGCAAGTTGATCTTCAGTAGGGATATACAGAACCACCACATCTTTCTTTTCAACATGATCTCTTATAAAGTGATGTCTTACATCAATATGCTTGGTTCTTGAGTGCAAAACAGGATTTTCTGTTATTGCAATTGCACTTGTGTTGTCACACATGATTGGAATTTCCTTTTCTTCAATTCCATAATCCCCTAACTGTTGTCTTAACCACAATACTTGTGCACAGCAACTTCCAGCAGCAATGTATTCCGCTTCAGCAGTGGAAGTTGAAATAGAATTCTGTTTCTTGCTAAACTAGGAAACCAGTCTATTTCCCATTAACTGACAGGTTCCTGAGGTGCTTTTTCTATCAATCTTGCATCCAGCATAATCAGAATCTGAGTAGGATATAACTTTGAAGCTTCCATCCTTGGAATACCGTATTCCTACTCCCAAGGTCTCCTTTAGGTACTTGAGAACTCTCTTGACTGCACCTAAATGACTTTCTTTAGGTTTAGATTGAAATCTTGCACAAACACCTACAGCAAAGGATATATCAGTCTCATTGGCGATGAGATACATCAGACTGCCTATCATCCTTCTGTATAAAGTCTGATCAACATCTTTGCCTTCTTTATCTTCATCCAATCTGATATTTGTGCTCATTGGAGTTGAGATCTTGGTACTGTTTTCCATACCAAACTTCTTCAACAACTCCTTGGTATACTTGGTTTGATGAATAAAGATTCCATCTTTCATCTGTTTAACTTGCAATCCCAAAAAGTAGTTCATTTCTCCCATCATACTCATTTGGAACTTGCTCTTCATTAGTGTTGGTCCCTTCAAAAGGCTTTGGTTAAGTTTAGAGGGGTGGGGGTGGGGGTGAATAAACTTAACACTTAAAACTTTGGAGTTAACAATTGCTGCAGCAGTTGACCTCACGGATACTTCAGAGTCTGTTGAGACTTGATAACCTGGCGATAAAATGTGAGTCTACCTGATAGTTGAGGTTGTTGAATTTGTGCAGCGGAATAATATCAAAATTAAGCCTTAATACTTGTTGTTAAATATGATACTAAGTATTAGATACTCAGTAGTGTATATGTGTGATTTCAGTAGCTAGATTCAGTAGGTTGATGTGTAAAATAAACTAAGTGCAGAAAGTAAATGCTGAAAGTAAGTAGGCAAGATTTTATAGTGGTTCCAGGTGGTGTAATCTGTCAGTCCACTCTTCTCCTGTGATGTTGGAGGAAATTCACTAGAGATCTTTGATGTATTTGTTACAAAGATTCCTAAGTTGCTTGTCCTTCACCAATAACTATGGCTTCACAAACTGAAAACTGGGAACAGTAGGAATGCTGCTCCTGAGTCTTCCACTGGTCCTTGAAGGGTAGGATTGCCTCTTCACCAGCTCCACCACAAACAACAGTCTTTCACACCAAAGTGCTTCACTGTCTTCAGCAGGTTCTTTATAAAATAAAGAATGAATCAAGTAAATGATTCGATTAAACAACTTGATTAGGATGATATAATCGGTAGCTTGCAGTCTTCAAGTGTGTATGCTTGATGTAGCTTGAATGTAGAAAACACTTGAAGAATTTCTCTGGATCGCGACTTTAAGTTCAGTAGGTTCAGCAGGGTGTTTTTCAGCTCAGTAATATTTCTTCAAAGTTTGTTAATTTTAATCATCTTGTTTCTGAGTTGAAAGTCCTCTATTTATAGGCAAGAATGCATGTGACTTGTATTTGAAATTCAAATGTAACCGTTCCTTGTTTTTGTCCCATCTGATTTGCATTCTGTCACTATTCATAGGAGTGACACTGTCAGAATTCCTTTTTGTGACAGTGCTGCATCTTCCACCCTTTGACTTGTATCCAATGGATAAAAATATGAATCATCCCAACGTTCTTTTAATCTCAGCCTTTGATTTCCTTGATAAGTCAGAGGTAGTTGGCTGTCCTTATCCATGTAATCTTCCAATAATCTTGAATTAATCGAGGTACATTATCAGCAGGTTCATCAGTCTACTGAGATACCTATCAGTCTGCTGAACTCCAATTTGTTGTGTATACAATACAATGCAGCTGACTTCTTTTATCTAACTTTTATTTGTGAAGTTAGATTACACCTTTTTAATTATAACCAAGTTCCAAACATCATCCAACTTATGGAACTTAGACCTTCTACATAAGGTATATGTGATCAGTTTAGGTCATCACTAACTTGCCTAAATTCTGATCCCATATCCTTGACTTAAATTACTAAGTTTGATCCCTTAGCCTTCTGTAACTGAGTTTGAACCCTCAGCCTTCAGTCTTCAACAGGTTCCTGACTAGTCTACTGACCTATCTACCCTACTGACCTAGACCAGTCTGCTGAGACAAACCAACTGACCATTACAGTGCTTGTTTGATCAAACCTATTCATGAATCAAACTCTAATAAACCTATACATTTGATCTAGACATCTTTTTTCCTTTGCACTATAACAGCTAGTCTGGCACTCATCATCAAAACTAAGAAATAAGACCAACAATTTCCCCCTTTTTGGTGATGATGCCACTACCCTCACCTAACAGCAAAGCAAAAAGATTAAAACAAAAACAGAACAAATATTCATCTTTAATTAAAATCATTTGTTCAAAGATATTACAGTCTAGAATCAGCAAAAATATAATGCAGTTAAAGTATCTTTGATCATCACTGCTCTTCTTTCTCTCTCTTGTCCGGCCTTCTCCACTTGTTCTTGGTAGGCCACGATCTCTTCTATCATATCCTCATCCATTCATTTTCAATCGTGTAAAATCAATGTAGGATTGACTTGTTTCCACCAGGTTCCATGCTTGAGCGGGATAAGATTAATCGATTCTTGTGAATCCAAACTTCATGTATAGTTCCTTTTACTCTTCAAGTGAATCCTTTGCTTTTGTGATAGGCAAGTTCCTATCACCTCTGCCACTTCTTCCACCTCTTCCACCTCTGTTGCTTGCCCTTAAGGCTTTAATCCTTGCCTCCCAAAATTTCAATCCCAAGAAAGAGTTCAGACCTTCATGAAATCCTTTGTCTTGATAAGGTTTCCTCCTGTTGTAATACTCTTTCTTGTATTGTCTAAAAAGATCATCAGTAACTTGCAATCTGCCAGGTGCAGGTTGCCTGAAAGCATTGGTGTCATCTTGCCATCTCTTCTGTGCAAAAAGTCTTGCAGCCTCTTTTGCTGTAGCTGTTTGGCCCTCTTCCCCCTTAGTGACATCATTAACAAAACGGGACAATAGGCCATGAACACTCTCCTGTGAGGTAACCAGATTATTCAGTTGCCCTTCCATAATCTCAGTTCTGGTGTCAACTGCAGTAATCCTGGTGTGCAAAGTCTGTTCCAGTAGATTGATCCTTTCAGTAACCTTAGGATCCAATCCAGCAGGTTGAGATGTTCCAGCAGCCTCAACAGGCTTAGGTGTGGCAGCAAGGTTGTCAAGTTTCTGATGGATGGAAATGAATTGGTCTTTCAGAAACTTCTCTTTTGCAGTATTGCCAACCTTGATTCCCCTCACATCTAGTATCAGATCATTCACAGCATTTTGAGTAGATGTGAAGTTTGAAGCAACTGTGGCAGTAGATTGTCTGTTTTCATTCACCATTTTCATCAGCTCTTCAAATCTTTCTTCCTCCTGTCTGTCAGTTGAGTTCTTAATCGTTGCACATCATTTCTAACGATCCTTAACTCATTCAAAACTTCAAGCGGCACTTCTTTGGTCATCCTTCCACCAAGAGCTTCATCGCCAGAGCTCCTCAACATTGTCTGTGGCCTCGATTGCTCACAACCATTGCCCAAATCCTATCTAGACTAAAGCAGGTTAGGTCCTTGATATTCTTCCAAGATAGGATCAATGGCGGAGTTCTTCAAGAACGGGTACAAATGCTGTTGGGGATCAATCTCAACGTTTTCTTCTTTAGGCATTTGAAATTCCTCATCATCTTGAAGTCATAGTCCAAAGAATTTGCTCATCCTCATTAATGTGATCTGGCGACCATCTTTCCCTCTAGTGGTCTTGTCTCCAGTAGGCTCCACTATAGCAGCCTCTTCAGCAACAGGGGTTTCCTCCAAACCGAAAGTTTGTTCCAACCTTTGTCTAGGTGCTGTTTGAGACTCAGCCGCATGTACCTCCTATTCCAACCTTTGTGCAGGTGCTGTTTGTAGCCCAGAAACCTGTACCTCCTCTTCAACTCTCTATGAATTGAATATAGCCTCATTATCCACTTGAAATCCTTCAGCATGACCAATCTAGTTCAGAATGATGGCAGTTTTAGTGAGAGTGTCTTCAAAGTCAAATCCATATTGATATTCAATAGATGCCTCTGAGCTGGCACTAGGTTCACTGAAATCAGTAACCTTTTCTTCATCCAAATCCTCACTCTGTTCAGGTTCAGTTTGTGCAGTAGGCTCTACAACATGGAATGTAGAAGATTCATCAGCTAGCCTACTAGCACTCAAATTAATTCCTTCATTGATAAATGCTTCCAGATCATCCATGGTGAGATCCTGTAGATCATCATCCATTTCTCCAGTCTGCTGGCCCTCAGCAGACTTACCAGTCTCAGTGGGTTCCGCTTCTATGATATCAGTGGCTTCTTTACCAGTAGCTTCAGTTGTTGTTTCTCTAGCCACTCCACTGGTCTCCCCAGGGAACATAGGGGTATCATCATCAGAATCTGATGAATCACTGTCTGGTGTACACTTTGGATCTCTGAACATAATAGCTCCACTTTTCTTTCCTTCATCCAAAAGATCCTTCAGCCTGGATTGCAGCATGCTAGTGTCTATCAAATCCAACAGGCTGTCCGCACCTAGCTGCTCGAATGCCCATTCTTCAAATCCACTCATTGGATCAGCAGCTAGTTTATGTCTCTTGTAGAATCCAAACTTCCACTGAAAGTAGTTTTGCACCTTTTTGAAGTTAGGATCTACTTTGCCCTTTTTAGATGCCTTCTCATATGGCATAGATGGCTTTTTAATGGCAGGTTCAGTAGCTTGCTGACCTCCAAAAGCTTCCACAAGTAAGTTCATGGTTTCTTCAACAGATGTTCTAAAGTCAAGAGGTTGGTTCTTTGAGGTTGTACATTTGTGCCTACCACTTCCATCTGTACCACACTTGGTTCCCACGACTTACATGCTCATCGGCCAGGTTAGCGCAGCAGACGCTCTTCCCCGAGTTCTTGCAACAATTACAGTGGTCTTCAACCATTTCTTCAACTTCCACAAAGAGTTCATGTTCGGTGGTTTCTTTGTGGGTCTTGATAGATATTACAGTGAGGCTCGGGGTCGAGAGGATCTGCTGTATATCTCCAACATTGCTCAACAACAACTTGTCGGCTTTCATGAGACTTGACAACCTCTTGGTGAGGAGTGATGAATCTCCACAGCTTGATGATAGTCAAGGGCTCGGCCTCAATAGCCTCTTCTCCTTCTTCTACTGAAGCTTCCTCTTGGGCTCTTTGTGCCTCCAAGCTTTTCAGTTCTTTCCCTTTTCCATGTTTCTGTTTATGTATAATTTCTTTTCTCTTCTTGGAAAGGGTTCATCATCTTTCGATCCACAGCGGACTTCTCTCTTTCTATCTGGCTTCCTCTCGTTGTTCCTCAATTTCAACAACAGATTTTCCAAAGAACAACAGCAGGGTCAGTAACCTCCACTGAACCCTCAGCAGACTCAGCAGTCTGTGCTGTTTGCTTCTTTGTTCTTTTAGAAGGCTTTAATACCTCAGTTATCTTCCTTGTTTCTGCACCTTTTCTTTTCTCAGCAGCTTTCTTTGGTGCAGCAGGTTTAACAGATTTCTTTTTAGTTTGCTTGACCTGCTCACCACCAGCATCACCATCATCACCATCACTTTCATCACCAGCAGCAGGGTCAGCAACAACTTCATCATCATCTAGACCGGGAATAGCATAATCAATTTCTTTCTTGTATCTAGACTGATTGATCTTCTCTGGTTCAAGATCAGGAACTTCCAAATGATTCAGCAGGGTCTGAACCATTAATCCTAAGGGCAGGGCCTTGGATTTCCTCTTTCCTTCTCTTTCCTCCTTGGCTACTTTCTTCATATAGTGAATGAAGTAACCAGCCCAGTTAAACTTCATGCTCCTGCAGATGATTATCATCAGCTCTATCTTGGGTCCAGATAGAGTGTCCATACTTCCAACCAATCCAAGTATGTTTTTAGCAATGAGTTTGCTCAGCAGACTGTACTCATTTCCAATATGTCTGCAATTGATTCCTGGAACGGATTTGGTGGCTGCATTTGTTTTGATTTGATCTACAAACGCCATCTTGTCCAATCTCATTGCTTCAGGATTTACTGGACCATCTATTACTTCCTCAAATCCAAATACTTCCCTCAGTAGACTAGAGGAAACTACAATCTCTTCAGCTTTCCCAGTTGTCTTGAATGCTTCAGTCCCTCCTTCAACAACCATATTTTTCCAGAAATCAACAACATTGGTGTATGAAATTGTTTCTAATCTGAGATTGAGTATGTTCTCCAAGCCTGCAAATCTCCTGATTCTCCTACGAATGTTAATTGCCAAATCTGTTTTATTTGCATCCACAACAAAGCCTCTAACACTTTGGCTCGTTTCAATCTAGACATCAATCTTTTCCGCCATTTGTATGAGAAGAATGAGATGGAGAAGATAGATTAAGAATCTATGTTCACACAGTGTGAAATTCGCAATTATAAAGCAGATATGCAAGTAGAGAATCTGCTGTGTGATAGGCCTGAATATATAGACAGTGAGTGGTTGCAACTGTCATTGCACGTACATCCATGTCAACCACGATTAATCTGAATAAATGCTGGCTTGACACGTGTTCCATAACGTCTGATAACCGTTAGATCGTGTTAACTGTGGTAATAAAGGATAAGATAAATATCCCGCCAATTCTCGCTTTTTTGACTTTAATAACTTTGATCGTGGTAACGCGTTCTATTCAAACAAGGTAGTCCTCGAGAGGTGGGCTCAAGATCTGGCGATACAGTGCTTCAAGCTTTCTGCCGACAAAGTGACTATCTTTGATCCTTAATTTCTCCTTGTTTTGTTCAATTGATAATACAAGATGAAGTTTAATACCAATGACTGATCTGTCAAGTGAGCTCAACCAACATGACAAAGACCAATCCCCTTGGCAACCTCATTTGCTCAATTGTCCAAACATAAGTACATGGAATTGTTGATACCAATGTCTAATCTGCTAAGTGAGCTCACCCAACATTGCAAAGACTAATCCCCTTGGTGAATTCCATTACACATTGTTGAATATCACCAACTTTGATAATTCCAAGTTCAGTCCTTAATTTGGCAAATCTTTCACTGTCAAGTGGTTTAGTGAAGATATCAGCAAGTTGATCTTCAGTAGGGATGTATAGAACCACCACATCTTTCTTTTCAACATGATCTCTTATAAAATGATGTCTTACATCAATGTGCTTGGTTCTTGAGTGCAAAACAGGATTTTCAGTGATTGCAATTGCACTTGTGTTGTCACACATAATTGGAATTTCCTTTTCTTCAATTCCATAATCCCTTAATTGTTGTCTTAACCATAATACTTGTGCACAGCAACTTCCAGCAGCTATATACTCAGCTTCAGCAGTGGAAGTTGATATAGAATTCTGTTTCTTGCTGAACCAGGAGACCAGTCTATTTCCCATTAACTGACAGGTTCCTGAGGTGCTTTTTCTATCAATCTTGCATCCAGCATAATCAGAATCTGAGTAGGATATAACTTTGAAGCTTCCTTCCTTGGAATACCATATCCCTACTCCCAAAGTCTCTTTTAGATACTTGAGAATTCTCTTGACTGCACCTAAATGACTTTCTTTAGGTTTAGATTGAAATCTTGCACAAACACCTACAGCAAAGGATATATCAGGTCTGCTGGCAGTAAGGTACAACAGATTGCCTATCATTCTTCTGTATAAGGTCTTATCAACATCTTTGCCTTCTTTATTTTCATCCAATCTGACATTTGTACTCATAGGGGTTGAATTTTTAGTGCTATTTTCCATACCAAACTTCTTCAGCAACTCCTTGGTATACTTGGTTTGATGAATGAAGATTCCATCTTTCATTTGTTTAACTTGCAATCCCAAGAAGTAATTCATTTCTCCTATCATACTCATTTGAAATTTGCTCTTCATTAGATGTGCAAACTTTTCACAAAGTAAATCATTTTCAGAACCAAAGATAATGTCATCAACATAGATCTGTACCAGCAGAGTGCTGTCCCCTTCACTGATTCTGAAAAGTGTCATGTCAATGGTGCCTTTTATAAAACCATTGTTCACCAAAAATTGAGATAGAGTCTCATACCAAGCTCTTGGTGCTTGTTTCAATCCATAAAGTGCTTTGTTGAGTCTATACACTTTATCTTCTTGATCTTTAACTTCAAATCCAGGAGGTTGTTGTACATACACTTCCTCCTCTAGAATGCCATTTAAAAAAGCACTTTTGACATCCATTTGATATACTTTGAAGTTCTTATATGCAGCATGTGCCATGAATAATCTAATAGCTTCCAATCTTGCAACAGGTGCATAAGTTTCATCAAAATCTATTCATTCTGCTTGAGAATAGCCTTTTGCAACTAGTCTGGCCTTATTCCTTACAATGGTACCAGATTCATCAAGTTTATTCATGTATACCCATTTAGTACCAATGATATTTGCATGACTTGGCCTTTCAACTAGTGTCCAAACTTGATTTCTTTCAAATTCATTTAATTCTTCTAGCATAGCAATTATCCAATCTGGATCTACAATTGCTTCTTCAACAACTTTAGGTTCCATTTGAGATAGAAAACAAGTAAACATAGCTTCCAGTTGTCTTCTAGTCCTTACACCTTGCTGTACATTGCCAATAACTTGTTCAGCAGGGTGATTCCTTAACCACTGTGGATTCTGGTTATTTTGATTATCAGGAGCCTCATCTTCAGTAGGCTCTGCTGTAGCTTCTTCTACAGGGGGGTCAGCAGATCCTTGAACTGCTTCAGTTGTTGCATCAGTAACATTACCAGCAGGGTGTTCAGCAGGGGCAGTATCAGAAACTTTTAAGTCATTGAATCTTTCCAAAACTTCAACACAATCTGGATCAGTGACTTGTTGATTCTCAGCAGGTTCACAATCTTTATCTTCCATACCAGTAAACTTAGGTTCATCAAACACAACATGTATTGTTTCTTCATGTTTCAGTGACCTCTTGTTCAGCACCCTGAATGCCTTGCTGACTGAAGAATATCCCAAGAAAATTCCTTCATCTGATTTTGGTTGAAATGTTTTCAAATGAACTTTGTCATTTAGGATAAAACACTTGCTTCCAAATGGATGGAAATAAGATATGTTAGGTTTCCTTCCATTCCAAACCTCATAAGGTGTCTTCAGCAGCTTCTTGTTTACTGATGTTCTGTTTTGTGTATAGCATGCTGTATTGACTGCTTCAGCCCAATATCTTTCAGGTAGTAATGCTTCACAGATCATTGTTCTTCCTGCTTCCTTTAAAGTCCGGTTTCTTCTTTCAAAGAACCCCATTTTTTGAGGTGTACCAAATAGCAAGTTGATGTAGTACACCATTCGTTTCTGATACTCTCTTATTACTTTGTTGAGAAATTCGGTGACACGATCCGATCTTATTTTTATTACTGTCAAACTTTTCTCATTTTGTAATCTCTTCAAAAGATTAGGCATGCTTTGGAGTGTTTCACTTTTCTTGTTCATAAAAATCACCCAAGTATATCTTGAATAATCATCCACAACCACTAAGGTGTACTTCTTTCCTGTTACACTTGTTGGAGTTATTGGTCCAAAAAGATCCACATGCATCAGCTCCAACACTCTATTAGTTGATTGTTTAGTTTTTGACTTGAAGCTTGTCTTTATCTGTTTACCCTGCTGACATGCATCACATATAGCATCCTTTTTGAATGTGATCTCAGGTAAACCAATCACCAGCTTCTTCTTCACCAACTGATTGATATCATCAAAGTTTAAGTGATTCAACTTCTTGTGCTATAACCAATTGAGTTCAGACTTAGTATGCACAATCAGCGGAGTTTTCGGAGGCTGCAGAGACCAATCCACAACATACATGTTTTGTTGTCTTCTACAAAGCAAGTACAACTTGATCACCTCTTTCACTAATGACAATACAATTGTTTTTGTCAAAAGTGACTTTGTATCCCATGTCACAGAATTGTCCAAAGGCTCAAGCAAGTTGTAGTCCAAATCCTTTCACATATGCAACATTTTTATTGTAAGTCCATTTCTCACAAGTGTGCCATATCCTCTTGTATATCCAGGTGTATTTTTGTTGCCAAAATTCACCCTTGGACCATCTTTTGCCACAAATTTTGTTAAACAGTGCTTATTCTTTGTCATGTGTCTGGAACATCCACTGTCAAAGTACCAGACACCCTACAAAACAAAGTTAATGCAGTTTAGGTACCCAAACCTGTTTGGGTCCATAGTGGTCAGTGGTAAGCATGACTTTTGGTAAGTTTCATAAGATCTTCTCCTAAAAGTGTCATACTTTGGTTCATACATGTATTCCACACATCCATATGTTCTTACAGTAGGTTGTGTAGAATTCACATATGTTTTCTGGCCTTTTGGTTTATAATACTATTTGAAGTGATTCTTGGTGTTAGAAGCATTAGTATAACCATTTGATTGCTGTCTGTTGTTAAAAAGCATTACTGTAATATGGAGTCTCATTGAGGTCTTGTGTAAGTCCTCTGCTTGATCCCATTGCCTAGGTTTTACCCTAATAGCATGGTTATACTTCTTGTTTCTAGCATTGAAAGGAGGAATATTCCAATCATCATCGATGAGGAGCAGTCTACCTTTCCCCCTGAGATAAGTATCCCTTGAATGATTAACATTTTTGGGTTTAGGATTCTTACCCTTGGAATATTTCTGTTTCTTACCCTTCTGTGGTCCAACAGACTTGGTAGCAGGTCGGCTATCAGCAGGCTTAGAAGGCACAGCAGTCCTATTTTTAGATTTACTCTTTTTATTAGGAGCTGTTGACTTCTTTGACTTCTGATTTTGCTTCCTTGAAGCATTCTCATTGGGTTTTACTACCTCAGCAACCTTATTAGGAGTTGGATCTAGTGCAGGTACAAACTTAGGACCAATTCTGGTACTAGGTTTAGTGACATTACTGGATCCACTCTTGTTAGATTGTTGAGTTCCAAATCCAAGCCCTGTTCTATCCTTATAAGGCTTTCCTGATTTGTATGCAGTAGTGGAACAAGATGGTTCAGCAGATTCAGAGGCTGCTGGATGTTCAGCAGACTTATACTGATTCTGTTCATTATCTTTTTCCTTACCTTTGAGAACCCTTAATTCAGCTTTCAATCTTCCAACTTCCAATTCAAGAGCTTCTTTTTCAACCTTCACAATCTCATAACCAGATTGTATTATCCTCAGTTGATTAAGGATGGCATCCAAAGTCTCATTGTTGTCAGAATTTCTAGGATTTGAACCACAAGTTGATTCACAATCACTTCCAGCAGGAGTATTGATGGATACAGTGTTGTATACCTCCTCAGTTTCATCCATATTGGCCATCAAAGCATAATCTTCCATATCAGCAACGAGTGAAGTGTCATCTGATTCATTTCCCTTTTCAGATTCCACTTCATACCCTGATTCATCTTCAGCAATGATAGCCTTCTTGCCATATCCTCTTTGTTGACTCTTGGTCTTCAGTAGGTCTGGACAATCAGGTCTAAAGTGTCCAGGCTTCTTGCAATTGAAGCAAAGATAATCAGGTTCCTTACTTTGTTTTAACTCAGGACATTCAGGTTTGAAGTGTCATGGTTTCTTGCAATGAAAGCACATATAGTCATTATCTTTCTTTGACTCCTCTTTCTTTCTTTCAGTAGGCCTCTTTGTGAAATTTCTTGCAGGGGCCTTTCCAGTCTTCATCATCCTGATTTTCTTGCTCAGTAGGGCAATCTGCTCATGCATCTCATCCAGCAGATCATCTTGTCCTCCTGATGTCTCTTCTTGATGTGAAGCAGCCAATGCAGTGGTCTTTGGCTCTTCTTTTCGATCTCAGTACAAGCTTTTGCTAAATTCATAAGCCTTGAGATCTCGAAAACACTTGAGAAGTGTCTTCTTCATGCAACTTTCTCATTTCTTCTATTGCAATACCTTCATTTTCCAAACATCTTTTTGCGCGGTAGAGCCTCCAAGATTTTGGTGTTTATTTCTTCCTTTGAATAACTTACACTCAGCAGGGTAAGTTCATCCAGGATTGCATTGAATCTTGATTCCATTTGCTCAATGGTTTCATTTGGCAGCATCTTGAACTTTTGGAACCTCTTTCTGGCCACACTGATTATATTTTTCTTTATTGCATCAGTGCCTTCACATATCAAATGTATCTTGTCCCAAAGTTCCTTTGCAGTTTTGCAATCTTTAACCTTCATGTACATAATGCTATCCAAGGTTCTATAAATGATATCAATAGCAATGTTGTTGAGGTTTGCTCTTTTTCTGTCTTCTGCATTCCATTCTGTTTTTGGTTTAGGAATGTTCTCAGTTGTATCACCCACTGTTATTGCCTTGGTAATCTCCAGTGGGCCATCAGTTAGTACATCCATCATCTCATCATGAGTTGCAGCAAGGTATGCCCTGCATTCGACGCTTATACTCATCGAATTTATCAAGAGAACACATCAAACATAGTTCTAGCATACTTTGGGTGTTGTCCATGATGCAAGTCTTTGAAAATCGAAGAACTTGAAAGAAAGTTTAAAAGAATTTTCACAAGCACAACAAGTAGGATTACTTCAGAACAGAACCACTGCTCCGATACCAATTGTTGGTCCCTTGAAAAGGCTTTGGTTAAGTTTAGAGGGGGGGTGGGTGAATAAACTTAACACTTAAAACTTTGGAGTTAACAAATTCTGCAACTTCACCAGAACCAACCGATACTTCAGAGTCTGTTGAGACTTTGAGAACTCGGCGATAAAATGTGAGTTCACTTGATAGTTGAATTTTTGAATTTTGTGTAATGGAATAATATCTAAATTAAGCCTTAATACTTGTTGTTAAATATGATACTAAGTATTAGATACTCAGTAGTGTATGTGTGTGATTTCAGTTGCTAGATTCAGTAGGTTGATGTGTAAAATAAACTAAGTGCGAAAGTAAATGTCAAAGTAAGTAGGCGAGATTTTATAGTGGTTCCAGGTGGTGTAACTCTGTCAGTCCACTCTTCTCCTGTGATGTTGGAGGAAATTCACTAGAGATCTTTGATGTAGTTGTTACAAAGATTCCTAAGTTTCTTGTCCTTCACCAATAACTATGGCTTCACAAACTGAAAACTGGGAACATGTAGGATTGCTGCTCCTGAGTCTTCCACTGGTCCTTGAAGGGTAGGATTGCCTCTTCACCAGCTCCACCACAAACAACAGTCTTTCACACCAAAGTGCTTCACTGTCTTCAGCAGGTTCTTTATAAAATAAAGATTGAATCAAGTAAATGATTCAGTTGCAGCAACTTGATTAGGATGATATAATCAGCAGCTTGCAGTCTTCAAGTGTGTATGCTTGATGTAGCTTGAATGTAGAAAACACTTGAAGAATTTCTCTGGATCAGTAGCTTTAAGTTCAGTAGGTTCAGCAGGGTGTTTTTCAGCTCAGTAATATTTCTTCAAAGTTTGTTAATTTTCATCATCTTGTTTCTGAGTTGAAAGTCCTCTATTTATAGTCAAGAATGCATGTGACTTGTATTTGAAATTCAAATGTAACCGTTCCTTGTTTTTGTCCCATCTGATTTGCATTCTGTCACTATTCATAGGGTGACACATCGCCGTAATTCCTTTTTGACATCTGATCTATCCACCCCTTTGACTTGTATCTAATGGATAAAAATATGAATCATCCCAACGTTCTTTTAATCTCAGCCTTTGATTTCCTTGATAAGTCAGAGGTAGTTGGCTGTCCTTATCCATGTAATCTTCCAATAATCTTGAATTAATCGAGGTATATTATCAGCAGGTTCATCAGTCTGCTGAGATACCTATCAGTCTGCTGAACTCCAATTTGATGTGTATACAATACAATTCAGCTGACTTCTTTTATCTAACTTTTATTTGTGAAGTTAGATTACACCTTTTTAATTATAACCAAGTTCCAAACATCATCCAACTTATGGAACTTAGACCTTCTACATAAGGTATATGTGATCAGTTTATGTCATCACAGACTTGCCTAAATTCTGATCCCATATCCTTGACTTAAATTACTAAGTTTGATCCCTTAGCCTTCTGTAACTGAGTTTGAACCCTCAGCCTTCAGTCTTCAGTCTTCAGCAGGTTCCTGACTAGTCTACTGACCTATCTACCCTACTGACCTAGACCAGTCTGCTGAAACAAATCAGCTGACCATTACAGTGCTTGTTTGATCAAACCTATTCATGAATCAAACTCTAATAAACCTATACATTTGATCTAGACATCTTTTTGTCTTTGTACTATAACAGCTAGTCTGGCACTCATCATCAAAACTAAGAAATAAGTCCAACAATTAGATTTGCAAACTTCTCACATAACAATTTATTTTCAGAACCAAAGATTATGTCATCAACATAAATCTGCACTGCAATAGAGTCTTTGTCCTTCTCATTGATTCTGAAAAGTGTTTTATCAATGGTGCCTTTAGTAAAACCATTGTCCACCAAGAATTGAGATAAAGTATCATACCATGCTCTTGGTGCTTGTTTCAATCCATAAAGTGCTTTGTTGAGTCTATACACTTTATCTTCTTGATCTTTAACTTCAAATCCAGGAGGTTGCTGAACATATACTTCCTCCTCTAGAATGCCATTCAAAAATGCACTTTTGACATCCATTTGATATACCTTGAAGTTCTTATATGCAGCATGTGCCAAGAATAATCTGATAGCTTCCAATCTTGCAACAGGTGCATAAGTTTCATCAAAATCTATTCCTTCTGCTTGAAAATAACCTTTTGCAACTAGTCTGGCCTTATTCCTCACAATGGTACCAGATTCATCAAGTTTATTTCTGTATACCCACTTAGTACCAATGATATTTGCATGAATTGGCCTTTCAACTCGTGTCCAAACTTGATTTCTTTCAAATTCATTTAACTCTTCTTGCATAGCAATTATCCAATCTGGATCTGAAATTGCTTCTTCAACAACTTTTGGTTCCATTTGAGATAGAAAACAAGTAAACATAGCTTCCAGTTGTCTTCTAGTCCTTACACCTTGCTATACATTGCCAATAACTTGTTCAGCAGGGTGATTCCTTAACCATTGTGGATTACGGTTAGTTTGATTATCGGGAATCTCATCTTGATGGGTTCTGCTTGTAGCTTCTTCAACAACAGGGGTTCATTGAGATCCTTGAATTGCTTCAGTTGTTGCATCAGTAATATCACCAGCAGGGTGTTCAGCAGGGGTAGTATCGAAACTTTTAAGTCATTGAATCTTTCCAAAACTTCAACACAATCTGGATCAGTGACTTGTTGATTCTCAGCAGGTTCACAATCTTCATCTTCCATACCAGTGAACTTAGGTTCATCAAACACAACATGGATTGTTTCTTCATGTTTGTTGACCTCTTGTTCAATTTACACTGAATGCCTTATTTGATCAAGAATTTCCCAAGAAAATTCCTTCATCTGACTTTGGTTGGAAATTCTTCAAATGTACCTTGTGATTTAGAATAAAACACTTACTTCCAAATGGATGGAAATAGGATATATTAGGTTTTCTTCCATTCCATATCTCATAAGGTGTCTTCAGCAGCTTTTTGTTCACTGATGTTCTATTTTGTGTATAGCATGTTGTATTAACTGCTTCAGCCCAATATCTTTCAGGTAGCAATGCTTCACAAATCATTGTCCTTCATGCTTCCTTTAAAGTCCTGTTTCTTCTTTCAGCTACCCCATTTTGCTAAGGTGTAACAGCAGCAAGTTGATGTAGTACACCATTCTGTTCACAGTATTCTCTTATAACTTTGTTGAGAAATTCAGTACCCTGATCTGATCTTATTTTTACTACTGTTAAGCTTTTCTCATTTTGTAATTTTTTAAAAGATTAGGCATGCTTTTGAGTGTTTCACTTTTCTTGTTCATAAATATCACCCAAGTGTACCTTGAATAATCATCCACAACCACTAAGGTGTATTTTTTTCCTGTTACACTTGTTGGAGTTATTGGTCCAAATAGATCCATATGCATCAGCTCCAACACTCTATTAGTTGATTGTTTAGTTTTTGACTTGAAGCTTGACTTTATTTGTTTACCTTGCTGACAGGCATCACATATAGCATCCTTTTTGTATGTGATCTCAGGTAAACCAATCACCAGCTTCTTCTTCACCAACTAAGTGATATCATCAAAGTTCAAATGATTCAACTTCTTGTGCCATAACCAATTGAGTTCAGACTTGGTATGCACAATCAGGTAGGTTTCTGGAACTGCAGTAGACCAATCCACAACATACATGTTTTGTTGTCTTCTACCAGCAAGTACAACTTGATCACCTCTTTCACTAATGACAACACAGTTGTTTTTGTCAAAAGTGACCTTGTATCCCATGTCACAAAATTGTCCAGTGCTCAGCAAGTTGTTGTCTAGTCCTTCCACATATGCAACATTCTTGATTCTAAGTCCATTTTTCACAAGTGTGCCATATCCTCTTGTATATCCAGGTGTATTCTTGTTGCCAAAATTCACCCTTGGACCATCCTTTGCCACAAAGTTTGACAAACAATGCTTGTTCTTTGTCATATGTCTGGAACATCCACTGTCAAAGTACCAGACACCCTACAAAACAAAGTTAATACATTTTAGGTACCCAAACCTGTTTGGGTCCATAGTGGTCAATTGTAAGCATGACCATTGGTAGGTTACCATAAGGTCTTCTCCTAAAATTGTCATACTTTGGTTCATACATGTATTCCACACATCCATAAGTTCTAACAGTAGGTTGTGTAGGATTCACATATGTTTTCTGGCCTTTTGATTTATAATGCTGTTTGAAGTGACTCTTGTTGTTAGAAGCATTAGTATAACCATTTGTTTGCTGTCTGTTAGGAACAACCCTGTAGTATGGAGTCTGCTGAGGCCTTTTATAAGTCCTCTGCTGAGTCCTTTGCTGATTCCATTGCTTAGGTTTTACCCTAGCAGCATGGTTATACTGGTTGTTTCTATCAGCAGGTACATGAATATTCCAATCATCATCAGTAGGGAACAGTCTACCTTTCCCCCTGAGATAAGTATCCCTTGAATCTTTAACATTTTTGGGTTTAGGATTCTTATCCTTGGAATATTTCTGTTTCTTACCTTTCTGTGGTCCAGCAGACAAGGTAGCAGGTCTGCTATCAGTAGGTCTAGAAGATCCAGCAGTCCTATTTTTGGATTTGTTCTTTTTGTTAGGAACTGTTGACTTCTTTGACTTCGATTTTGCTTCCTTGAATTATTCTCGGTAGGTTTTTCTTGCCTCAAAGAACCTTACTTGGAGTTGGATCTTGTCTTTGGTACAAACTTAGGACCAATATTTACGGTACTAGGTTGAGAACCTTCTTTGGATCCACTCTTTTGGATTGCCGAGTTCCAAATCAAGCCCTGTTTTATCACCATAAGGCTTTCCAGATTTGTATGCAGTAAAAGAACAAGATGGTTCAAGCCAGATTCAATGACTCATCGATTGTTCAAGAGGCTTATCTTGATTCATCGACAAAGATCTTTTTCCTTACCTTTGTGAACTCTTAATTCAGCTTTCAATCTTCCAACTTCTAATTCAAGAGCTTCTTTTTCAGCCTTCACAATCTCATAACCAGATTGTATTTTCCTCTGTTGATTAAGGATAGCATCCAAAGTCTCCTCATTATTAGAATTTCTAGGATTTGAACCACATGTTGATTCACAATCACTTCCAGCAGGAGTGTTTATTGATACAGTATTGTATACCTCCTCATTTTCATCCATATTGGCCATCAAAGCATAATCTTCCATATCAGCAACCAGTGCTGTGTCATCTGATTCATTTCCCTTTTCAGATTCCACTTCATACCCTGATTCATCTTAAGCAACCATAGCCTTCTTGCCATGTCTTCTTTGTTGACTCCTGGTCTTTAGTAGGTCTGGACAATCAGGTCTAAAGTGTCCAGGCTTCTTGAAGTTGAAGCAAAGATAATCTGGTTCCTTACTTTGTTTTAACTCAGGATAGTCAGGTTTGAAGTGTCCTGGTTTCTTGCAATGAAAGCACAGATAGTCATTGTCTATCTTTGATTCTTCTTTCTTTCTTTCAGTAGGCCTTTTTGTGAAATTTCTTGCAGGGGCCTTTCCAGTCTTCATCATCCTGATTTTCTTGCTCAATAGGGAAATCTGTTCCTGCATCCCATCCAGCAGATCATCTTGTCTCCCAGATGTTTCTTCCTGATGTGAAGCAGCCAATGCAGTGGTCTTTGGCTCTTCTTTTTCAGTCTTAGGTACAAGCTTTTTGCTAAATTCATAAGCCTTAAGATCTGAAAATAACTTGAATGTGTCTTCTTCATGCAGCTTTCTCATTTCTTCTATTGCAGTCACCTTCATTTTCCAAACATCTTTTGTAGGTTATGCTTCCAAGATTTTTGTGTTTATTTCCTCTTTTGAATAACTTACACTCATCAGGGTAAGTTCATCCAGGATAGCATTAAATCTTGATTCCATCTGCTCAATGGTTTCATTTGGTAGCATCTTGAACTTTTGAAACCTCTTTTTGACCACACTGATTTTGTTCTTCTTTATTGCATCAGTGCCTTCACAGATCAACTGTATCTTGTCCCAAAGTTCCTTTGAAGTTTTGCAATCTTTAACCTTCATGTACATATTGCGATCCAAAGTTCTATAAATGATATCAATAGCAATATTGTTGAGGTTTGCTCTTTTTCTGTCTTCTGCATTCCATTCTCTTTTTGGTTTAGGAATGTACTCTGTAGTATCTCCCCATTCTTCGCCTTGGTATTCTCCGGTGGTCCATCGATTAGTACATCCATCATCTCATCATGAGTTGCAGCAAGGTAAGCCTCGCATTCGACGTTTATATTCATCAAATCTATCTAGAGAACACATCAGCATAGTTCTAGCATACTGGGTGTTGTCCATGATGCAAGTTTTTGAAAATCAGTAACTTGAAAATGTTTCAAAGTATTTTCACAAGGACAACAAGTAGGATTTCTTGAGCAGGAAGCCTTTGCTCCGATACCAATTGTTGGTCCCTTGAAAAGGCTTTGGTTAAGTTTAGAGGGGGTGAATAAACTTAACACTTCAAACTTTGGAGTTAACAAATTCAAGCAACTTCAGCGACTCTTTGAAGTTCGATGATCTGTCGATGCCTCAGAGCCTCTTTGATAAAATGAGTTCTCGTGATTCGATTTCTTGAATTTGTGCAAGTGGAATTATATCAAAATTAAGCCTTAATACTTGTTGTTAAATATGATACTAAGTATTAGATACTCAGAGTGTATGTGTGTGATTTGATTTGCTAGATTCGGTGAGGTTGATGTATAAAATAAATTAAGTGCGAGAATGTAAATCTTTGAAAGTAAGTAGGCGAGATTTTATAGTGGTTCCTGGTGGTGTAATCTCTGTCAGTCCACTCTTCTCTCTGTGATGTTGGAGGTAATTCACTAGAGATCTTTGATGTTGCGATTACAAAGATTCCTAAGGTTGCTTGTCCTTCACCAATGACTATGGCTTCACAAATCGGCGGGAACATGTAGGATTCTTTGCTCCCGAGTCTTCCACTAGTCCTTGAAGGGTAGGATTGCCTCTTCACCACTCCATCATCACAAACAATGAGTCTTTCACACAAGCTGTGCTTCACTTGTCTTCACAGATTCTTTATAAAATAAAGATTGAATCAAATAAATAATTCGATTCTGTTGCAGCAGTTTGATTAAGATGATATAATCAACAGCTTGCAGACTTCAAGTGTGTATACTTGATGTATCTTGAATGTAGAATACACTTGAAGAATCTTTCTGGATCAATAGCTTTAAGTGCAGTAAGTTCAGCAGGGTGTTTTTCAGCTTAGAATAGTCTCTTATACATTTCTCTTAAAGTTCATCAATCATCTCTCTTTCTGAGTTGAAGGTCCTCTATTTATAGGTAAGAATGCATGTGACTTGTATTTGAAATTAAAATGTAACCATTCCTAGTTTTTGTCCCATCTGATTTGCTTTCTGTCACTATTCAGGACTGACGACATCGAAATTCTTTTTTGACAAAGGATGCGATCTGTCACCCTTGACTTATAACCATTGGATAAAGATCTGAATCATCCCAACGTTCTTTTAATCTCAGCCTTTGATTTGTTTGATAAGTCAGAGGTAGTTAGCTGCCATTTTCCATGTAATCTTCCAATATAATCTTGAATTAATCGAGGTATAATATCAGCGAGTTCATCATCTCTTTGAGATACCTATCGATCATGGAACATCAATTTCTTTGTGTATAAAATAAAATGGTGATTTCTTTTATCTAACTTTTAGTTGTGAAGTTAGATTACACCTTTTTAAGTATAACCAAGTTCCAAACATCATCCAACTTATGGAACTTAGACCTTCTACACAAGGTATATGCAATCAGTTTAGGTCATCACAGACTTGCCTAAATTACGATTCCATATCCTTGACTTAAATTACTAAGTTTGATCCCTTAGCCTCATCAGAATCGAGTTTGAGCCCTCGGCCTCCGGTCTTCGGTCTTGATCTTGATCTTTAGCGAGTTCCCGACTAGTCTCTCGACCTATCTACCCTACTTATATTGACCAGTCTGCTGATATAAATCTGCTGACCATTACAATGCTTGTTTGATCAAACCTATTCATAAATCAAACTCTAATAAACCTATACATTTGATCTAGACATCTTTTTGACTTTGCACTATAACAGCTAGTTTGGCACTCATCATCAAAACTAAGAAATAATTCCAACAGGATCAGTGTGAATTTTGTAAGTTTTCAATAAACTGGATAACTCAGTTTTGGTCATCTTGCTAGCAACACCACGACAAGCCATTATAGCTTTGGTTTTATCAAAACGATTGATCTCCCTCTTTAGAGTATTTAAAAAAGCAGAGTGGTCTTCTTGATATTGATGGACAATGGAAGTGGGAGTAAAAATCCCAGGATGAAGAAGATGAGAAGGCAACAGACACAAAGGGTTATCCCTAAAGGTAGAAGTATTTCTCAACTCAATCGAAGAGGACGGATGATCAATGTTTACTAGAATTTCAGGATTAGGAATTGGGTTAAAGGAATTCACTTCTTCACTCTCTACTGCAATCGAAATTTTTTCTGGAGACTCAAACAACCTTTCTACAGAACCGCTAGAGGCAGTATTTGCTCTCAGACTCATGAACGAAATGAAGATTCAAAAAGAAGTAAAAGAACAATGTAGAAAGGGACTTACTTGTAGTTGCTGAGATGCGACTCCAAAGGTCCGAAATAGACGAGTTGTTTGACAAGAGGGGGGTTATGTGACAAGAAGTGAAACGACGTAGGGGTTCAATCCATAGTTATAATAATGAACGGCTGTACATTGGCCTCGTTTCACGATACAATAATGAAGTCCACCCTAGTCTGGGGGGACTTATGATGATAAGTGGGCCCGCTGGGCCGGGTTACCCATAATTGGGCCAGGCCCAAAGTTAAACAATCAAGATAATGGGCACGGCAGGACCACAAGTGCTGACTAGAATAGTCAGAGGAGCATGACTCCATCATACGCTGCGCAGAAGTATATCTCTAAACAGAATGATCGGCTGGTCAGAAGTATCTCTAGACAGAATACTCGGCTGGGTACATCGTAGACCAAGTCAGCATCAATTCAACCGTTCGTGAACGTGGGTAGACCCCACGATCAGGGGCGTACAGAATTAACCGGTGATAACTTCCCATCACGCAAGGAAGAGGATCACGATCTACCACTATATAAGGAACATCCTGAACTACGAGGGGGACTTGATTCCAGTTTATTACCAAAATTGGATACGTAGCAGCTCTCTCGAGGAGTTCAGTCCAAAATTACATACAAAGTTCTTTGTTCTTACATTGTTTTCCTAATTAGAATTACTCGATTACCCGATTGTAATATTTATACCACATCACTCCCGTATTTGCTTTGAGGTTAGTATCCTAATGTTCCAGTCAGATTTGATTGATATATTTAAGGGGGAATTGAGATCCTTCCAGACAAGTGTAATTTTGGAGAATTAATTGATTTCTTTAATCTTTAACGGTGCCAGTATATATTTTATATATCGTAATCACCAAAGTATGGTATGCATTTATTGTGATTTCTAAAATGTTGTCGAAGGATCGGATGCAAATATGGAAAGAGCAAGAATGTTGACCAAGTATATTAAACAGTTGATCACGTCAATTATGCAGTTAAATGATCACATGTTTATTGCTCCATTAATAACCACTACTGTTACGTATGAGTGCTTACGTGTTGTGGGAAAAAAAATCATTAAGGAAGGTGGTTAGTAATAATATATAGTATTATTAATACTATTATTGCTTTGTTATGCCTGGAACATATATGTTGTTTTTTTTTTCTTGGTATATGTCATGGAAATTTGACAAAGTTTGCTCTGAATTTGTTGAAGCATGACTCAGACTTCACATCGATTTGTTGCTAGTTATATCAACTTTGATTCGTTTGCATTTGCAATATGTGTTTTCCCTTGATGCATTTCAGAATTAAGTTCATTCCGTTGAATGTAATTTAAGTATGTTGACATTCCTGGATAAAAATAGATGTTCCATACATAGTGTCTGACCTTGAAATAATGTCCTCATGCAAGTAAGATCAATAATGTAACATAATTAAGTGGGTAATTTGGAACAATGTATTCACGGTGTTGGTGCACATATCACATTTGGTGCACTAAAGTATGTAGTGTGGCATAACCGTGGTTAGAAAAATTAAGTGTCTATCTTCTGTCTCTGGACAGAAATGAATGGATACACTGAGGTGAATCCAATTGTGACTGTGTCTTTTGTGGCACAAGTTTACGTGCATGTTGTAGCACTAGACGTAGCACCAGTGACCGATTAATCTCATCCCTTGGATGGAGGAGTTCGGTTGTGCAACGAACAATGCTTTGAATCATCAAACCGGATTGATCAGTACGTTGACAATGAAACTGTCTGTTGAGAACAAAGAGATGCTCTGTGAAGAGCCAGTGAGATTGGCTTTAAGATATGCTTACATGCTTGAGTAATCTTTCTTGTGACGCTGTGACTAAGACTTGAAAATTTCAAATTCGTTCGTCTATTGATGAACATGGTGTTGTTACCAAATTTGAAATTTGATCCTCATCACAAGTGTCTAATATGTGTTGAAGCCATGTTGGCTAACTCACCGGTAGACCGGTAGAAAGGAACACAGAACCTCCAGATTCATGCAAACTAGAGGTGATAAAAGTATAATGTTACTTTTATTGAGTATAGCACCGAAATATTATGATGCTGAAAAGAGAGGGTAAGGCCCGTGTTGCCTTGAGGGTTGTCAGAATGAAGCTGATAAACATAGCAAACGGATGAGATGTATCCGTAGTGATTGTGGTGGTGGATATGAGGTATTGTTTCATGAGTCTTGCTAAGGGCCCGGCATCTTTCATCAAACAACTACACCATACACACCTCAGTCAAGTGGTATTGCTATATGCAAGAACCAAACTCTTAAAGAGTTGGTGGGTGCTATGTTGATAAGTTCATGTTTACCTCAGAACTTGTGGGGGGAATTATCCTCTCAGCGAAATTCATTCTGAACAAGATCCCTTCAAAGAAGAAGGATGACACCCCATATAAGTTGTGGAAAGAGCAAGGTCTAGCTACACATTCTTGGAAATGTGGGGGGTGTTTGGTTAAGGTAGAAGTACCTGAACCAAAGTGGTGATAGGACCGAAAACGATCGATTGTATATTCATCGGATATACTCTCAAGAGTAGTGCCTTTTGTTTCTGGTGCATAAAACCGACATGGTGATGTCATCACCGTGTTGTGTTCTTTGAAGATCTCTTTTCATATGAGGAAACAGAGAAAGAAGAAGCAAGCATGAGTAAGCGGACTTATGAGTCTGACACAGAAAGTGAATCTCAAGAACTTGAGGAGCCTCATTGTAGTATAAAGGCTAGGACTTCCAAGTCCTTTGGTCCTGATTTTCTGACCTACATGGTAGTAACGAACCCAGGATATATGATGAGGGAATGTCCACTCCAGAAGCTCATTTCTGGAAAGAGGCTATAAACAGAGGAATACAACATGAGAAACCACACTTGGAAGTGGTTGGTCTTCCAACGGGAAATAAACCACTCGACTGCAAGTGGATCTTCAAGAAGAAGTTAAAGGTTGATGGATTTATTGTAGCCTAAGGGTATCGACAGAAAGAAGGCCTTGACTTCTTACTCACCAGTTAAAAAAATTACTTATATAAGGGTTCTTGTCGGTATAGCTGGAGAAATCCATCAAGTGGATGTTTGTGGTGAGTTAAAAGAAGAGATGTACTTGGAACAACCTGAGGGGTTCATAGTTCCAGGACGAGAGAGTAAGGTGTGTAGACTTGTTACGTCTCTATGTGGCTCGAATAATAGCCAGAGCAACGGCATATCGAGTTTGACGATGTTATGTTGTCAAGTGGGTAGGACATATATATGTGTACATTAAGAACACACCTATGTGATATATGTCTACATGAAGAACACACTTATGTGATAATATGTCTACGACATACTGATAATGGGAAGTACTCATGGGAGTATCATGAATACGATAAATGAGCTGACAATGAACTTTGATACTTGGGAGTAAGATCTCTAGAATATTCGATGGACTTGTGGTGACAAACTCATTATATTGAGTCTGTTTTGGAAAGATTTAATGTTTTTGATAAAATTCCAATGAGCACTCCACTTGACCTAAGTATGCACTTAGTCAAGGATAGAGGTGAACCTGTGGATCAATTGAGGTATTCTCAAGTGATCGGAAGTCTGATGTACATAACCAATTGTACACGACCAGACATAGAATGTTCAGTGAATAAACTGAGTACGTTCATGAGTAATTCAGACCATAATCATTGGAAAGCCTTAAATAGGTTGTGAGGTACATGAGGTACACTATGAGTCTGGGATTACGATATATGAGATATCCAGTAGTGTTAAAAGGATAATGAGATGCGAATTGGATATAAGATACGAAAGATTCAAAATCCACTAGTGGATACTTATTCACGATTGGTGGTGGCGCTGTGTCCTGGAAGTCTACAAGACCAACGTGCATAGCTCATTCCACAAAGGAAGCTGAGTTTATAGCCTTGTATAAGGCTGGAGTAGATGCTGAATGGCTTAGGAATTTCCTTGAGGATATTCCATACTAGTGGCTGCTATCAGCATACACTGCGATAGTAAGTTGACTATATGAAGGGCACAGAGTAGTGTGTATAATGGTAAGTCTCAACACATACGCCGTAGACACAAAACCATTAAATAATTGATCTCTAATGATGTGATTTCCATCGATTATATAAGATCGAAGGAGAAGAATCTTACGGATCCGTTTACAAAAGTTTAGCTAGAGATCAGATATCAATTTTGACAAATGGAATGGGACTGAAGCCTATTACGCATGTTTCCTTGTAGTGGCAACCCAACCATGTTGACTGGAGATCCCAAGATCATGGTTCAAAAGGGACAAGTACGCTATAAGGAACAGTCCAGCACTTACCCATTCTGAGAGGATAAAAGTGCTATCTGCAGTGGGCGTGAGGTTAAGCTTAGCTTTTAATGATTCATATATCTTGATATTCAAGTGGGGTAGGGCAGAATACCCTTGATAGGAGGTCACCTATGTAAGTGCGAAGTGGGGCCGCTTCAATGAGAATTTTGAGGCTTGAATTCTCTAAAGCACTTTACGAAACCAAGTTTTGTCCAGGGCGATATGGACACAACCATGAGAACCGAAAGGTGCTAGGGAAATATTGTGTGAGTGCTATTGTCTTGGTTTACACTAAAGGCTGCACTGATTCAAGACCTAGTTCAGCTGATTAGCCGAGTAAATCCGATAGTACTTCACTAAGGCAGGTTCAAGGCCAGAAGCTACCTCTCCTGATGCAATATTTTTCCGTCTGACTTCTCTTCAGAGTCTGCATTTGCATTTACATTAATTTTCATTCATGTGGGGGATTGTTGGAGAAAAAGCCCTTTTAAAGTGTTGAACGGTCAACTTTAGCGCGATTTACGGATAGACTCCGATGTATGACATCGAGAGTTAATGATATCATTAAATACTCCATACGGAGTAGTTGATGATGGGCTTTTGAATCACTCGATTCGGTTGTCGGGTGAATGAGAAATTAATGGCTAAAGTTGGTAGAAAATATGTAGGAGATGGGTGTTGAAGGGAGGACCTCATCCCATTCTCCCACATAGGTAACTTGAGGCTTGTGAGCTCAAGTAATAAGAGCTAGTGTATACTCTTATAGATGTGCCCAAGAAATTAACCATAAAATTAATTTTGGAATATGATTGTGTCATTCGACCAATCAGAATTCATTGAGTCATTTGACCAATCAGAATTCTGACGACACATTATCCGACCAATCAGATTGCTGGATTTTAATCCTGACATGGCGTGGGGAATAAAGTGGCGCCTAGCTTCTTCCCTTGAGGGAAAATTCGGCCACTACTTTTCCAAGAGGAAAAGTTTGATGATGTGTTTCGGCCAATCAGATTCAAGTATTGGCTCATCCTCTCCACTATATAAAGGATCCCTATGAATGAGAATTAGATCATCGAATTTTCTTTTGTGTCTTTCCACCACAAAGAGTTAGTCATATAGATCTAGATATTGAGTCGAAGAGAAGTCGGAGCACTCTGTAAGTTCACCGGAGCTCGGATTTTTGAAGTGCCTCTAAATCCGAGACGTAAAGCCGTTGTATCTTGGGAGACATTTGCTACTACCGTGGGCACCACACCGGAGCAATTGTCTTTAGGAAAGAGTAACTACTCGCCTCGGTTTGTCTTAGTCCTTTATTTTGTGCATACTACCTTTATTGTCTATTGTTTGAATTAGATATGCATGATGATATTTATTTTGTTAGATCTACTAAATAATATGAATTGTACAATTCACAAGATTTATTTTCTAGATTAATATTCCGTAATTTAATCCGTGAATTACGGATATGTTCCGTAAATCACTCCACACACGATACACTATCCCAACATAATATACTATCTTTATTTCTTATTTACCAAAATTTTATTGCACATACTGCCCATGCTTGCATGCACATGCACGTACGGCTTGCGCCGTGAATATTTCAGGGTGCGCCGTGCTGCTCAATGTTCACATTCTCAACACACATACACACACCGTCACGTTTTGAATTCTCACACCTTGTTTTAATTCGTTGTTGCGTTTACCCTTCTACTTCTTCTATCCTAGCTAGTCATTGAGGACGATGCTAGATTGTAAGTGGGGAGTGGAGACGTAGTCGGGTCAACACAAAATAATTCACTAATTAACTAAGAAACACTTAACTTTAGTCAAACTCAAACACTAGAGTTGATAAAATCAATTTTGGTACAGGTTACAATATGTAATTAAAAGAATAGATCTTTCAACAAGATAAGTAACTTTAATAAATTATAAATGCATTTTAACGTGATTCCGTGATTATAGTGTGAACCCTTGAAGTACGTATATTTAAATCTTTTGTTAACCGGCAAACTTTTAGGTAATCATGCAAGCATGCTTCCATAGCAACTAGAACGCAGGCTTGTTATCCTTTCGAGGCAAAATAGAAAGGTATTTAGAGTCGGAGTTAGGGATGACGGTCTGGCATTTCTTTGATTCATTTCTGACCAAATGGCCTTCGAACATATTTTCCACATGTCCCTATCTCAACCTTGTAGAGTGGTGAGACCCATTCGAAACAACCATTCGTGATTAAACTCATTACAATTCGGCCCTTAACCTAATTTTTGTCTACATTCCTTGGTATCCCCATAAGTATAGTAAGTTTCTATGGATTGTGTGGTGACGACTTGGGGAGTTGAGAGTTGGATGACGTTAAGTGGCACATGATTGAGTTGGTATTTTATCGAGTTCGGAGCCATTGGTGTATCTAAAGAACAAGATCTAATAAAGGTTTGAGTTCAAATAAATTTGAAGGATAGCTCATCAAGATCAAGTAATATAGGTCGGGAAATTAATTAAATTGTTTTGGTGCTCTTTATCTCGTGTTCATTGCAAGGGAGACGTCTTTAGTAACTATATGAGAGTAGCAGTAACGGTTCATTTTCATTGGAGTCGAAGGTGTAGATACTTGCTATCTTGCCTGTATTCTTTCGATATATCCTTATTATCCCTTCAGTTAGCCGATTCCCGAGCCTAACGGTACAAAATTGCAAGTCTTGCCCGATCTATCTCCTTGACTCTAAATGCCTCGCTTAGTGGAGATTGGTATCATTCTTAAGCCTATCAAGTTTTGGATTCATGATTTCAAACTTTGATTGCTTGATAACAAATCTAAGGGATATTCACACACACCCCTCCGCTATTGTCTTGGATCACGGTAGACATACATTTATAATTTTGATTAGTCACATTACCTAGCTGAACATCAAATTCCCGACATTGCATAATAATAATGGTAACTCTAGTTATTTAATTGTTTGTTTGCTCGGGGACGAGCAACAGCTAAGTGGGGAGTGGTTGATGTATGTCAACCGGATGATAAAATTCCACGATCTTTTACCCTATTTCTTTAGTATATAGTGATATTTTGCATCAACTATAGTGAATTTTGTAATAAATCGAATCACTTTAGTTTTTTTTAGACACAACCAATATCCAAGAATTTTATCAATTTTTAGAACTTATCAGTTATAATCTATCGTCGGAAATATGTGTGGTATGTTTTTGTTGGTGTTTTGCAGTAATTACGGGAGTGTGAAGTAAAAATATCAAAGTTAGACTGAGCCTCGTGTCACCATTGGAGCAATTAAGGAAGTTTGGGATTAATAAGCTTGATTATGTATGATGGGCAATACAATCTGATATTATGGCGTGAACCAAGACATGAATGGTGCAAACCGAGACATCAGAGTGGTTGCATGTGCATTAAATGCTGAAGTCATTTCTCAACCACTTTGTCTGATTTCGGCACACTCCGGGACATCTTCGGCGTGCACCGATATATTCACGGTGTAGGCCGAATTGCAAATGACAACAAATTAATTTGGGTTTTGAAGTTTTCTTTGAGGGATATCAAAAAAATAATAATCAGAGACAAAAAAACATCAGCTTCTTCTCACTTGCAGGCACCTACACCTCAAGGCGTCCCTAGACAAAATTCCCTCATTTAGCACTTAAATCCATTGTAACACATTGTAGAATTATCATTTTGATGTTTGAAGCTCTCGGTGGATGTAAGAAACAACTAGTTCGTATTCTATCTTGAAGGTTAGATGAAATCTCCATTTCTGTGTTCATCACTCGATTTTGGTACATTCTGAATCCTTACCTTGATCTAATTGCTCTTATTGTTATGAATACTAGCTTTAACTTGTTAGTAGTTATAATTATGAGTGGCTAGCTCTTCTACTAGCTAAGATAATATAGCAATGATAGTCAACCCCTTTGATTGCTTGGAATTGGGTGTTTATGTTTCTAGTTGTTATTGTGTTAAATGTCTTCTTGCTTGTATTGATTTCCATTGTGTATATTGAAGTAATTAACCAACTTATGCACCTACACAATTAGTAGACACCGAATTGAGACGTTAGTTGTGCGAAGAGGGTAAGAAGAACGGAAGGTAGAATCGACCCTAGCGGAATTCGGTTCTTTATCTGGGAAATTTGCATGTAGTGTTTATCGTGTCAATTCATTAGGTTTAAGGTACTTAGACCAAGTGGAGACAAGTGTGGTTTCATTCACTCGTATGAAGGGAAATCACTCGTTTAGGAATGCACCATTCACACGTTAGGACACAATTGGAAGGACGTAGGTAGGTCATTTTCCAAGCAATTAAGGGGAGGTAACTTGAACTATGAATCATCTTGGCTAGATTCTTTTATCATTTGAACAACTTTTGTTGTTAATCATTAGTTTCTTAATCAAACTTGTGATTCGGATCAAGATAATAATAACTAATTGATGTTTGACCTCACATTCCAATGGGAGACGACCTTGACCACCGTACTAGACTACAATTGACCCGGTACACTGCCGGTTAGATTGGAACCCTAGGAAAGTTTGCATCAGTAATGCACCAGCTACATTCCAGAGGTGCATGATGTCTTTATTTGCGGACACGGTGGAGGATTTTCTAGAAATATTTATGGATGATTTTTGTCTTTGGAGATAGCTATGATGGATGCTTGGATAATTTGAGCAAACTGTTGAAAATATGTGAAGAGACCAACCTAGTGCTTAATTGGAAAAATTTCCATTTTATGGTCACTGAAAGGAATTGTGTTAGGTCAAATAATTTCAAAGAAATGAGTGGAAGTGGACAAAGCCAAGATTGAAGCGATAGAGAAGTTACCACCCCCAACGAACGTAAAAATGCTGCGAGCCTTTCTACGCCACGTAGGATATTATAGAAGGTTCATAAGGATTTCTCTAAGATTTCTTGACCACTGACTGAATTTCTTGCAAAACACGTACCTTTCGTCTTTGGAGAAGAATGCAAGGAGGCATTCAACACATTAAAGAAAATGTTGATAACTGCCCTGATTCTGGTAGCACCAGATTGAAATAAAGCTTTCGAGTTAATGTGTGATGCAAGTGATACAGTGGTTGGAGAAACACTGGGCCAGAAAGAGGATAAAATCTTTAAACCAATCTACTACGCTAGTCGTACACACAATAGTGCCCAGAGGAACTACGCGACCATAGAGAAGGAACTCTTGGCCGTTATCTTTGCATCTGACAAATGTTGATCTTACCTGGTAGGATTTAAAGTCACGGTTTTCACTGACCATGCAGCCTTGAAGTATCTTCTGACCAAGCAAGACTCCAAACTGAGATTATCAAGATGGATTCTACTCCTACAAGAGTTTGAAGTGGAAATTAAGGATAAGAAAGGGTCTAAGAACCAGGTGGCTGGTCACTTGTCGAGCCTAACATTGTTGGAAGAAGGACAAAGTACTGAGACTGAGGATTATTTTTCAGATGAACAACTTTTTACCATCTCAGTAGTAGCTCCAGTTGAATCTCAGCCTAAACACAATACATCAAGAGTGGGAACGGTATACCCATGGTTTGCGAACATAGTGAATTATCTTCCGGAAAGATACCTACCACCAGAATTCGTGAGTATGGATAAGAAAAACTTCTTTACGAACTTAAATCACTATTACTGGGATGATCCCTACCTGTATAAGATGTTCCCTGATAACATTCGTAAGAGATGCGTCCATGATGACGATATTCCAAGTATTCTGAGCCATTGCCACTCAAGGGAAGTTGAAGGCCATTATGGGCCAGAAATGACAACATCCAAGGTACTGCAGTGTCGATTTTATTGGCCGACAATATTTAAATCTTCTTACGAGTTTACTAGAGCCTATCGTTCCTTTAAAATGACTAGTAACATTTCTAAGCGGAACGAGATGCCATTGTTGCTAGGAAATCAATCGAGTAGCGCAGCAGAATTTTAAAAAAGGATTTTCCAATATAGGATTGACTTCGTTTAAACAACAAACATATAAGAGAGGGGATGAGAAGATTACCTTGGTTGATCTAAAAGATCAACGCCTTGACCATCCGGTAGGAGTAGATGTGCGCGAGCCATCCACATGTCCGGCCTCTACTAGTAATCCACACGAGCACCTCACCGGAATCCCGCCAAGGATTGCTACTAGAAAAACTCGATCGCTAGGTCGATCTTTTCTCTCTCTCTAATCTCTCTCTAAGAAGCTCTCTTATTTTTCACAAGAACAATAAGCTCTTGGAATTATGGTGTACAAAAGAGCTAGCCAATACCTCCCTTTATAGAAAGATGTGGCGCCCCTATGTCTCCCAATCTTATTGGGAGAAACTTCTTAGTAGATTGAGGAGAAAGAAAACCTTTTCCTAATAAAATAAGGAAAATCCCTTTGATTGATTTATCTCATTATTATTTAATATCATATATTAAATATATTTCCAAGATATATATTGACAATATCTTATATTGAATATATCTTATTATATCACCATAAATCTATTTTCCCAAAATCAATTGATATCCAATAGTAATATTATGGAAATCTCATTAATTAAATTGCACAATCCATATGTATCATAATACACTTAAATCATGCCCTTATAGCCATATATTGGCATCCGAATATTCTTTAATTAACATATGCTATGATTAATTAATTTGCAAAATATATGTATATCATATATATATATATATATATATATATATATATATATATATATATATATATATATATATATATATATATATATATATATAATTGTTTTTAAATATACATCGACCTATGCATATTTAATTAATCAACATAATTAATATCTTGTATTAAATTTTTTCATAATAAATAAATACCACCATATTAATTTACCTCTATAACCTTTATAGTGTGAGATAAATTCTTTCCTTATTTGGTTATCAACTATAACCACATTTTAATCCGACTCAATGTTCATATGTGTGTGACCCGATAGGCTCCCGAATATTTTGACATTAGACATAAGGCGCAATTACACAAATGTCCTTCACATCTAACGAGCACGGATAGCGTCTATCAAAACGTGCATGACCCCGAATCATCGGAAGAGTCAATACGCAATGTCTATTACCTTTCATGTGGTCGGTTAACGTGTAAATATAATCCTATCGCTGTAGTAATATCCATACGATCGTATCTTGACCGTATCCCATAATCTAGATATCATGCTCTCTCGGAATAATTCATTTACTCCCACTTTGCAAAAATTCATGAGAACTAGACATTCTTTATGGGAAGGCCCTTTCGGATATTCGCTCCTACTCCTAGGGTACACGATTCCCAGATGACCTAACATGTATATTCCGCATGATTCATTATCACGCCCAATCACTACCGCATGATCGCCCCATGGCTATGGAAAATCTCATTAGTGTCAAAGCATGCCAATCCACACTGTGATGCCATATAGACTCCGGTCCTAAGGATAATTACACAACCGTCACTGAGTGTTGCACTTAACAGTGTAAGTGGTCAGTCTAACGTACGCATTCTCTAATACACATCCACGTATAGTCCAAGTGTCACTACACTTCGATACACAAGATCAATCCCTACCCTTAAAGATAAAAGACATCTAATACGTGCTAGCATGTCCGTACTATAATTCCCTGTTTAATAGTAAATAAGCGTAAATACATTTAAGTATCAAACTTATTAAAGTGATTAGAGATCTCATCAACCATAATCACCTATCATGGTTTCTCTATCCAAGTTTAATACTAAGGACGTTATAATATAACAATTCATAATTGGTTCTTTAAAAGAACAAATATCTGACAACAAAAAAACCGTTTATTATATATGTATAATCATAAAGAAATAGTAGAAATGATCCGACCCGGTCGGATCCGGTCCATCTCGATTGGGTTTAGGACACTATTTCAACAACTTCACAATATCCTTGAGGTAGAGCTATTCGATGTTTGAGGAATTGATTTTGTTGGGCCTTTTACATCGTCAAAATCGAATCGTTACATCCTGGTAGCAGTCGACTATGTTTCCAAATGGGTGGAGGCGGTGGGCTCACCTACAAATGATGCCAGGGTTGTCTTGAGATTTCTTAAGAAAAACATTTTGAGGAGGTTTGGGATACCAAGAGCAATAATTACTGATGGAATGAGCCTTTTCTGTAATATGTTGTTTGAAAAGCTGATGATAAAGTATGGGGTGCGGCATAAGAATGTTGCAGCATATCACCCCAGACAAGTGGACACGTGGAAGTGACGAATGGAGAGATAAAGAGGATTTTAAAGAAAACTGTGAATCCCATGAGGAATGATTTGTCATTGAAATTAGATGATGCTTTATGGGCATACAAAACTTCATATAGGACCGCATTTGGGATGTCCCCATATATGATAGTTTTTGGAAAGTCATGCCATTTGCCGGTTAAGCTAGAGAATCATGCCTTGTCGTCTACTCGGTTCTTAAACATGGACGAACGCTTAGCCAGAGAAAAGAGATTATTAGAGTTGAATAAACTTGAGGAGTTCAGATTGCAGGCTTATGAGATATGCTTAGATTTATAAGGAAAGAACGAAGTGCCAACACGACAAAAGAATTTTGAATCGTACCTTCACTATTGACAAGGTGCTAGCATACTATACTCATCTTCGCCTATTTCCTGAGAGGTTAAAATCCAGATGGTTTGGACCATATGTCATCACAAAAGTCTTCAATTCAGGTGTGTGTGAAGTTAAGGATGAACACTTTAGGAGGAGTTACACAGTGAACGGCCGTAGTCTGAAGCATTACCTATAGCGCAATTACGACGCTGGGTTTGAAGTGTTTATGTTGGATGACCCAAAATACAAGGGAAATGAGATCTATTAGTAAAGTCGAGCAGACAACTATAAATTCAGAACTATTTCTAAACCCTTATTTATTGCTTTTGTTTATTTAAGTTTGTTTATGTCAATATAGTAGCATGACAATCACAAGGTTTTTTTCATCACATATATCTTTTGTCCTTCGTCTTGAGATATATTTGGTTATTTCATTCACGATTCTCATGTGATACCCTCATAAAAATTTTCATGGCTTGTGATGGTCAATAAAGAATGAAGTGGCTTAAACTGTTTTTGCGCATTCATCATGTATGCACAATTACCGCCACCTTATTTTCTTATCGACCGGCGCATGTTACTGAAAATTTTGAAGTGTTTTGCGATACAAGATGATGGAGCAACTAGGAATGAATTGACATCAGTTCGGTTCCATGATTTATCAAGACACTTGGATAGCAAATTTCAGAGCTAAGTAATTTTTTCCTTTCTTTATTATTAGTTACTGGGGACAATATCTATAATAAGTGGTGGTGTAAGGGCGGTCTTATCTTATTTAATCGAAAAATGGAATAACTTTGAAATTTAAAAACAGTATTTTTAGCTTGTCTATTGTACGTTTTGAGTAAGGAAACGGTAGAAAAGGAGCCCAAGAAGGATTTGAAGTTAATTATAGCATATTCAGTTTAGTTTGAAAGAATGAGCATATGCCATGTTGCTTGAAGTAGTGACTTATTAATTTGTATTTTGCCATTTGTATTCAATTTTTAGCACATAATTTGAGTGAGAAGTAATTGGATAAGATGAAGAGTTATCTTATACCGGGGATCAATATTTGTCGGTGGATATACTTTAACCAATTGTTGTAGGATGATGGTAGCAATACAGATGCCACAAAAGGTAAAACGGAGCAAAACGGGCTTACGAGTGAGAGAGAAATAAGGGTGAGAAATCAGACAAGCGAAGCCGATTGAGCGTAAAACGCACGGCTATTTCTTAAGAAAAAAGATAAAGAAAAATATAATGAAGGCAGTGAGGGAAGCGAACTCTTAGCATAAAGGGCATGACCCTCGCATAAAAACAAACAAGGATAACGAGTATAACTTGGTCCCCAAGTTCGACCGGACAAAGTAAGGTTTCATGTTGTTTGCTTGAGTCTGAAGGCAAAAGGAGCAAGTGTGCACACTAGCATGTTAAGGTTGTAGGGTCACTATAACTTGATTCTTTTCATAGATACACTATCACAAAAAATTCATCACACGACACATTGATGCATTGGTGAGTATTGATTAATGGGAAGCTTATGGATTGTCGCATGCTGCATATTCTGCCTAAAATCTTGACTGAATGTGTGGTAATTAATGAGGATTGCACTTGGAGGTACATTCCGCCTTGATACTCTGCTTGAGGACGAGCAGAAGGCTAGTGATGGGTAGTTGATGACGGTCAAAATGATAGATCTTACGGCATCAACATTTCACTTATTCTAAGCTAAAAATAGTAGTTTTCGACCATTTATATGAGCCATTTGAGCTGAATGTCATAAGTCGGGTTCATGAGTCGAGTAATTTGCATTTAACATTAATTTCCCCAATTCGATATTATTTCGTGCATTATTGGACTATTTTCAGGTTACGAAGATTGGGCAAAGTGTTATAGATCAATTATGGGCCGATCTGGATGAAGAAATGGACCTAAGGTGTTTTAGGCTCTTCAGTTAAGTCGGCAGAGCAGAAAAAGACAAAAATGCCCTGGAAGCCGAGTGAAGCCTTGCTGCAGCCATGGGATCCTGAACCTTCCAAACCATATTTTCTTGGACGATGGGTAGTTTTTGGGGTTAGCTAAGTCGGTTTCAACATTATAAATAAGAGGCATCAGCCTCAGTTGAAAAGTGTATCAATAATGTACAATTTTCCACAAGACAAATACATTAAATTTAATTAAAGTTCTCTTTTTTGTTTATCTCTATGATTTTTAGTCACAGATATGATGGATTTTCCACCTAGGGATAGATACTAGGAGGATTTGTGCTCGTCTTCAAGGGTATGAATTTCTGGCCTTCTAGATGTAGATCTGTCGTTATTTTCTTTGTGATTAGTATGATTTGATTGTTTATATTAGTTCTACTATGTAGTAGTTAGTTTATTTTACCCCATGAATGTTTAGATTTGAATCTTTTGTGAAGAAATAATGAAAGGTTGCGTTCTTCGGAGCCCGCGACGGTCTTTATCGCAGCTGCAAATACATAGTAAACCCTAATTCATGATAATCGGAGCTAGCTACGTCTGATCGGCAGATCTAATTTACATGTTCTTAGCCTGATCAACTATATGCATGTTTTCGTAAATTAGCATGAAGGACTTGCAAGGTTAAGTGTTAGTTCAGACGATGTCTTGATTGATCCTTAGGAACGTGCTTGTCAATCCACGATAGCTGCTTAGGGAGGTCCTCGGTCTTGAACCAACAAGTTTTAGTTCGTATTTCTTGTGAATTAATACAACCGAAGAAGGAGGTTAATTGCATAAACGCACCTATTGTCCTTTTAATGGAAGTAGCGTAACATTAGGGATTAGCACCCGGAGCTGTCAAAGATCTAAAATTTACCAATGTGGATGATTGATGCATGATGTAGGGGGGAATAACTAATCACTTATAGTTAGAACTAATTCTTATAAAACTCATAAGAGTATAATTATTTGATCTTCTGCGTTATTGTCACAACTTGTACCTATCTGTTCTATAGTTGGTCGTAGACCGTAATTGTGACAATTAAACTCGATCTAGATTATTCTGTGTTTTTGCGAGTCTTTATGGGATATGACCTTGACTCATCTGTACTCTGCTACGATATACCTAGTCCTATTGCTAGTAAGTGCCTTGCACGCGGAGCAGTTATATGCTAAAATACTGTGAATAAATGTGTAAAATAAATAAATAAATAAATAAGACCGGAATTATAGAGGTTCCAGGTGGTGTAATCGTGACAGTCCTCTATTCTCATGTGATGTTGGAGGAAGTTTACTATGTTCCTGAGGATTGAGTTACAAGACACAAGTAAATTTAAACATTGATTGTCCTTGACCATTCCCGAGCTTCACAATCTCCGAGCATAAGTCCTTAAAAGGTTGAATTGTTGTTTAACTAAGTCTGCTCCACTGGTCCTTGAAGGGTTGAATTGCCTCTTCACCAGCTCATCACAAACACAGTCTTCCTGACTGCACCTCAACTATCCTTCAAACCTTCTTGGTGTTTCACGCCTAACCTTTGATAAAATCAAAAACTTGAATCAAGAATTATGATTCAACTTGTGATATAGGCTTCTTCTTCTGAGTGTATATGATTTGCACAGTGAGCTTTGAGTTCTTCAAGTATGGATCTTGATGTCTCTCAGGAAATTGTAAGAACCCTTTGAATATTTCTTGATCTAGATCCTACAATATAGACAATAGCAAGAGTTCTTTTAATTTACTTTCCCCCTTATTTGAATGTTTCCTTAGTGCCCTTAATCTTAGAACTCCGCACTTCTTCTTGAAGTAAAAGTGATCTATTTATAGGGGTTTTTCCAACATTCGAATTTGAATTCTTGTAGCCGTTGGTGGTCCTGCTAGTGTCTGTTGAATGTGAGTGTCCTTTCGGACATTTCTTCAACAAATTGAATTGCTTGTTTCTAACGTTCTGATTCTCATTCAGTTTGAGTGACTTCAGCTTGAAACTGGGCTTTTGGGGTTTGTCAATTTCCAGCTTATATAACTGAGTGTTTCAGTTCTTAGAGCATTAACTGAGTTTTTACTCTTCTTCAAAACATAGTACTATGTATTCATCTGATCTTAATTGGCTTGATCATAGTACATCATAAAAACTTATATCATCCAAGATATCATTGTCCTTATGTATCTTAGGTCATCATACAAGATCTATAAAGTCAGTTTAGGCCATCACAGACTTATATGAATTCCAACATTACAGTCTTGGCTTTTAGTCCTCATAAACTGAGTTGATCCCTCGGTTCTTCTATCTTCATTAACTGAGTCTGAGTTTGTCCCCTCAACCTCCATCTTCTAGATAAGCCAACTGAGTCTATGTTTCTCAGCAAACTTAAGTTCTTCAATTTCTGTATGTGAACTCTGTTCATTCTCTATGGTCAGTTTCTCCTTTTGACTACTTTTCATTTGTAAACTCAATAGATTTCCTAAAGTTAGTTTCTTAGTTTTAAGCCTATTCTATTATAGTGCTTGTCTGATTTACCAATACAATTATTAGACTCTATTAAATCCTATACATATAATTATAGACATCTTTTTGCTTTGCTCTATAACAGCTAGTTATGGAATTCATCAATTGGGCTTAAATGAATAAAAAAACTGTTGGAAATAAAATTTATGTTTTGATGATAATTCATCATAATTATTCAAAGTATTATCTTAACCTCGTTGATGAAAGTGTCAAGCCATTTGTTATAGTGAAAAGCTAAAAGATGTCTAGAACTGAATGTTTAGGTTTTACTAGAGTCTGATATTTGTATAGGTTACATCAGACAAGCACTGTAATAGTTATTGTGTCGTAAAACTCGAAATCGGAAGTCATTTAGAAAACTGGAAATCATCAAGATAAACAAACTGACTCAGAATACACCTAGATGAACTGAAGAAGATAAGTTCGTTGAGGGACATAGACTCAGTTGGCTTATCTAGAAGTTGAAGAACTGAGGGTCACAGACTCATTTATTGAAGATTGCAGAACTGAGGGTTCAAACTCAGTTATGAAGACTACGTCTAGACTTTAGAGTTAGACTTCAGGCAAGATTGTGGTGACCTGAACTGACTTTATGGATCTTGTATGAAGACCTAAGAATCACAAGGACAATGAGTTCTTAGATGATAATGAGTCATGGTGTACTCTGATTAAATCAAATATAATCAGATGAAAATCGAGAATCTTGATATTTGAAGAAGAGTAAAATCTCAGTTAATGCTCCAAGTCAGTCAAGAAACTGACAAGTGATAATCTCAATATAAAACTGATAAGGATACTGAGTTTTATAGGTCAGTCATTCAATAAACTGATAGTACAGTCGAACGTTGTAAAGGAAGCAATTTTATTGGATGAAATACTGACACAACAGAACGGTCAGAAATATATCCGTTACAAGATAGACGATGATACAATTCTAATTCAAGCCAATTGAACGTTGGACCTCACACTATAAATAGAGGACTTTGCACCAAGGATTAAGAAGAATGAACATAGATATTTAATAAGAATTAACTTGTGCATTAATCATTCGAATTACTATCATCCTTGCGCTATAACAAGATCAAATCAAGAAATTATTCAAGTGTTCAAGCTACCAAGAATTTATCAAGAATCAGACACTTTGAAGAACCACAAACAAGAATCAATTTATTGATTCTCAACCCAACTTTGATTCTACATCAAAGGTTTAGACTGTGAAGCAAACCGGGAAGGTTTTGTCAAGGACAGTTGTGACAAATAGTCGGGCAGACTGTGTTTGTGGTGGTAGCTGGTGAAGAGGCAATTCAACCCTCTAAGGACCAGTGTTCAAGCAATTGAAGAACATCAATTCTACCTATGCTACAACTGTTTAGATAGTGAAGCTAGTGATTAGCCAAGGACTATTGTTTACGACTTTTTGTAACAGTTCACCTCAAGAAGTTCTAGTGGAATTTTCCTCTGCACCACAGAGGAAGAGAGGACATACAGGATTACACCACCTGGAACCTCTATAATATTTGTCTTATTCACTTTTCGCATTTATTTATTTACTCAGCATCTACTTACAACATTTTGATAATTGATTGTTATACACTTAACTGTGCACAAACTGACATTCATCAGAATTCAATTTACCACACTCAGTTTTCATAAAAGAACAACAAGATCAAGAAAAAGGCTAGAATTATATCCGCTGCCGGTTGACTCAGTTTTGATTAAGTCAGTTTGACTTAAACACAGCTCAGTCAGCTTAACTCCACACAAGTTTTTAACTAAACCATAATTTGTTTAAAATCCAGCTTAGGGAAAGTTTTTAGTGACAAGTTTATTCACCAAACCAAGTATACAGGAGAACTTATCAAAAAGTTTGGCATGGAAAAATCAACTGGAATTTCTACACCAATGGGGACCAACATCAGATTAGATGAAGATAAAGAAGGGAAAGATGTTGATCAAACACTTTACAGAAGGATGATTGGAAGCTTACTCTATCTTACAGCAAGTAGACCAAATATATCACTTACTGTTGGTGTATGTGCAAGATTTCAGTCAAAACCAAAAGAAAGTCATCTCACAGTTGTGAAAAGAACATTGAAATATCTGAAAGACACAGATGGAGTTGGAATTTGGTATTCAAAATAAAGAGAGTTCAAGCTAATATCTTATTTACACTCAGATAATGCTGGATGCAAAGTGGACAGAAAAAGCACATCAGGCACATGTCAGTTGCTAGGAAATAGATTTGTGTCATGGTTTAGCAAAAAGCAAAACTCTGTCTCAACTTCTACAGCTGAAGCTGAATACATAGCAGCTGGAAGTTGTTGTGCTCAAGTTTTATGGATTAGACAGCAATTAAGAGATTATGTGATAGAAGAAGGAATGATTCCCATAATGTGTGATAACACAAGTGCAATTGCAATCACTGATAATCCAGTTTTACACTTAAGGACAAAGCACATTGTTGTGCGTCACCACTTCATAAGAGATCATGCAGAGAAAGACGATATAACAGTTCTTTATGTACCTACTGAAGATTAGTTGGCAGATATTTTTACAAAGCCATTGGACAAAGACAGATTTGCCAAACTAAGAAGTGAATTAGGGATAATCAAAGTCAGTTGAAATCAGTTAAGCCAGAAATTCGTCAAGGGGATTAATCTTTCTTATGCTGGGTACGCTCACTTAACAGATTAGTCATTGACATCAACAATTTCAAATCGATCAATCAAATCGAATCGAATAATTTTCCAAACCGAAAGTTTCATCTTCAAACTGACTTCAGTCTCGGTTTCTATCCCAGTCAACTTAAGTCAAAGGTTGACAAGATAAAAGCGACAACGGTTATACCACAATTAATTACTGCAGTTCCTTTTGTCAGAATATTGCGTGTACACCCCACGATTGTCAGAACAGTGCATACATTGGTTACTCAAAACCATCATGGAATTTGATAAGTTGTACTACTCAACCGCCAGTATATCCTACCTATTTATTCATCCCTCGTTCACACTACTTTCAATCAAATTTCAAATTCCTTGTCTCTTTCATAAAAACAGAATTAGACTCCTCGCAACCCTCTCCTCTCAAAAATCAATTTTTGTGTTCACACCCAGATATGGCCACTTCAGACAAATCAAAACAAGAAAGACTAATAAGAGAGCTAGATGAATTTTCATTCGAAATGTATGAAGCTATGTGTCAAAACACTCTGTTAGCAAGTCACATCCGTGCAAAGATTGAAAAACAACCAGGATTAAGAAATATTCTGGAAGTTACATTCAAAGAAAAATGTGACTTGGAAGGTATATTACAATTTTGGCAAAATATGCGTTTGGTAAGAGACTCCGTAATGACAGCAGTTCGTGGAGATCGAATTGCTATCAACGAAAAAGTCATGGTGTCACTTTTTGGCTTCGCAAATTCATCTGTGACATCAACAGATTTGTCTACACATTGAATAGGACTATATTTCTAAAGAAGCTAACTTTTTCTACGGTACCAATCGAAGTTGGTATTCATGTTGACAAAATCAAGCCAGAATTTGGACACCTCAGCAGATGGCTCCGCAAGCATGTCATTGGAAAATCCAAAGGAATCGGTACACTATCTGAAGAAAACATCTATCTGATGAACATTATCTGGGATGAAATAGAATTCAATTGGGCAGGTTATATAGTCAATCAGTTAAAGAAGCAACATTTAGCCGAATTAGACAGTGTACAGAGAGCTCAGGCTGAAGGTCAGGCAACTGTTGGTAGATTCCGACTGAAGAAAACACTCAGTGGAATCATCCAATTCTACCTGGAAAGACTTAAGGAAGGGAAGCAAGAAAGTCAAGCTGAAACTACAGAGGAAATAACAGCAAAAACAAGAACAACTTCCCAACTGGCAAAGTCGAAAAGCGTGTCTCACCGAAACTGAACACAGAGGAATCAAGCGAAAGGCAGACTCAGCACAAGAAAGATCAGTTGTAAGATGTTTATACCCAGCAACCTCAAGTATGACAGCACCAACTGAGGGGGAACAACAACAACAGCTGACAACTGAAGATACAAGGAAGACCACTATTGCTGATAATACCTCTCAATCACAACATGAATCAGTTCAACAATCAGCCCCAGTTTTTGAAGCTGATAAAATTGTCAGACTAATGAAGATGAAGCTTAAACTAGAGGATTCTTGTGATGCTAGTCTACAGACTGAAGAAAAGTTACTCTTGGAGAAATTGGAAATCGGAGATCTATATGCTCTATTTCCTATATCAGAGTTTCTTGAAAACTGTTTCAAAAGGTTTACTGAACTAGCTCAAAAGAGAGAATCAGCCACATCATCTGTTCCCAAAGACAGTTCAAAGAGGAAGGATGATGATAAAGATGGTCTTACAAGAAAAGAAGCTAATGTAACTACAGTTTGCACTCAGAAATTCAACCTCAACCTCTAGCTACGCAAACTGCAAGTCAACAAGAAGAGTTGCCAGTTGGAAATCAGACAACTGACACTCAGCAAGCAGCTGATGGAACTTATAATCGACAACTGATGATTATTGAAGACATTACTCACCCCAAGGATCAACCTGAAACGACATATGATCCTTCTGACATCCTAACAAAGGATGAGTTGGCCAAAGTTCATGAAAACTTGAAGACTGTGCTCAGTCACAAGGATGCACAAACTTGAAGACTGTGCTCAGTCAGTTCATGCAAGACTAGAGATGATCCACAAATCCAGTTCAAGTTCTGCTTCAGAAATTCTGTTACTGATGACGGTCAAATTGTGATGTGATTCTTACGAATCAAATCCTTTGTTTTGCCCAGGAAGAAATTGAAGGTAGTCAATACGAGCTATGGTCCGCGCCTTAGACCAAGGCTACCGTTGGAACGCCACAACGTAATGCTCACTTACGTTGATAAGTTCTCAAAGGGGGCGATCCTCCAATCCAAGAGAATCTCACACACAAGGTGCACAATTAAGACAATGCTTAATCGAAAATAATATTTCACTCAAAAATTAACTTGTTCATGAAAGGAGATAGTATGTGCCTTATATAGGCTACAAGTAAAAGACTAGTTTTCCTCCTAAGCAATGCGGGCGAAAATTAACTAGTAAAATAAAACCTAAGTAACTAAGACCTAGAAAGGGGCGCCACTTTCAATGGGCTTTTCTAGCCTTTCTTGTGTCATCTAAGCCCACAAGACAATTATTAAATAAAGTCCACATAAAATCATTAAACAAGTCCAAACAAAACTAACAATGGCGCCACAAGCATTAGGTGTTGTCTTCAAGCCCAAAAGCATAGTGCATAAACAATATTGGAACTTCATCACTCTTTTTGGGCTGTCCAAACTCTTCATGGATCTCTTTCAACAATGTATTCAAGGCTTCTCTCATATTCTTCCTTTGGAGCCTTGTCAATGGTCCATCTCTAATGATCAATGGATCAATCTTCTTCACGGTTGCCAATGGATCGGGATCCCCATCGTAAAACTCATCATATATCACATCAAATTGTACCCGTTATTCTATGATCTTTATCCCCGATTCTAGTTTAAAAGAGCTTTAATGTAGGGATAATAAGTCGTAATATGCCTAATTTATATATACCCCGAGTTACGATTTGTTATTCGCATTTCGATGATTTATTGCATTATTTGGTATTACAAACTATGTTTTTATTTAATATATGCAAGTGAGTTATTCGACGGACTTGGAGAGGAATTAAAGAGATTTCGCATAAAGTCGCGAAGCCCAAGACGAAGGAAAGAGAAGCCCGAAGCCGCAGGACACTCGGTCAACCGAGCATGATCACTCGGTCGACCGAGCCACCCAAAAGCCCATGCAGAAGGTCCAAGACGTTAGAAAGGCGGTTAGGGTTTAGTGATTTTGATTTTAAGTCGGTTTTTTCAAGTAAATTTGAGGCCTCTATATAAACACTTTGTCATTAACAATATTAGACATCAATCTTTCAATCAAATACATACACTACAATGTAGCATTAATACATTGAAGGTTTTTCAACAATGTAGGGACTTCAATATGTAAGCCTTTATATTTTCTGTCTTCTTTATTTTCCGTAATTAATCCCCCCCAATTATGATTTATCGTTTGAGTTGATTATTCATAGCTAGATGATGTAGATCTAGGCTATGACGTTAGGGAGGTGGCGATACCTTGTCTATGAGGATCACATACCCTACGTCCTCTACTTAGTGTCTATGTATGAATCAGTATTGCTTAATTAACGTGTATCTATGTTAGTTTATATAATTGCTAGACGAATTGCTATTTAATCCGTATTGTATGAGAAACGCTTGAGAGATAGGTTCAGTAGATGTAATGGGGTTGAAATTGTTTGGGTAACCGGAATTGTGTCATTCGGTCGACCGAGCCTACACACTCGGTCGACCGAGCCCTTTTTTACCTGTTAATCCGGCCACGTCTTTATGGTTAGGTTAGCGCAATAGAATTTATCATCTCAGTAGGTATGGCTACGGCTACGTTGCTCGTCTGTTTTAATTAGCGTATGATTAGGAAATACAAATATAGGGCTCCTAGGTTGGCTCATGAATGATCTTCTGGGACTTTCAGCGAGATCTAGGTAGGTTTTGTATTTGGGAATTGAGCTCACCTAGTTATACGTAAATCGTAGATTAACATGAGACCGTGCAGGTAATTGTTAATAGGACAGAGACTGATGCGATCGTTTAGGAAGTACGCCTAACCATAGGAATGTTGCCTAGACGAGGTGTACGATTAATATCGGCATCCTTAGTGTCGTAAGCGTGCAAGTTATATGAGATGGATACCCAAAAGGTGAAGTCACGTAATGTAGCACGTTGATCAGCAACCTAACCGTGTCTTTGAGTCAAGTTAAAGAGGATGACACCCGTAGCCAATCTAAGATAGATACAAACGGATTGTGGTTAATAAGTTCGAGTTTATTATATAAATTATCTAGGTCCAAACGATAAAGACTATAATTGGGGAGGTTAATTACGTTGTGTCGAGTCGTGTCTTTACCTTTCTTGTTTTATGTTGGTCGTAGACCGCCTTTGTGTCCTTGGCATGAATGATTAATTGTTTATATATGAAATGATCCACAATTGGCTCCCTGTGGGATCGACCTTGATTCACTATAGCTATACTACGATGGGCCTAGTCCTCTTGCTAGTATTGGTTTATGGTGGTTGAGTATTTTATTATAACCTGATCGACCCCGATCAAGTTTTTGGCGCCGTTGCCGGGGAACCAACGGTCAATTTTTTTTATATATATATATATATAATTTTTTATTCATGTCGAGTTTTCTGTTTTAGAGTCTGTTTTTACGCTTTTGAGTCCCTCTGGTTTCTCACGCTATGTGTAAAAATTCCGAATCCGGAATAAGTTTGGTTTCGCTCCCAAGAGATCGCTCTCGTTGCCAGTGAGCCTGGTTCTATTTTTCGGGACATTGCGTGTCTGTTTATCCTCGTATGTTTAATCCAGAGTCCGATAGGAGCATGGGAAACCATGTTAAAATCGATCCACGGTCTGCTTTGTTTTTCTTACGTTTTGCGAAACAGGGAAGCAATAATCTGAGTCGCATTTTTTTTTGTGGCGCGAGAAAATAACCCAAGCAAACATGTGGAGCTATGAATCTAAGATGGGAAAAGCGATGGAAGCAATAACTTTAAAGCACCAAGATGGCTCCGGAAAAATTTTAAAGGCTTAAATTCTTCAGTAGTACAATGTTGGAGGCAAGGTACTACCCTTTTGCTTATGTTTTACTACCTTTTGGTTTTTTGAGCATAAGTTAGCCTATACATGAACCTTAGTATGAATCGTAGCCCGAGTTGGTTTGTAAGATTAATTTTATTAGTGTGGAAGGTTCGCCTCAAATCACATCTCATCTAGAGGGTGTAGGAAACATGTAGTAGTTGAAGGAAGCAGTGAATAAAGAGTTCCTCATAGTTCTGTTAAAATCTCATTTTCCTATGCATGAGATTGCTTCTACTGTCCATGGGAGCAACAATTTGTGTAGTTTAAGCATTCACAATCTAAAGAAGACGTTGAGTTTTGAGAGAGCATAATAAAGCAGCATTATAGAGGATGTGATCAAAATGGGTCCCTAGGACTAAATCTTCTTAGAATTCACTAGTTCCTAAAACGAGAGCCGAGGTAAGAGCTTTGTATAAATTGTATGGATAAATGTCTTTTCCTAGATCTCACAACAAAGGGAAGGGTATTAATCCGCAAAAGCGACAAGCCACCTCTAATAGTGCTCAGAGGGTCAAAGTCTGGCGATCCAAGATTGATAACTGACAAGGATAATCTTTGGAAAGTCGAGCTGAGGACTTTAAACTCAGAACTACTTCTTTAAAACCCTTAGGATTTCTTTTTAGGATTATAGGTTTTTTTTTGAGTCAAATAAAAGTAACGTGACATATGTTGAGGTTTTCTATTTTGCCGTGTTCCGATGGCCATTGGGCTAAGGATGTGCAAAATTTTTTTACTCAATATAGGCCACGTGAAATAGAGTTCCGTAGGAAAGGCGAGAAATTGCTAAAGAAAAGGAAATTTAGCAATCAACCTTAAGATGGAAGCATTAAGAGAGCTTGAGAATTACTGAAAATGTAACAGAGAATGATTGGTGCGAACAAGAACGCTTTTTAGTCAACTCCCAAAACTTTTTAGAATGGTGATCCGATTGAAAATCCAAAATTGTGTGCAATTCGTTCTGCAACTACCCTTATCCTTTCCTTTGTACCTTTTCACCCTTCAACCTTTCTATTCTCTCACCAATCTGCCTCACAGTTCACATTTCTAACCATTCCTTCATCCCCTCTCTTTCTTTCCATCTGTTTCACTCTCCCACCCTAACCCAATCCCTTAACCAATACCCACCCAAAACACAATTTCTTACCCACCCTTTATCTTTTCTTACCATCTTTATGTATATCTTTTTCTAAACCCATCATACTCTCAAACTCCATTTTGTTTACAAGAAACCTTTGTGTTGCGGAATTTGAATTATGGCTATGTTTTAATGATGATCTTTTATCATTTTGGTTTTCATGATCCTAGCCGGGGTAAGTGTATCTCTGACCCTAGCTCAATTTTAAAAGTTTTTGGTTTGATCAAAATACAACTTATCTTTCTACCGGAAGTTTTAAATTTCACACTTTTACGCCTATTCCGGCAGTTCTAGATGATGAGTTTTGTTCTAGGAATATCACATCAATCCGACCTTGTTGATGACGTATATGACTTTTACGTAATATATTGGGTGATTCGTAATTTCGAGGAGAAGCTACATCTCCCTAGGTTGTTGATATCCAATCAAAACGTGAAGCGTCTGCGCTAAGTAATTGATTTTATCTTTCGCCAATAGGTCACATTCAATCTGTTATACCTTACCAAGTGTCTCTTTTCCACTGGGTCGAATACATGGTTAATCCTGTCAACCTCGTGTTTTCCCACATGGGGTAATGATTTTTTATCTTTGTCTTCTCCACCCGGTCTTAAGAATATTTCAGCGGTGGAGATTATAGATGAAGACAACCTTCTTTAGTTGCTTGTTTATTTTTCTTTCTATTTAGTATATTTTCCTTTATATCGAGTCGTGTTATATAGAGTCTGTCTTCAGTCGTATTACTATTTCCCTCAATTCTTTCCTACGTAATGTGTTGGATAATTGTGCTTCATTTCATTATACTCATACGAATTGGGACCGTAAAAGGGATACGAAATTCCTTCGGCGCTTTCTGCTTATTCCCCTTTTTTTATGATTACTACTTTTTTGTGGACTAACCCTGTAACAAGTTTCGAGTTTCGTTTAAGATGTATGTTGCAGCGGTTATTTTTCTTCCCGCAATAATTTCTTTGTTTTATTTGTTGGCATTTGCCGAAGTTCACAAGACTTGTTCCATTCCCGCGCTTATCCAGAGCTAAGTTCCTATTCTTGCTTTTTATTGTTATATATTGAGGACAATGCATGGATTAAGTGGGGGGAAACGAGTCACTTAGCTCACTTAGCTTGCTCGAATAAGCTTCTATATATCAAATAATATAATAAATGAGTAAAATTTAAACTTTTAAACATAGAATCACATTTACTTTTGTGAAGTTCCCGAATATTGTATTTAATAAGGAAGGAACCATGATTCATGTGTACGTGATCACTTTATACTTTTGCGATATATTTCTAGTAAACTTAATGATATTCATGATATATGTTGGGAGTAGTTATTTATTATTCAATTACTCAATAAATGAATCGATGAATATTGCGCTTATAATAAAAATGTAGAATTTTATGTGTACATTGCGTAGATGATTGGTTATGTAAACTTAGTGTCAATATCTATCTGCTGATGTATTATGATATTCTTCCCAACAAAAGCGGAGTAATAAGCTTGAGACGTACCTGTGTTTTAGCAAAATGTTAAACACTAGGCTTGTAGTAACATCAAAGTAGCCTCGCGCTTGTGGTAATATTCGATGCTATGCTTATCTAAGATAGGGAGATACTTTAAAAAGCTTTCTTCCTTGAGATTAGTAGTATTTGAAAAAAATATGCAGAATTGAAAGAAATTCAACTTTTAAGAGGCTTTGAGTAGTACTCGGTCTCCAAGTCCAAAATCCCTATAGATACGCTCTTGCTTATTGTTCTAGTGCTTTAACCATTGCGAGGCTTAAGAAGTGGGAATGTTGATGTTGCTAGGTTGAGATTTCGAAGTTAGCATAAACTCTAATCTGGCTACATTTATATAAAACTAATGCACATACACACATCACTTCGATTCATAGTGAGTAATGAATAATTGATATCTTATGAGCATAAATAATATGAGTTGATTCGAGTTTCTTGTGTTAGTAGAATTTGACCATTGGAAAATGATTATATGGGGAATAACTTATTGATACTTTGATCGGGACGATCAAAGGCTAAGTGGGGGGTAGTTGATGACGGTCAAATTGTACCCATTATTCTATGATCTTTATCCCCGATTCTAGTTTAAAAGAGCTTTAATGTAGGGATAATAAGTCGTAATATGCCTAATTTATATATACCCCGAGTTACGATTCGTTATTCTGCATTTCGATGATTTATTGCATTATTTGGTATTACAAACTATGTTTTTATTTAATATATGCAGTGAGTTATTCTGGACGGACTTCGGAGAGGAATTAAAGAGATTTCAGACAGTGCAGAAGCCCAGTACGAAGGAAAAGAGAAGCCCAGAAGCACAGGACACTCGGTCAACCGATCATGATCACTCGGTCGACCGAGCCACCCAAAAGCCCAGAAGAAGGTCCAGCACGTTAGTAAGGCGGTTAGGGTTTAGTGATTTCGATTTTAAGTCGGTTTTCTAAAGTCGGCTGAGGCCTCTATATAAACACTTTGTCATTAACAATATTAGACATCAATCTTTCAATCAAATTCATACACTACAATGTAGCATTAATACATTGAAGGTTTTTCAACAATGTAGGGGCTTCAATATGTAAGCCTTTATATTTTCTGTCTTCTTTATTTTCCGTAATTAATCCCCCCCCAATTATGATTTATCGTTTGAGTTGATTATTCATAGCAAGATGATGTAGATCTAGGCTATGACGTTAGGGAGGTGGCGATACCTTGTCTATGAGGATCACATACCCTACGTCCTCTACTTAGTGTCTATGTATGAATCAATATTGCTTAATTAACGTGTATCTATGTTAGTTTATATAATTGCTTGACGAATTGCTATTTAATCCGTATTGTATGAGAAACGCTGAGAGATAGGTTCAGAGATGTAATCTGGGGGTTGAAATTGTTTGGGTAACCGAATTGTGTCATTCGGTCGACCGAGCCTACACACTCGGTCGACCCGAGCCCTTTTACCCGTTAATCCGCCACGTCTTTATGGTTAGGTTAGCGCAATAGAATTTATCATCTCAGTAGGTATGGCTACGGCTACGTTGCTCGTCTGTTTTAATTAGCGTATGATTAGGAAATACCAATATAGGGCTCTAGGTTGGCTCATGAATGATCTTCCGGGACTTTCAAATGAGATCTAGGTAGGTTTTGTATTTGGGAATTGAGCTCACCTAGTTATACGTAAATCGTAGATTAACATGAGACCGTGCAGGTAATTGTAAATAGGACAGAGAGTGATGCGATCGTTTAGGAAGTATGCCTAACCATAGGAATGTTGCCTAGACGAGGTGTACGATTAATATCGGCATCCTTAGTGTCGTAAGCATGCAAGTTATATGAGATGGATACCCAAAAGGTGAAGTCACGTAATGTAGCACAGTAATCTAGCAACCTAACCGGTGCTAAGTCAAGTTAAAGAGGATGACTCCCGTAGCCAATCTAAGATAGATACAAACGGATTGACAGTTAATAAGTTCAGTTTATTATATAAATTATCTAGGTCCAAACGATAAAGACTATAATTGGGGAGGTTAATTACGTTGTGTCGAGTCGTGTCTTTACCTTTCTTGTTTTATGTTGGTCGTAGACCGCCTTTGTGTCCTTGGCATGGATGATTAATTGTTTATATATGAAATGATCCACAATTGGTTCCCTGTGGGATCGACCTTGATTCACTATAGCTATACTACGATGGGCCTAGTCCTCTTGCTAGTATTGGTTTATGGTGGTCGAGTATTTTATTATAACCTGATCGACCCCGATCAGTTACTAAAACAGAAACTAGAAGACTCAACCGCAGTAGATCGGGAAACTCATGCTCAATCTTATTGGCACATGAATCAACATATCTACGGGTTAGAAACTCAGCTTAAGAAAGTAATTACTTCTCAGCAACGTATATCAGCCGACCAACAGGCAACCCATGCCTTGGTAAATCAGCTATATGATGCCAAAAAGGGGGAAGCTAAAGAAGAAAAGCTGAAGTTACTTAAAGAGATGAAGCGACTTGAAAAAGAATTGCAATGATACAAATCAGATCCTAAGTTCTTCAGGAAAGAAATAACTGATGAACAGCTCATTGAGAAATACAGTCAACCTGGAGAAAAGAGAGCTACTCTTACAAAGGATCTGTGGATGAAGTTTATCAACGATCACAATCCTATTAAAGCCATGTACAAGGACAGGACATTTGAAGAATCCTTGAACTACTTTTTATCTGATGTATTCTTAAAGCAGAAAATGGCACAATATAAGAAGAATCAGAGGATTGATGAAAAACAGAAGATTAAAGACAAAACTGAACAAATGAATTCTGATGTAGTCGAATTTGAAAAATACTACTTGAAAGAATCAGACTTACCAAAGCTACTTCTATGGAGAAGATGGAAAGAAGGAAGTCAAGTTGACTACAACAAGACATTTCAAAGGAAGACTCCAAGCTAGAAAATGAATATCATCTGTATGGCAAGGAAAAGAAGTTTATTTCGGTTAAGAAAAAGCTTAGTCTTTAATCTCAGTTATTTGGACTAAATGTAACTATTCCAGTTTTTGATCATTCTAATGAAATCAAGTTTTCCAGTTTTACATTGTTTTACATTGTTTTGATCTTTAAGCTTTTATTTTATGGAGAGTTTTGGCATCATCAAAAAGGGAGAAATTGTTGGAAATAAAATTTATGTTTTGATGATAATTCATCATAATTATTCAAAGTATTATCTTAACCTCGTTGATGAAGTGCTGAAGCTAGCTGTTATAGTGAAAAGCTAGAAGATGTCTAGAACTGAATGTTTAGGTTTTACTAGAGTCTGATATTTGTATAGGTTACATCAGACAAGCACTGTAATAGTTAGTGTGTCGTAAAACTGAAAAATGGAAGTCATTCAGAAAACTGGAAATCATCAAGATAAACAAACTGACTCAGAATACACCTACATGAAACTGAAGAAGATAAGTTTCTTTGAGGACTGCACTCAGTTGGCTTATATGGAAGTTGAAGAACTGAGGGTCAGAGACTCAGTTATTGAAGATTGAAGAACTGAGGGTTCAAACTCAGTTATGAAGACTACGTCGAGGCTTAGAGAATTAGACTTGAGCAAGATTGTGGTGACTTGAACTGACTTTATGGATCTTGTATGAAGACCTAAGAATCATAAGGACAATGAGTTCTTAGATGATAATGAGTCATGGTGTACTCTGATTAAATCAATTATAATCAGATGAAAAACTGGAGTACTGATATTTGAAGAAGAGTAAAATCTCTGTTAATGCTCCAAGTTAGTCAAGAAACTGACAAGTGATAATCTCAGTATAAAACTGATAAGGATACTCAGTTTTATAGGTCATTCATTCAATAAACTGATAGTACAGTCGAACTTTGTAAAGGAAGCAATTTTATTGGATGAAATACTGACACAGCAGAACGGTCAGAAATATATCCGTTACAAGATAGACGATGATACAATTCGAATTCAAGCTAAGTGAACGTTGGACCTCACACAATAAATAGAGGACTTTGCACCAATGATTAAGAAGAATGAACATAGAGATTTAACAAGAATTAACGTGTGCATTAATCATTCGAATTACTATCATCCTTGCGCTATAACAAGATCAAATCAAGAAATTCTTCAAGTGTTCAAGCTACCAAGAATTTATCAAGAATCAGACACTTTGAAGAACCACAAACAAGAATCAATTTATTGATTCTCAACCCAACTTTGATTCTACATCAAAGGTTTTGACTGTGAAGCAAACCGGGAAGGTTTTGTCAAGGACAGTTGTGACAAGCAGTCGGGCAGACTGTGTTTGTGGTGGTAGTTGGTGAAGAGGCAATTCAACCCTCTATGGACCAATGTTCAAGCAATTGAAGAACAGTAATTCTACTTGTTCTATAACTGTTTAGATAGTGAAGCTAGGGATTAGCCAAGGACTATTGTTTAGGACTTTTTGTAACAGTTCACCTCAAGAAGTTCTAGTGGAATTTTCCTCCGCACCACAGGGGGAGAGAGGACGAACAGGATTACACCACCTGGAACCTCTATAATATTTGCCTTATTCACTTTACGCATTTATTTATTTACTCAGCATCTACTTACAACATTTTGATAATTGATTGTTATACACTTCACTGTTCACAAACTGACATTCATCCGAATTCAGTTTACCACACTTAGTTTTCATAAAAGAACAACAAGATCAAGAAAAAGGCTAGAATTATATCCGCTGCCAGTTGACTCAGTTTTGATTAAGTCATTTTGACTTAAACTCAGCTCAGTCAGCTTAACTCCGCACAAGTTTTTAACTAAACCATAATTTGTTTAAAATCCAGCTTAGGGAAGTTTTTAGTGACAAGATTCACCCCCCCCTTTAAACTTGTGTTAGCCTTTCCAAGGGACCAACAAAAACAAGTGATGAATCCTCATCAAAACAAAAAATTTATTTCCAACAGTGTCAATATAGGAGAGCAGATTCTGGGAGTGAATAATGACAGTGTTGTCTTTGATGTGTTAAAGACGATAGGGTATGCACAAGAAGAAGGAGAAGCATGCTATATGCTGGATGACATTGATGAGCTTGTTTTGAAGTTTTAGCAGCAAGTGGCAATAGATCCTAAAGTAGCTGAGACTTTTCTTTTGAAGGAAGAAGAAGGAGAAGGTGATGAGGAAACCTAGCCGGGGTGCAGTGAAGGAAAGTTACAAGAGGCAGAAACTGTATTGTTTTTGGATATAGGGGGACCCATTCATAGGCCTTTGTGGCACAAGTTCTTTGACTTGCAGTTGACTGTCAAGATACTGAAGTAATAGTTCGAAGAGCCGCCAAGCAATTTAACGCTTAAACATTTGCCCTCTCATCTGAAAAACGTGTTTTTTCAAGAGGATACTCTCCCCTTTATAATTTCAACGTCATTAACATGCTTAACGCTTTGGGTGGACTATTGCTGATATTCCAGGGATAAGCCCCTCTGTGTGTATGCATATATCTTTGTAGATCCCGATAAGAATGTAGCGGCTCAACCTCAGAGAAGGTTGATGCCTTAGTTGAAAGATGTTGTTACAGAAGATATTATAAAAATGTTAGAAAATTGAATCATTTTACGAATAGCTGATAGTGAGTGGGTAAGTCCCATCCATGTTGTGATTAAGAAATGAGGATTTATGGTTTAACCTAATGAGTTTGATGAGTTTATCCTTGTAAGACTAATCATTGGACATCGAGTCTGTATCAACTTCAGAAAACTGAAGGATGCAACTCAAAAAGATCATTTTCCCCACCCTTTATTGACCAGATGTTAGAGATGTTAAGCAGCCATGCTTTTTACCATTTCTTAGATGGATATTCTTGTTATTACCATACATACATTACGCTCGAGGATGGCAAGAAAACTACTTTCACATGTCCCTATGGAACATTCACGTACAATCGCATGCCATTCGGACTATGTAATGCACCAGTAACATTCCAAAGACGCACGATATCACTCTTTGGAGACATGGTGGAAGATTTTCTAGATATTTTCATGGATGATTTTTTGGTTTTTGGAGATAGCTATGATGAATGCTTGGACAACCTCAGTAAAGTGTTTAGAATATGTGAAGAGACCAACCTCGTGCTTAAATGGGAAAAGTTCCATTTTATGGTCACTGAAGGAATTGTGTTAGGTCATAAGATTTTGAAGAAAGGAATGGAAGGGGACAAAGCTAAGATCGAGGTTATTTAGAATTTACCAACTTCAACGAACTCAAAGATGTTTTGAGCCTTTCTTGGCCCCGCAGGCTTCTATAGGAGAATTATCAAGGACTTTTACAAGATATATAGACTTTTGACTAAATTGCTTGCAAAAGATGTACCTTTTGTCTTTGGGGAAAATTGCACTAAGGCATTCAACACATTAAAGCAAATGTTGATAACTGCCTCAATTCCGGTAGCCCCAGATTGAAACCAACCTTTTGAGCTAATGTGTGATGCAAGTGATATGACAGTTGGAGAAGCCCTGGGACAACGAGTGGATAAAATCTGTAATTCAATTTATTACGCCAATCGTACCCTCAACAATGTGCAGATGAATTATGAGACTACGGAAAATGAACTCTTAGTTATCATATTCACATTTGACAAGTTTAGATCTTATCTTATAGGATCTAAAGTCACGGTTTTCACAGACCATGCAGCTTTGAAGTATCTATTGACTAAGCATGTCTCCAAGCCGGGATTATTGAGATGGATTCTACACTTACAAGAGTTTGATGTTGAGATTAAGGATAACAAAAGGTCTGATAACCAGGTGGCTGACCACCTATCGAGATTGACAATGTTTGAAGAAGAGCGAAGGATTGAGATCAAGGAATCTTTTCCAGACGAACAACTATTTTCTATCTCAGTGGTAGGTCCATTCGAATCTCAGCCCAGAAACAACACATGAAGAGTAGGGAATATATACTTGTGGTTTTGCAAACATTTTGAATTATCTTGCGGAAAGTTACCTACCACCAGAATTCACTAGCATCGACAAGAAGAAGTTATTTACGGATCTATAACATTACTATTGGGATGATCCGTACCTATACAAGATGTTTCTTGACAACATTCTGAGAAGATGTATTCATGATGAAGAGATCCCAAGTATACTGAGCTATTGCAATTCGAGAGAAGTTGGAGGCCATTATAAGCCGGATAAGATAACGGCAAAGGTACTGTAGTGTGGATTCTACTAGACAATTATATTTAAATCTTCTTACGAGTTTACTAGAGCATGTCATTCATGTCAAATGACTGGTAACATTTCTAAGTGGAACAAGACGCCACTGCATAGTATCCTTGAGGTAGAACTATTTGACGTATGGGAAATTGATTTTTTTGGGCCTTTTACAGCATCAAGATCTAATCATTGCATCCTAGTAGAAGTCAACTGTGTTTCCAAATGGGTGGAGACGGTGGCCTCATTTACAATCGATGCCATGGTTGTCTTGAGATTTGTAAAGAGATCATTTTGACGAGGTTTGGGGTACCAAGAGCCGTGATAAGTGATGCAGGGAGCCATTTCGGGTACAAGTTGTGTGAGAAGTTGATGATTTGTAGGGTGCGGCATCAGATTGCAACAACATATCACCCAAGACAAGTGGACATGTAGAAGTTATGAATATAGAGATAATGTTGGAAATATTATTTATGTTTTGATGATGATTCGTCACGTAATTAGACAAATCACTTACAACCCATGATGATGAAGTCATAACTAACTGTTATAGTGCATAATGGAAGAAGAAGCAAGAAATGGTCTAGATAAAATGTATAAGTTCTTTCTAGAGTCTGAAACTTGTATAGGTTGTTTCAGACAAGCATCGTAATAGAATAGGAACTGGGCGAACAGCTGAGTCACAACAAGAAAGCTGAGTCACAACAATAAAACTGAGTATGCACATGAAGAACTGAGGGTTCAAACTGTTGGAAAGGTGTCCTAAACCCAATCGGGTTGGACCGGATCAGACCGGGTCGGGTCGGTTACAGTCTATTTAGTTCATATAATAACTTTATTATGATTAATAAAAGCACTTATGTTATTATATATTGTTTATCTTCATATTATTTGTAGTGTATATATATTAACGTCCCTAGTATCAATCTGTGATAGAGAAACCATGATAGTGATTATGGTTGATGAGATCTCTAATCACTATAGCAAGGTTGGTATTTAAATGTCTCTAGTCTTATGTATTATCAAATGGGACATTGATAATATAATCAGGCTAGCACATATTGGATGTCTTCTATCTTTTAGAAGGTAGGGATAGATCTCGTCTATCGAAGTGTAGAGACACTTGGACTGTACGTGGACGTGTATTAGAGAATGCGTACGTTAGACTGACCCACTTACATTAAGTGTCACACTATGTGGCGGTTGTGTAATTATCCTTTTGACCGGAGTCTCCATGGCATCACGGTGTGGATTGTCATGATTTGACACTATTGAGATTTATCCTAACCACGGGGCGATCATGCAGTAGTGATTGGGTATGATATTGAAGCATGCGGAGTATACATGGTTGGTCGTCCGGGAATCGCGTATCCTATGATTGGGATCGAATATCCGAAATGGCCTTCTTATAAGGAATGTCTAGCTCTCGAGAATCTTTGCAAAGTGGGAGTAAATGTGTTATTCCGAGAGAGCATGATATCCAGATTATAAGATACGATCGTCAATGTATTGACACTCGAGATACGATCGTATGGATATTATTACAGCGATAGGATTGTAAGTTACACGGTAACTGCTCCACATGAAAGGTAGTAGTCATTGATTTTTGACTCTTCCGATAATTGGGGGTCACGGTGTGTTGCTAGACGCTATCCCGTGATCGTTAGGTATGAAGGGCATTTTAGTAAATTGCACTTTGTGTCTACGGCCAACATATTCGGAAGCCTATCGGGTCACACACATATGAACATCGAGTCGTATTAAAATGCGGTTATAGTTGATAACCAAATAAGGAAAGTTTATCTCTAGACTATAAAGGTTATAGTAGTAAATTAATATGGTGGTATTTATTTATTATGAATAAATTAAATACAAGATATTAATTATATACAAATTATATTAATTAAAGAATATTCCGGAAGCAAATTTATTGGCATATGGGGCGCCACATTTAAGTGTATGAGATACACTTGGATTGTGCACTTTAATTAATAAGATTACCATAATATTAATATAAGATATTAATTGATTTTGAAAAAATAGATTTATGGTAATAAGATAATTATAATCAATATAGGATATTGGCAAAATAAATTATAATTAAAGAGATAAATCAATCTAGTTGATTTTCCTTATTTTATTGGAAAAAGGTTTTCTTCTCCTCCACACATCATATGGGGCGCCACCTCCTCTATATAAAGGAAGTGGGTGTCAAGCTCTTTTGTACATCACATTTGCAAGAGTTCATAATTCTTGTGTAAAATAGAGAGCCTTCCATAGTGAGTTTGTGAGGGACGAAAAAGTCCGGTCTAGCAACCGGAGTTTTTCTGATAGCAATCCAAGGAGGATTCCGGCAAGAGGTTCGTGTGGATTAGCGATAGAGGCCGGACGCGTGGACGCCTTGCGCATTGAACTACTCTCCGTTGGCGGTCAAAGCGACGATCTTATAGATCATCTAAGGTATAACCGTCAAACTACTTAACATGTTTATTGCATTAAACGAATAACGATCTAGAAAAGGAAATCAAATTTTAAATTCCGCTGCGTTAAACTAGTGATTTCCTAAAAGTGGTATCAAAGCCAGACTTCGAGCTTAAGCAATAAGCATAAATTAATTGCGTAGTATTTAATCGATAGATGCAAGATTTAAATCACGAAACGTTAAAAAAAAAGGGTTTATAGGGGTCGGCCGACTGGCGTCGCCCCCTTCCCTCGGCGGCGACGGAGGCGGTGGTCTTTGGGCTGCCGTCCGTCGGCTCTCTTCTTCCAATGGGGGAGATCAACCCTATTCGTTTTGTGATATTTTATTGTGCATAGATATCTCGTTTGTTTAGTTGTGTCATATGGCCAACCAATGGTTCAAATAGTTTGGACCATTGGGAAACCATATGGCACGTTGGCCTTTCTAAATTTTGATTTGGAATAGGCCTAGGCCCTTTTCAAATATTTGATTTGTAAAAGGCCTAGGCCTAGGCCACTTCCAAAATTTTGATTTTGGAAAGTGGCCAAGCCTAAACCAAAATTCTTTGGCCTTTCCAAATATTTGATTTGGAATAGGCCTGAGCCCTTTCAAATATTTGATTTGTAAAGGCCTAGCTCAAGCCACTTCAAAATTTTGATTTTGGAAAGTGGCTGAGCCTAGACTAAAATAATTTGGCCTTTCCAAATATTTGATTTGGAATAGGCCAGGCCCTTTCAAATATTTGATTTGTAAAAGGCCTAGGCCTAGGCCATTTCCAAAATTTTGATTTTGGAAAGTGGCCAGGCCTAAGCTAAAATTAGTTTTGGAAAGGAAACAAATAGGAGACTTTATGCAATTATCTGAAAAGGAGGCCTAAGCTAAAACTAGTTTACTTTTTGCAATTATCCCATTCCCGTTAGCTCCCCCGTGTGCGGCGGGTATAATTATTTATTATGTAACAAGAATGAAGCAAGAAGAAGAAGACCAAGGAGAGATAAAGAACCCATTGGCGTACAACAATAAAGATCCTATTGGCGGTTGCAGATACCCTTAGTTTGTGACCCGCGGTTTCGTCAGTTTGTATTTGAAACCGCACCTAGGAAAAGTCCATGATCATACTGGTTATTTTATGCGCGGAATGTTGTGTAAGTTTTAATTTATATGATATCGTAGTAATATACACATAGTAGATGAGACCACAATTAAACCAAATTAATTAAGTGAATTAATTTAAAATATTCCCACGCCAAAAATCGAGCCAAAATTGTCTCCCAATATTATAATGACGGTGAAGAGCCCTTGTTCGGATCCAACTGATCGGCCCTCGTCGGGAGTTGACCTACCACGGGTATATCGTTATTATTGAGATATGATCATTACGAGATCACATGAATATTGGGTTCACGACTCGACTAGAATCTTGCGGTGATTGGCCCTCGTCGGGACCGTCGATTTTAGAGACAAGGGTTGACTATCACATAGAGATGTGAAACGTCAAAGAGTTGACTAGTCAGCCACTGGGAGTCGCATGCGATGCGACTGGTAAGAGTACCTACCTATCGAAATTATCTCGGTTGATCGGCCCTCATCGTGGATCGAGGTAACTAGATGGGATCCCAGCCACTAAAGAATTAATTAAATTCTTGAAAGCCAATAGGGAATAGTTTGCTAGTGGGAGTAAAACCTTAAAAAAAAATTAAGTGCAAATTTAGGGTTTTTATACATGAGCTTTTACTTATTCTATCTTTATTTATTGTTGTAGAAAATGTCAAACAAATTGAACCTTCGTTTTATCATCGAAAACAAGCTTGACGAAACTAATTTTCTCGATTGGGAAAGAAACCTCAAAATCGTTTTGAGGCACGAGAAGATTGGCTATGTCTTGGGCGAGGCCCTACCGGAAAAGCCCGCCGAGGTTAAAGGCTGCGAGATGTTGTCGAGAAGTACAACAAGCCAATCGTTACAGCAAGATCGATGCTACATGCATCATGCTTGCTTCTATGACACCGGAACTGCAGAAACAGCATGAGTCCATGGACGCCTACTCTATCATGGTCCACCTGAAGGAACTTTATGCTTCTCAGTCTCGAACTGAGATGTACGAGGTCTCGAAGGCCCTGTTTAGTTGTAAGATGGCATTTGGGACTGCTGTTGGGTCGCACGTGCTTAAAATGATCGGGTACATAGAAAGGCTTGGGAAGCTGGGCCACAAGTTGGAACGAGAGTTGAGTATTGACTTGATTCTGCAATCTCTACCTGATTCATTCTCGTAGTTCGTGATGAACTATCACATGAACAAGACAAATTGCTCCCTTGCGGTGTTATTGAACATGTTGAAGACTGCTGAGGGCACTGTGGGGAAGGGAAAGCAAGTGTTGCTGGTCACTTCAAGCAAGGGCAAGGCAAAAGCCCAGAAAAAGTCCAAGAAGGTGAAGGCTGCACCTAAGCCAACGCCTAAGATAGCAAAAGACAAATCCAAGGATGCTTGCTTCCATTGCGGTGAGACCGGACATTGGAGGAGAAACTGCAAGGGCTTCTTGAGTACCAAGAAGAAGCATTCTGATGCTTCGACTTCAGGTATATTTATGATTGAGATCAACATTACTTCTTCTAAGTCTAACCACTGGGTATTAGATACTAGTTGTGGTTCTCATATTTGTACGAATATGCAGGCACTAAGAAGAACTAGAAATCTGAGGAAATGAGAGGTGGACCTACGCGTTGGAAATGGAGCAAGTGTTGCTGCGCTGGCCGTAGGAGTTTATTTTCTTTCATTGCCCAGTGGGCTAGTACTAGAACTCAATAACTGTTATTTTGTTCCTGCTCTTACCAAGAGCATTATTTCTATTTCTGCATTAGATGTTGATGGATTTTCTTTTACGTTTGAGAATAAATGTTGTTCTTTTTCACGTGATGGAATCTTTTATGGTACTGCCATAATTAGAAATGGTCTCTACATATTAGATATGAATGTTGACGTACTTAATATAAATAACAAGAAATCCAAAACAAATGACTTGAATGAATCCTACTTATGGCATTGTAGACTTGGCCATATAAATAAGAATCGCATTTCCAAACTCCATAAAAATGGAATGTTGGATCAATTCGATTACGAATCGTTTGATACATGCGAAGCTTGTTTACTTGGCAAGATGACAAAGTCACCTTTTAGTGGCAAACGGATAAGATCCAATGAATTGCTTGAGCTCGTACATACTGATGTATGTGGCCCAATGTCAATTCAAGCAAAAGGAGGATACTCTTATTTTATCACATTCACTGATGACCATTCTCGATATGGTTATATATACTTAATGAAGTATAAATCTGAAGCCTTTGAAAAGTTCAAGGAGTTCAGAAGTGAAGTGGAGAAACAACTAGGTAAAGAAATCAAAACACTTCGATCCGATCGAGGCGGAGAATACCTAGATGGAGAGTTTCAAGGTTATTTGAAGGAGAATGGGATTCTACCCTAATGGACCCCTCCAGGGATGGCTCAAATGAATGGCATATATGAGAGGAGGAACCGTACTTTGTTAGACATGGTACGATCCATGATGAGCTATGCAGTTCTTCCAAAATCGTATTGGGGGTATGCTCTTGAAACCGCATCCTATACACTGAACCGAGTTCCATCAAAGACGGTTGAATCCACACCATACGAAGTATGGCATAAGAGGAAACCGAGTCTAGCCTATCTTAAACCTTGGGGTTGATGCCCGACAAATTAGAACTAGATCTGACAAATGTCTATTTGTGGGATATCCTAGAGAAACTAGAGGATACCAATTTTACCATCCTGAGGAACAAAAGGTTTTTGTTGCCAGGACTGGCCACTTTCTGGAGAAAGAGTTTATTCTAAATAGGGTCAGTGGGAGTAAAATTGATCTTGAAGAAATTCGAGAACCACTTACGGATAACAGTCCGTTGATGGAAGTAGAGGAGACACCACATACAAATGTGGCGCCACCCTCTACCGTGGACACACTAGCACCTCAAAGATCCACCAGGGAACTCCGTGAACCTGAAAGGTATACTGGCGTGTATCTCATGGAAGATGAGGACCCTAGAACTTATGAGGAAGTGCTATTAAGGCATGACAAAGAGAAATGGCTGGAAGCCATGAATTCTGAAATGGAATCCATGAAAGACAACCAAGTTTGGAACTTAGTTGATCCACCTGAGGGAATAGTTCCCATAGGGTGTAAATGGGTCTTTAAGACAAAGACTGACATGGACGGTAATGTGACTACCTACAAGGCTAGGTTAGTGGCAAAAGGTTATAAGCAAAGACAAGGAGTTGACTATGATGAAACCTTTCGCGCTGTTGCCATGTTAAAATCCATTAGAATTTTGCTCGCTATTCCAAGCATACCATGATTACGAAATCGCGAGATGGATGTGAAAACAAACTTTCTTTAACGGGAACTCGTCTGAGGAAGTGTATATGACTGGACTGAGGTTTCACAACCAATGACGCTTGAGGATGGTGTGTAAGCGCAAAGATCCATTTATGGGTTAAAGCAAGCTTCTCGGAGTTGGAATCTTCGCTTTGATGAGATAATCAAAGCAGTTTGATTTCATCAAGAACGAAGATGAGCCTGTGTTTACAAGAAGGTTAGTGGGAGTGCCATTGTGTTCTTAGTGCTTTATGTAGATGACATATTGCTCATAGGGAATGATGTGCCTATGTTACAATCAGTCAAAGCTTGGTTGTCCAAGAAATTCTCAATGAAGGACTTGGGTGATGCAGCCTATATTCTAGGAATAAAGATCTATAGAGATAGATCTAAAAGGTTGCTTGGTCTGTCGCAATCCACCTATATAGACAAGATGCTGAAGAGATTCAGCATGGAGCAGTCCAAGAAAGGATTGCTGCCCATGTCACATGGGGTCTACCTGTTGAAAGGAATGAGTCCTAAGACAGAGGAGGAAAGGGCACAAACGAGTAAAGTCCCTTATGCTTCGGCAATCGGGTCTATCATGTATGCCATGCTATGCACAAGACCAGATGTCTCGTACCCTCTTAGTATGACTAGTAGGTACCAGTCCAATCCAGGTGATGGTCACTGGATTCTTTGTCAAGAATATCCTTAAGTACTTGAGACGCGTACTAGGGATATGTTCCTGGTTTTCGGGAATGATGATTTAATATTACGAGGTTACACGGATGCCGTTTCAAAGCGACAAGGATGACTTTAAGTCACAATCGGATTTTTTTCACGCTTAACGGCGGGCGGTGGTGGAAGAGTTCCAAGCGAGGAGACTCTGCGGACTCTACAACGGAAGCCGAATACATAGCAGACCTCGGAGGCGGCAAAAGGAAGCGATTTGGATGAAAAGTTCATTCATCGAACTTGGTGTGGTTCCTCCATTGAAGGTCCAAAGTGCCTGCATCTTGTGATAATAATGGAGCGATATCTCGATCAAAGGAACCAAGGTCTCATCAAAGTCCAAACATGTGCTACGGCGGTATCACTTGATTAGAGAGATAGTATATAGAGGAGATGTAAAGATAGAGAAAGTCCACACGGATGAGAAACATGTTCACTTGCATGGGCTTAGGCATTGTCTCAAGCTAAGCATGAGAAACATGTTCACTTGCACGGGCTTAGGCATATGGGTGATTGGCTTTAGGCCAAGTGGGAGATTGTTGAAAGGTGTCCTAAACCCAATCGGGTTGGACCGGATCCGACCGGTCGGGTCGATTTGATCTATTTAGTTCATGTAATAACTTTATTATGATTAATAAAAGCACTTATGTTATTATATATTGTTTATCTTCATATTATTTGTTGTGTATATATAGTAACGTCCCTAGTATCAATCTGTGATAGAGAAACTATGATAGTGATTATGGTTGATGAGATCTCTAATCACTATACAAGGTTGGTACTTAAATGTCTCAAGTCTTATGTATTATCAAATGGGACATTGATAGTATAATCAGGCTAGCACGTATTGAATGTCTTCTATCTTTTAGAAGGTAGGGATAGATCTCGTCTATCGAAGTGTAGAGACACTTGGACTGTACGTGGACGTGTATTAGAGAATGCGTACGTAGACTGACCCACTTACATTAAGTGTCACACTATGCGGCGGTTGTGTAATTATCCTTTTGACCGGAGTCTCCATGGCATCACGGTGTGGATTGTCATGCTTTGACACTATTGAGATTTCTCCTAACCACGGGGCGATCATGCGGTAGTGATTGGGAATGATATTGAAGCATGCGGAGTATACATGGTTGGTCGTCCGGGGATCGCGTATCCTATGATTGGGATCGAATATCCGAAATGGCCTTCTTATAAGGAATGTATAGATCTCGAGAATCTTTGCAAAGTGGGAGTAAATGTGTTATTCCGAGAGAGCATGATATCCAGATTATAAGATACGATCGTCAATGTATTGACACTCGAGATACGATCGTCTGGATATTATTACAGCGATAGGATTGTAAGTTACACGGTAACTGCTCCACATGAAAGGTAGTAGTCATTGCTTTTTGACTCTTCCGATAATTGGGGGTCACGGTGTGTTGCTAGACGCTATCCCGTGATCGTTAGGTATGAAGGGCATTTTAGTAAATTGCACTTTGTGTCTACGGCCAACATATTCGGAAGCCTATCGGGTCACACACATATGAACATCGAGTCGGATTAAAATGCGGTTATAGTTGATAACCAAATAAGGAAAGTTTATTTCTAGACTATAAAGGTTATAGTAGTAAATTAATATGGTGGTATTTATTTATTATGAATAAATTAAATACAAGATATTAATTATATACAAATTATATTAATTGAAGAATATTCCGGAAGCCAATTTATTGGCATATGGGGCGCCACATTTAAGTGTATGAGATACACTTGGATTGTGCACTTTAATTAATAAGATTACCATAATATTAATATAAGATATTAATTGATTTTGAAAAAATAGATTTATGGTAATAAGCTAATTATAATCAATATAGGATATTGGTAAAATAAATTATAATTAAAGAGATAAATCAATCTAGTTGATTTTCCTTATTTTATTGGAAAAAGGTTTTCTTCTCCTCCACACATCATATGGGGCGCCACCTCCTCTATATAAAGGAAGTGGGTGTCAAGCTCTTTTGTACATCACAATTGCAAGAGTTCATAATTCTTGTGTAAAAGAAAGAGCCTTCCATAGTGAGTTTGTGAGGGAAGAAAAGGTCCGGTCTAGCAGCCGGAGTTTTTCTGATAGCAATCCAAGGAGGATTCCGGCAAGGGGTTCGTGTGGATTAGCGATAGAGGCCGGACGCGTGGACGGCTTGCGCATTGAACTACTCTCCATTGGCGGTCAAAGAGACGATCTTATAGATCATCTAAGGTATAACCTTCAAACTACTTAACATGTTTATTGCATTAAACGAAGAACGATCTAGAAAAGGAAATCAAATTTTAAATTCCGCTGCGTTAAACTAGTGATTTCCTAACACAAACTCAGCTATGAAAGAACTGAAGAAGATGAGTTCGCTGAGGGTCACAAACTCAGTTGGCTTATCTAGAAGACTGAAGAATTGAGGGACACAGACTCAGTTACAAAAGACTGAAGAACTAAGGTGGCAAACTCAGTTAGAAGCTGATTTAGTCGTGACCATAAGTCAGGATTCATGCAAGTTTGTGGTGACCTGAAACTTAACTATAGATCATGTAAAACTGAATATTCTTAAGGACAAAGATTATCAGTTATCAGGAAAAGAAGAATTTGAATGGTGTACTCTGAGTTAGTCAATTAAAGTAAGATGTTAAGTATACAAGGGACTAAGTTTTGAAGTAGAGTAGAAAACTGAGTTAAGACCTTGATCAATTTGAATTAACAATACAACAAAGGTCGTACATATGAACATTGGCTAAATGACAAGTGTAACGGCTACATGAGCTAGTGACTGTTACATCACCCCTATAAATACACAAGAGAATCACTTGAAGGAAAAAAGAGAATGATCAGAAAAAGAGCTTTACAAGCACATATCCAAAGATCCAGATCCAGAAAATCAGATCATATATATCTAGAAAAGTGGAAGCCAACGGAATTGCCTTGCAGATTTCAAAGAAAGATCCAGTAACCCATTAAGGGAAAAGAAGGCATCTTGGAGCTACAAATCCAGATCCAGAAGAATCAGACAGCTCACTGAATTAATCTCTTGATTAATTCTAAACCTAACCTTTGTGAAAAAGGGTTGGTTGTGCATAGTTTGAAGAGAGCAATTCCACCTTTCTTCATACGGTTGCAACTTGGTTGCCACGGTTGTTAGTGCGATCTGTATTTGTGTTTGTGTTAGTGGTGAGCTGGTGAAGGAGCAATTCCACCTCCGAAAGGTCAGTGTGCAGAATGAAGGGAGCAATCCTACCTTTCTTCATTATGTGTAGACAGTGAAACTAGGGTGTCGTGAAGGACTGTCATAGTGCTAGGGTTTGGTAACGGTTATCTCAAGATTCTAGTGATACCTCCTACACCACAGGAAAATGGGAGACGTACGGGATTACACCACCCGGAACTTCCATAAACAAATCTTGTGTTGATTTACTTTATGCATTTATATTCTTGATGTGATTGATTTAATTCTTGTTATCTTCACACTCATTAAACGTCAGACACTGAGTCAGCATAAAACTAATACATAGGAGATTCAGATATTTATTGACACATCTATCGCACTAAAGGCTAGTTATATCCATTTGCGATTAACAAGACTAAATATAAGTCAAGTATTGACTTATACTCGATTGAGTTAGTGAACTCCGCACAAGTTAAAGGGCGAGAACAAAGCGAAAGTGAGCATCGATTTGAGTTTGGCAAAACTCAGTTCTCGGGCTTTTTCATTTTGGGAAAGTTTTTGGTGAGAATTTTATTCACCCCCCTCTAAAATTGTGTTAGCCTTTCAAAGGGACCAACAGATAAAGAGGATTTTGGTGAAGACTGTGAATCCCACAAGGAATGATTGGTCTTTGAAATTAGATGACGCCCTTTGGGCGTATAGAACTGCTTATAGGACCACCATTGGGATGTCACCATCTATGATAGTGTTTGGAAAAGCGTGTCATTTATGGGTTGAACTAGAGCATTGTGCCCTATAGGCTACTTTGTTCTTAAACATGGACGAAATTTTAGCCGAAGAAAAGAGATTGTTGGAGTTGAATAAAATGCGAGGATCTATAAGGAAAGAACTAAGTGCCAACATGATAAGAGGATTCTAAACTACACCTTCAATGTTATAGATAAGCTGTTGGTGTACAATACGCGTCTTCGTCTCTTTCCAGGGAAGTTGAAGTCCATATGTGATATGCCTAAATCGTAATTCAGCCCAGGGATCTTTATTCGGGTCCAGCCGACCCCCAAAACAGTATTTTAAGCCACCGGCCACCACAATCCACGAACTCGCAGGGCGTCAGCCCCGCTCCGTGCCTTTGGTCCTATGTGATGCTATCACCCTAAGGTGCCAGCCCGTGAACCCGAGGACATTATATCCGCCGGAGACCAGAGCCACCAACATAAAGATAAGACAAGCCAAGTCTTTCAAGCCGCAAGTCCCTCAGCGAGTCTTCCAAGGCTCTCAGCAAGCCTCTAGGCTATCAGCCCACCCACTTGCCAACTTCCCTCTCTCGCCAGCTGGCTTGCTCGTGACCTCTATAAATACCCACATCACCTCCATCACAAAAAAAGGGACTTCATTCCTAGAACTAAACATGGCTTGATCCTTTACAAAGGGTATGTAGGCAGCCTCTCCAGGCTCAGATCATAAACACAAAAACACCAAACACCCCCCTATATTGCTTTTGAAGTTATTCATCTTGTTCCTAAGCACCACCACTTTCACCGCCGAGAACCACCACTTCCATACACTCTTTGTAGCTAGATATCCACCATTACATCCACTCAATCTTGTTGATGACTTTTTCGGCAACATCAGTTGGCTCCGTTACCGGTAAATCGACCTTTTCGGCTTTTTTCCAGTCAGATATGGAATTTCATGGTGGCTTTTCCCCAACTCCAGCGGCCCCAAACCACCAATTTTTGGTTTTCCGGTTGAACCTTCAACGGGATCTTCTTCCAATTCATCCAGATTTCCAAATCTTCAAGCTTTCAACAAGATCAACTTCCAGATCTTTAAGCTTTCAACAAGATCAATTCCCGGATCTTCAAATCTTCAACAAAATCTACATCTAGATCCTCAAATCTTCAACAAGATCTTCATCATAACATCAAGTAAGTGTTAGCACCTACTAGCTTTATGCTAAATACTTGGGTTTGTGCCTGAATGACCGCTGCTCCCACTAAGTTCTCTTCAAAACATGGTCGGAACAAGATGAATAACTTTGATAGCTGAAAAACATGGTAGGAAAAACCCAAGTACTTGATTAGCTATCAGAGCATGATTTGTTCTAAAGTGGAAAAGGCAATCATATAGTATGATATGGTTGGTGGCTAGAACAGATCCATGGGGCTGACCAGAATGAGTCCACCCTTAAGGGGACCGACCAGAATGAGTCCGCCCAGTATGAGGCTTCCAGAAATAGCTCTCTAGATATGACGCCACCAGAGCGAAGCCGCAAGTATGAGCTCAATAGAATGAGCTTGCAAGAGTGAGCTCCTAAGCTCTCAGAGTTATGAGCTCTCAAGCTCTCCAAGTTTTGAGGCCGCCAAGAATGGGACCGACCCGAATGAGTCCTACAGAACGAGGCCGCAGATATGAGATCACTAGAATGAGCCCTCAATCTCTCAAAAAACTTGCCCTCTCAATGAAAGCTCTCAAGACAAGTTACTTGCAATCTCAAACAAGGGGGACACATATTGGAAATTTCAAGACAGGCACCCAGTTATTGATCTCGACATCTATATCAATGAAGCTCGATGCAAAATTCCCTCAGTTTTTCTTGAAGCAATGGGGCTGCACATCGGATTTCTTTTGATTCACTCATCGAGCTCATAAGAATCTAGTAAGACTTGCAGTCGTTATTTTTAGCAAGTTCGATGCTTTAATGTCCCCAACCTCACCGAAAATGAGTGGGCCATATGTATGTATATGTATAGATACATCGGTCCCAGATAGAGGACTCGAAAAAGATGAGATATTTCACCACGGAAATCAAGATGCTGAAATCACATACTTTCTTAAATGAACGAATCCGGAATCAGATCTTTATTAATTCGTAAATGAAATAAGAGAAATGTGAGAAATGTGCAAAAGTCTTTGATGTACAAAATGGAAGGGAAAACAGCTGATTTTGGCTTCTAAACAGCCATGAACCACCTCCGGAAGATCACCACGTCGTCGGCATCAGAAAGAGCTTACCGAAAAGGGGTCCAGCGCACAAAACAGACATCGGGGCCGATAGTTACAGCCAAAATACTAACACCTGTCCAAACGCTCCCTTTTTGTCAATGTATTCGATTGCAATCAATGTGGAATCCGACAACTCCGCATCGTATGCACCGGCATCAAAAAATAAAGGTACAAGCTCAAATATACTGGGCAAAATCATTACTACAAACGAAGCAAACATGCATTCAAAGCCCAAATCAGCAGCCACAAGTTAGGTGTGGAAAAATAAAGATTACTACAAACAGAGGGAAATTTGAAAAAGGCCAAGGCCACATGCCCTTAAGCTCTCCCAACATGAGCTCGCCGGATATGACGCCGCCAAATTTTAGGCTGCCAGACACGAGCTCTCTTAGTACCAGCTCTCTATCAATGAGCTATCTAATTATAAGCTCCTTAACAAAGAGCTCTCGTATTACAAGCCCTCCATAAACGAGCTCTCCAACAACGAGCTCTCTATTTACAATCTCTCCGAATATGTTACTCGCGATCTCAATCTTGTCTAAAACAAGGGGCCGAGAATGGAAATTTTCAAACAGGCATATGATTGCGCAGACTCAACACTTATTTCAACCAAGTTCACCCTCAATCTTGCTAGAAACAAGGGGCCGCATGTTGAAATTTTCAAACAAATGGGAATTACCCGAATTTGACTTTTATTTCAACCAATCCCGCAACGACCTTGCTTGAAACAAGGGGGCCGCACATCTGAATTTTTAATTCAGATTGAAGATCAGACAACAATAGGTCCAATTTTTAGTTATTTTTGGTGAGCTTGATACTAAGAGATCTGAACCTCGCCAAAAACAAGGGGGCCTTATACGTGCATATACCGGCTTGTGGACACAAACTACGGACTCACATGATGGGAATATTTCAAGCAAAAATAAAGATACAAACTCAAAAACACTTGGAAAAATCATTACAAGAAACAAAGCAAATATGCATTCAAAGGCCGAAGAATGGCCACAAGTTAAAGTTATGATCAATAGAGTAAATGTCTCTGTCATGACCACCATGTCCAGTACAGATTCACCAGGTATAAGATAGGGCCGTCGAAATGAGCACTCCAAAATGAGCTCTCAAGCTCTCCGAATTATGAGCTCTCAAGATGCAAGCTCTCATCGGGTTTTATTTCTACAAATGATTACACATATTATTCATTGGAACTCTCCCTTCCTAAAGTGGTGGGACGAGCTATCTTTGTTGGTCCTTTGGAAAGGCTAACACAAGTTTAGGGGGGGTGAATAAACTTGTCCCTAAAAACTGGATTTAAAACAAATTAAGGTTCAGTTAAAACTTGTGTGGAGTTAAGCTGACTAAGCTGGGTTCAAGTCAAACTGACTTAGGCTTAAAACTGAGTCAACCGGTAGCGGATGTAATTCTAGCCTTTTTCTTGATCTTGTTATTCTATTTGAAAGATGAGTGTGTTAAACTGAATTCTGAAGAATGTCAGTTTGTGAACTGTGAAGTGTATAACAATCAATTATCAAAATTCTTTAGATAAATGCGGAGTAAATGAATAAATGCGTAATGTAAACAAGGCAAGTATTATAGAGGTTCCAGGTGGTGTAATCCTGTACGTCCTCTCTTCCCCTGTGGTGCGGAGGAAAATTCCACTAGAACTTCTTGAGGTGAACTGTTACAAAAAGTCCTAAACAATAGTCCTTGGCTAATCCCTAGCTTCACTATCTAAACAGTTGTAGAATAGGTGGAATTGCTGCTCTTCAATTGCTTGAACACTGGTCCATGAAGGGTTACGTATGCCTCTTCACCAGCTACCACCGCAAACACAGTCTACCCGACTGCTTGTAACAATTGTCCTTGGCGAAACCTTCCCGGTTTGCTTCATAGTCTAAACCTTTGATGTGGAATCAAAGTTGGGCTGAGAATCAATAAATTGATTCTTGTTTGTGGTTCTTCAAAGTGTTTGATTCTTAATAAATTCTGTGTAGCTTGAACACTTGAAGAAATTCTAGATATGATCTTGTTATAGCACTGAGATGATAGTAATTCGAATAGAAAGACTAACGCACAAAAACGCTTGTTGATTTCTTGTTAAATCGATATATTCTTGTTTTTGGTTCCTTGGTGCAAAGCCGTCTATTTATAGTGTGAGGTCCAACGTTCATCTTGCTTGAATTCGAATTGTATCACCGTCTATCTTGTAACGGCTATATTTTCTGACCGTTCTGATGTGTCAGTAACTCATCCAATAAAATCGCTTCCTTTATAACGTTCGACTGTACTATCAGTTTGTTAGATGGCTGACATATAAAAGCGAGTTTCTTATCGACTTTATATCGAGTTTATCACTTGTCAGTTTCTTGACTGACTTGGAGCGTTAACTGAGATTTTACTCTTCTTCAAATACCAGTACTCCAGTTTTCATCTGATTATAATTGACTTAATCAGAGTACACCATAACTAATCATCTTCTAAGAACTCATTGTCATTATGATTCTTAGGTCTTCATACAAGATCCATAAAGTCAGTTCAGGTCACCACAATCTTGCCTAAAGTCTAACTTTACAGTCTCGACTTGTAATCTTCATAATTGAGTTTGAACCCTCAGTTCTTCAATCTTCAACAACTAAGTCTGTGACCCTCAGTTCTTCAATCTTCTAGATAATTCAACTGAGTCTGTGACCCTCAGCGAACTTATTTTCTTCAGTTCAATACTGGTGTATTCTGAGTCAGTTTATCTGTCTTAGTGATTTCCATATTTCTAGATGAATTCCAGTTTTTCAGTTTTACGACACACTAACTATTACAATGTTTGTCTGATGTAACTTATAAAAATATCAGACTCTAGTAAAACCTAAACATTCAGTTCTAGACATCTTTTAGCTTTTCACTATATCAGCTAGCTTTAGCACTTCATCAATGAGGTTAAAATAATACTTTGAATAAATATGATGAATTATCATCAAAACATAAATTTTATTTCCAACAATTTCCCCCTTTTTGATGATGCCAAAACACTCCCTAAAAGAAAAGCTTAAAGATCAAAACAAGGTAAAACTGGAAAGTGGATTTCATTAGAATGAGAATGAGCAAAAATTGGAATAGTTACATTCTGTTCAAATTAGAGTAAATAGAGATTAAGTTATCTTCTGTACTCTTTGTATGACTGAGTCATATTTTCTCTCTTTGTCATACATGCAATAGTAATTTTCTAGCTTGGAGTCTTCCTTTGAAAATGTCTTGTTGTAGTCAACTTGACTTCCTTCCTTTCATTTCCTCCATAGAAATAACTTTGGTAAGCCTGATTCTTTCAAATAATATTTTTCAAATTCTACTATATCAGCTTTCATTTGTTCAGTCTAGATATGACGCCACCAGAGCGAAGCCGCCAGTATGAGCTCAACAGAATGAGCTTGCAAGACCTAAGCTCTTAGAGTTATGAGCTCTCAAGCTCTCCAAGTTTTGAGGCCACCAAGAATATGGCCGACCCGAATGAGTCCTACAGAATGAGGCCGCTGATATGAGCTCACCAGAATGAGCCCTCAATCTCTCCAAAAAATTGCCCTCTCAATGCAAGCTCTCCAGACAAGTTACTTGCAATCTCAAACAAGGGGGACACATATTGGAAATTTCAAGACAGGCACCCAGTTATTGATCTCGACATCTATATCAATGAAGCTCGCCGCAAAATTCCCTCAGTTTTTCTTGAAGCAATGGGGCTGCACATCAGATTTCTTTTGATTCACTCATCGAGCTCATAAGAATCTAGTAATACTTGCAGTCGTTATTTTTAGCAAGTTCGATGCTTTAATGTCCCCAACCTGACCGAAAATGAGTGGGCCATATGTATGTATATGTATAGATACATCGGACCCAGATAGAGGACTCGAAAAAGATGAGATATTTCACCACGGAAATCAAGATGCTGAAATCACATACTTTCTTAAATGAATGAATCCGGAATCAGATCTTTATTAATTCGTAAATAAAATAAGTGAAATGTGAGAAATGTGCAAAAGTCTTCGATGTACAAAATGGAAGGGAAAACAGCTGATTTTGGCTTCTAAACAGCCATGAACCACCTCCGGAAGATCACCACGTCGTCGGCATCAGAAAGAGCTTACCGAAATGGGGTCCAGCGCACAAAACAGACACCGGGGCCGATAATTACAGCCAAAATACTAACACCTGTCCAAATGCTCCCTTTTTGTCAATGTATTCGATTGCAATCAATGTGGAATCTGACAACTCCGCATCGTATGCACCGGCATAAAAAAAAAGGTACAAGCTCAAATATACTGGGAAAAATCATTACTACAAACGAAGCAAACATGCATTCAAAGCCCAAATCAGCAGCCACAAGTTAGGTGTGGAAAAATAAAGATTACTACAAACAGAGGGAAATTTGAAAAAGGCCAAGGCCACATGCCCTTAAGCTCTCCCAACATGAGCTCGCCGGATATGACACCGCCAAATGTTAGGCCGCCAGACACGAGCTCTCTTAGTACCAGCTCTCTATCAATGAGCTATCTAATTATAAGCTCCTTAACAAAGAGCTCTCGTATTACAATCCCTCCATAAAAGAGCTCTCCAACAACGAGCTCTCTATTTATAATCTCTCCAAATATGTTACTCGCGATCTCAATCTTGTCTAAAACGAGGGGCCGAGAATGGAAATTTTCAAACAGGCATATGATTGCGCAGACTCAACACTTATTTCAACCAAGTTCGCCCTCAATCTTGCTAGAAACAAGGGGCCGCATGTTGAAATTTTCAAACAAATTGGAATGACCCGAATTTGACTTTTATTTCAACCAATCCCGCAACGACCTTGCTTGAAACAAGGGGGCCGCACATCTGAATTTTTAATTCAGATTGAAGATCCAAACAACAATAGGTCCAATTTTTAGTTTTTTTTGGTGAGCTTGATACTCAGAGATCTGAACCTCGCAAAAAACAAGGGGGCCTTATACGTGCATATACCGGCTAGCGGACACAAACTACGGACTCGCAGGATGGGAATATTTCAAGCAAAAATAAAGATACAAACTCAAAAACACTTGGAAAAATCATTACAAGAAACAAAGCAAATATGCATTCAAAGGCCGAAGAATGGCCACAAGTTAAAGTTATGATCAATAGAGTAAAGGTCTCTGTCATGACCACCATGTCCAGTACAGATTCACCAGGTATAAGATAGGGCCGTCGAAATGAGCACTCCAAAATGAGATCTCAATCTCTCCGAATTAAGAGCACTCAAGATGCAAGCTCTCATCGGGTTTTATTCCTTCAAATGATTACACATATTATTCATTGGAACTCTCCCTTCCTAAAGTGACGGGACGAGCTAGCTTTGTTGGTCCTTTGGAAAGGCTAACACAAGTTTAGAGGGGGGGGTGAATAAACTTGTCCCTAAAAACTGGATTTAAAACAAATTAAGGTTCAGTGAAAACTTGTGTGGAGTTAAGCTGACTAAGCTGAGTTCAAGTCAAACTGACTTAAGCTTAAAACTGAGTCAACCGGCAGCGGATATAATTCTAGCCTTTTTCTTGATCTTGTTATTCTATTTGAAAGCTGAGTGTGTTAAACTGAAATCTGAAGAATGTCAGTTTGTGAACTGTGAAGTGTATAACAATCAATTATCAAAATGCTTTAGATAAATGCTGAGTAAATGAATAAATGCGTAATGTAAATAAGGCAAGTATTATAGAGGTTCTAGGTGGTGTAATCCTATACGTCCTCTCTTCCCCTGTGGTGCGGAGGAAAATTCCACTAGAACTTCTTGAGGTGAACTGTTACAAAAAGTCCTAAACAATAGTCTTTGGCTAATCCCTAGCTTCACTATCTAAACAGTTGTAGAACAGGTGGAATTGCTGCTCTTCAATTGCTTGAACACTGGTCCTTGAAGGGTTACGTAGGCCTCTTCACCAACTACCACCACAAACACAGTATACCCGACTGCTTGTAACAACTGTCCTTGGCGAAACCTTCCCGGTTTGCTTCACAGTCTAAACCTTTGATGTGGAATCAAAGTTGGGCTGAGAATCAATAAATTGATTCTTGTTTGTGGTTCTTCAAAGTGTTTGATTCTTAATAAATTCTGTGTAGCTTGAACACTTGAAGAAATTCTAGATATGATCTTGTTATAGCACTGATATGATAGTAATTCGAATAGAAAGACTAACGCACAAAAACGCTTGTTGATTTCTTGTTAAATCTATATATTCTTGTTTTTGGTTCCTTGGTGCAAAGTCGTCTATTTATAGTGTGAGGTCCAACGTTCATATGGCTTGAATTCGAATTTTATCACCGTCTATCTTGTAACGTCTATATTTTCTGACCGTTCTGATGTGTCAGTAACTCATCCAATAAAATCGCTTCCTTTATAACGTTCGACTATACTATCACTTGTCAGTTTCTTGACTGACTTGGAGCGTTAACTGAGATTTTACTCTTCTTCAAATACCAGTACTCCAGGTTTCATCTGATTATAATTGACTTAATCAGAGTACACCATAACTAATCATCTTCTAAGAACTCATTGTCATTACGATTCTTAGGTCTTCATACAAGATCCATAAAGTCAGTTCAGGTCACCACAATCTTGCCTAAAGTCTAACTTTACAGTCTCGACTTGTAATCTTCATAACTGAGTTTGAACCCTCAGTTCTTCAATCTTCAACAACTAAGTCTGTGACCCTCAGTTCTTCAATCTTCTAGATAAGTCAACTGAGTCTCGTGACCTCAATGAACTTATTTTCTTGATTCAATCTTTGGTGTATTCTAAGTCATTTTATCTGTCTTGGTGATTTCCAGATTTCTAGATGAATTCCAGTTTTTCAGTTTTACGACACACTAACTATTACAATGCTTGTCTGATGTAACTTATAAAAATATCAGACTCTAGTAAAACCTAAACATTCAGTTCTAGACATCTTTTAGCTTTTCACTATAACAGCTAGCTTTAGCACTTCATCAATGAGGTTAAAATAATACTTTGAATAAATATGATGAATTATCATCAAAACATAAATTTTATTTCAAACAATCTCCCCCTTTTTGATGATGCCAAAACACTCCCTAAAAGAAAAGCTTAAAGATCAAAACAATGTAAAACAATGTAAAACTGGAAAGTGGATTTCATTAGAATGAGAATGAGCAAAAACTGGAATAGTTACATTCTGTTCAAATTATAGTAAATAGAGATTAAGTTATCTTTTGTACTCTTTGTATGACTGAGTCATATTTTCTCTCTTTGTCATACATGCGATAGTAATTTTCTAGCTTGGAGTCTTCATTTGAAAATGTCTTGTTGTAGTCAACTTGACTTCCTTCCTTTCATTTCCTCCATAGAAATAACTTTGGTAAGCCTGATTCTTTCAAATAGTATTTTTCAAATTCTACTATATCAGATTTCATTTGTTCAGTCTTGTCTTTAATCATCAGTTTATCATCAATCCTCTGATTCTTCTTGTGTTGTGCCATCTTCTGATCATGATATTTATCAGACGGGAAGTAGTTCAAGGATTCTTCAATAGTCTTATCCTTGTACTTGGCTTTGATAGGATTATGATCTTTGATAAACTTCATCCACAGATCCTTTGTAAGAGTAACTCTTCTGTCTCCAGGTTGACTGTATTTTTAAATGAGTTGCTCATCAGTAAACTCTTTCTTTAAGAATTTTGGATCTGATTTGTATCTTTCCAACTCGTTTCAAGTCGCTTCATTTCTGTAAGTAATTTAAGCTTTCTTCTTTTAGCTTCCCCCTTTTTGGCATCATATAACTGATCTACCAGAGCATGGGTTGCTTGTTGGTCAGCTGATATACGTTGCTGAGAAGCAAGTACTTCCTTAAGCTGAGTTTCTATCCCGTAGATGTGCTGATTCATATGCCAGTGAGCCTGTGCTTGTGTTTCCCTATCTACTGCGGTTGAGTCTTCAAGTTTTTGTTTAAGTAACAAAATTTCTGAAGCAGAACTTGAACTTGACTTGTGGATCATCTCTAGTCTTGCATGAACTGAAACATCTGTTCTAGTTCTATAATCCAAATATCCAGAGATGTTTGATAAAAGGCCATTTTGTGTGTCTCTTTGACTGAGCACGATCTTAAAATTTTCATGAACTTTGGCCAACTCATCCTTTGTTAGGATGTCAGAAGGATCATATGTAGCTTCTATTTGATCCTTAAACTGAGTATTATCTTCAATAATCATGACTTGTTGATTATCAGTTTCATCAGCTGCTTGCTGATTGTCAGTTGTCTAATCTCCAACTAGCAAGTCTTCTAGCTGTGTTACAGTTTGCGTAGCTAGAAGTTGAGTTTCTGAATGCAAAACTGTAGTTACATCAGCTTCTTTTCATGTATGATCATCTTCATCATCATCCTTTTGCTTTGAACTATCTTTGGGAATAGATTATGTGCATGATTCCCTTCTTTGTGCTAGTTCAGTAAATCTTTTGAAACAAATTTCAAGAAATTCTGAAATAGGAAACAGAGTGTATAGGTCTCTAACTTCCAATTTCTCCAAGAGTAGTTTCTCTTCAGTTTGTAGACTAACATCACGAGAATCCTCCGGTTTAAGATTCATCTTCATTAGTCTGAAAATTTGTCCGCTTCAAAAACTGGGGCTGATTGCTGATCCGATTGATGTTGTAATTGAGAAGTATTATTAGCAAGAGTGTTTTTCTTTATATCTTCAGTTATCAGTTGTTGTTGTTCCCCCTCAGTTGGTGCTATCTTACTTGAAGTTTCTGGGTACAAACATCTTACAACTGATCTTTCTTTTCTTTGATTGACACCGCTTAATCCCTTTGTGTTCGACTTCTCTTTGAGACACGATTTTAATCGCCAGGTTGGGAAGTTGTTCCTGTTTTTGCTGTGATTTCCTTTGTAGCTGCAATTTGCCTTGCTTGCTTCCCTTCCTTCAGTTTCTCCAGATAAAATTGAATGATTCCCCTGAGAGTCTTCTTCAGTCGGAATCTGCCAACCGTTTCTTGTCCTTCAGCTTGAGCTCTTCGTACACTGTCTAATTCAGCTAAATGTTGCTTCTTTATCTGATTGACGACATAACCTGCCCAATTGAATTTTATTCCGTCCCAAATTATGTCATCAGATAAATATTTTCTTCGGATAGTGTAATGACTCCTTTGGATTTTCCAATGACATGTTTGTTGAGCCATCTGCTGAGGTGCGCAAATTCTGGCTTGAGTCTGTCGACATGAGTATCAAATTCTACTGGTTCCTTATTATTAGTAAGTTGCTTCAGAAAAGCTTCTCTTTTCAACGGTAGAGTAGTCAAATCTGTTGAAGTCACAGATGAATTTGTGAAATCAAATAGTGACTGCATAACTCTTTCATTGATAGCAATGCGATATCCACGAACTGTTGTGATTCAGGAGTCTCTTACCAAACGCATATTTTGCCAAAATTGCAAAATACCTTCCACATCACGCTGTTCTTTGAACTTTACTTCCAGTAGTTTTCTCAAACCTGGTTGTTTCTGGATTTTATCACATATCCAGCTTGCTAACAGAGTGTTTTTACACATAGCTTCGTAAATTTCGAATGAAAATTCATCTAGCTCTGTTATTAATCTTTCTTCTTGTGATTTCTTTGAAGTGGCCATGTCTTGGTGTGAACACAAGGATTGAATTTGAGAAGAATTTGGGTTTGAAAAATCTGATTTTGATTTTTATGAAGTGTGAATGGGTGTTGAATATATAGGTAGGATATACTGGCGGTTGAGTAGTACAACTTTTCAAATTCCATGATGGTTTGGGTAACCGATGCATGTACTATTCTGACAGTCGTGGGATGTACACGCAATGTTCTGACAAAAAGAACTACGATAATTAAATGCGATATAACTGCTGTTGATTTTATCATATCAACCTTTGACTGGAGTAGAAACTGATGCTGATGTCAGTTTTAGAAATAAATTTGACTGGAGTAGAAACTGATGCTGATGTCAGTTTTAGAAATAATTTTCAGTTCTGTCAAATTTTCAGTTTTAGTTAATCAGTTTGAGATTTTTGATGTCAATGACTAATCTGTTAAGTGAGTGCACCAAACATAACAAAGATTACTTCACTTGACGAATCTCTGGCTTAACTGATTTAACTGACTTTGATTATCCCAAATTCTGTTCTTAGTTTGGAAAATCTTTCTTTGTCCAAAGGCTTTGTAAAGATATCTGCCAACTGATCTTCAGTAGGTACATAAAGAACTGTAATATCCTTCTTCTCTGCATGATTTCTAATAAAGTGGTGACGCACATCAATGTGCTTTGTCCTTGAGTGTAAGACTGGATTATCAGTGATTGCAATTGCACTTGTGTTATCACACATTATTGGAATCATTCCTTCTTCTATCCCATAATATCTTAACTGCTGTCTAATCCATAAAATTTGAGCACAACAACTTCCAGCTGCTATATACTCTGCTTCAGCTATTGAAGTTGAGATAGAATTTTGCTTTTTGTTAAACCATGACACAAGTCTATTTCCTAATAACTGGCATGTGCCTGATGTGCTTTTTCTGTCCACTTTGCATCCAGCATAATCTGAGTCTGAATAAGAGATCAGCTTGATTCTGCTTCTTTTGAATACCAAATTCCAACTTCATCTGTATCTTTTAGATATTTCAATGTTCTTTTCACAACTGTGAGATGACTTTCCTTTGGTTTTGACTGAAATCTTGCACATACACCGACAGTAAAAGATATATCTGGCCTACTTGCTGTAAGATAGAGTAAGCTTCCAATCATCCTTCTGTAAAGTGTTTGATCAACATCCTTGCCTTCTTTGTCTTCATCTAGCCTGATGTTGGTCCCCATTGGTGTAGAAATTCCAGTAGATTTCTCCATACCAAACTTTTTGATAAGTTCTCTTGTGTATTTGGTTTGGTGAATGAAAATTCCATCATCTAATTGTTTAACTTGTAATCCAAGAAAGTAATTTAATTCTCCCATCATACTCATTTGAAATTTGCTCTTCATTAAACTTGCAAATTTCTCACATAATAGTTCATTTTCCGATCCAAAAATAATGTCATCAACATAAATTTGAACAAGTAGAGTATTTTCTCCATCCTTCATTCTGAATAATGTTTTGTCGATTGTTCCTTTGATATATCCATTATCCACTAGAAACTGAGATAGAGTCTCATACCAAGCTCTTGGTGCTTGTTTAAGTCCATAGAGAGCTTTCCTCAGTTTGAAAACTTTATCAGCTTGATCTTTAATCTCGCATCCAGGTGGTTGTTGAACATACACTTCTTCTTCAAGAATTCCATTCAAAAATGCGCTTTTAACATCCATCTGGTAAACTTTGAATTTCTTGTGAGCTGCAAATGCGAGAAATAGCCTGATTGCTTCCAATCTTGCAACTAGTGCATATGTTTCATCAAAGTCTATGCCTTCTGCTTGAGAATATCCTTTCGCTACAAGTCTAGCTTTGTTTCTGACGATATTCCCATCTTCCTCATGTTTGTTTCTGAAAACCCATTCGGTTCCAATGATATTCACATGAACTGGTCTTTCTACCAATTCCCATAATTGATTTCCTTCGAACTCATTCAGTTCTTCTTGCATAGCTAATATCCAGTCTGGATCCTTCAAAGCTTCTTCAATTTCTTTAGATTCTGATTGAGATAGAAAACATGCAATCATTGCATCTAGTTGATGTCTTGTTCGAACGCCAGTTTGGGTATCACCAATAACTTGTTCTTCAGGGTGATCTCTCATCCATTGATGAACTGGTGCTTGCATCAAAGGGTTTGCATTTTGTTCAACTGGTTCTACAAGAACTGGTTCTTGAATTTCTTCAACTGAATCTGAATCATTTTGTTCAGGAGTCAGTTGTTGAGTAGTTGGTAACTGAGACTGATCCTTATATGAACATTGTGAAATTTGTAGTCTTCTAATGTCAACAGAACCTTATTCTGGCATGACTGGTAATTGAGACTGAGAAACTGGTTCTGGTCTATCTTCAGTTTTTTCACCAGGAAAGTTTCGTTCATCAAATACTACATGTATTGATTCCTCATGCTTAATTGTTCTTTTATTTAGCACTCTAAAATCTTTGCTGACACTTGAATATCCTAGAAAAATTCCTTCATCAGCTTTGGGCTGAAAAAGATGAAGTTGATCTTTCCCATTATTGTGTATGAAACATTTGCTTCCAAAAGCATGAAAATAAGAAAATTTGGTTTTCTTCCATTCCAAATTTCATAAGGAGTTTTCTCATGCCTTTTGTTCATGAGAGCTCTGTTCTGTGTATAACAGGCTATGTTAACTGCTTCTGCCCAATATCTTTCAGGTAGTTTAGCTTCACAGATCATTGTCCTTCCTGCTTCTTTAAGCGTTCTGTTCTTTCTTTCAGCTACACCATTCTGTTGAGGTGTTCCTGTGGCAGCAAGTAGGTGTAAAACACCATTTTCTTCACAATATTCAATAATCACACTGTTGAGGAATTCGGTTCCTTTATCAGATCTTATCTTCACAACTGATACTCCTTTCTGATTTTGAAGTCTCTTGACTAATTTTGTAAGTCTTTGCTTGGTTTCACTTTTCTTGGTTAAGAAGATTACCCAAGTGTACCTTGAAAAATCATCTACTACCACCAATGTATACTTCTTTCCACCGATACTAATTGGTGTTATAGGTCCAAATAGATCCATGTGTAGTAGTTCCAGATGTCTGGTTGTTGAATGCTGAGACTTGGTTTTGAAACTTGTTTTTGTTTGCTTTCCTTGTTGACACGCATCACATAAACTATCCTTCTTATATGATATCTCTGGTAGTCCAATGACTAGCTGTTTCTTAACAAGTGTGTTGATGTCATCAAAGTTAAGATGACTCAGTTTCTTGTGCCATAGCCAACTGATTTCTGATTTGTTATGCACAAGCAAGCGAGTTTTTCAAAGAACGGCGCTTGTCCAATCTACTACATACATATTCTCTTTTCTTCTTCCGGCTAAGACAACTTGATATGCTCTTTCGCTGACGACAATGCAGAATTCTTTGTCGAAAGTAACTTTGTATCCCATATCACAGAATTGACTGGTGCTGAGTAGGTTATAGTGTAATCCTTCTACATAAGATACATTCTTGATTGTAAGTCCATTCCTGATTAATGTGCCATAACCTTTGGTGTATCCAGGTTTGTCTTTACTTCCAAAATTGACTTTTGGTCCATCTTTTGCAATAAAATTACTGAGATAGTCCTTGCTCTTCGTCATGTGTCTTGAGAAACCACTGTCAAAGTACCATACATCATGCAATAAAAGTTAAAAAAAATTAGGTACCCAACTCTGTTTGGGTCCATGGGGGTCAGTTGTCAGTACAGCTCTTGGAATATATCCTTTAGGTATTTTTTGGATATTGTTGCACTTGTTTTCATATATGTAAGCCACACTCCCATAGTATCTATGTTTGGACTGTGTCTTATTTATATGATCTCTCAGATCTTTTGACTGAAACTTATTTCCATCATGCTTTCTATTAAAACTTGAATGATAACCATCATTCCTTCTGTACTGAGGTCTGGACTGACCTTGGTACTGGGACTTTTGCTGAGAACTGAGATTAGCTCTCTGCTGAGTCTTGGACTGAAACTTTTGATAAGTTTTCTGTCTGGAATGATTGCTATTATTAGTTTTATTAGTAAATACAGTAAAATTCCAATCATCATCAGTGGGATATAGTCGTCCTTTCCCTCTGAATGTTTGAATCCTTGAATGATTGACATTCTTGGATTTACATTGATTGTGATTTTTCTGGTTCTTGACTTGATTTGTTTTTGTGGATCTGGCAATTGTTTTACCAGTTCGATTTTCGTAAGATACAGCTGATCTACCATTTGGTTTACCTTTATTGGTAGATACAGTTGTTTTCTTAGAAAACTGATTTATCCAATATGATACTGGCTTTACGGGTTCAACAAATTTCTCAGTTTGTGGAAGTTGCTCAGCTACAAACTTAATACCAGTTTTGGTACTAGGTTCGGCAACTTTGCTACTTCTATTCTTGGAATATTGCTGTGCATCAAATCCTAAGCCTGTTTTGTCTCCATACGGCTTTCCTGATTTGAATCTAGTAACTGAAATTGATTGAGCAAATGATTCGATTCTTCTTTGCTTATGCTGATGAGTCGATCTTCGAATCATTCAACTTCAAGAATTAGACTTTCTTTCTCAGCTTTAATTGATTCATAACCAGCTTGGATAGTTACTAGCTGATTCATCAATTCGTCAAGTGTTTCTTCTAATTCTAGATTTTTCGGATTGGAGTCAGCAGTCGAAGAACATGCATTTTTCATGGAAATCTGAGCTGAAGAGTATTTAGAATTGGATTCACATACCTCATTTGTATCTTACATGTGTGCCATTAATGTTGTGTCATCTGATAATCTTTCAGTACCAGCTTCATAGTCTGACTCATCTCCAGCAAGGAGTGCTCTCCTTTCAACTCTTCTTGGTGGAGTCTTTTTGGTCAGTTCTGGGCATTCAGCTTTGTAATTTCCAGGCTTCTTGCAGTTGAAGCAAAGATACTCATCATCTTTTCTTTTCTCAGGAGTCTTCTTAATGAACTCCTGGGTTACAGGATGACCGTTCTTCATCCTTCTGATTCTGCTCATCATAAGAGCCATTTGTTCTTCCATTTCATCCAACTGTTGAAGATTATTTGTGGATGTTTCTTGAGAATCATTTGATGCTTCTGCAAGTGCTATGGCCTTAGGTTCTTCCAGAGCTTTAATTATTGCAGCTGTACTTGTGAAATCTTCACTGAATTCATAAGCCTTTAAATCTGAGAAGATTTTGAATGAATCCTCTATGTCAAGTCTTCTAGATTCTTCCATAGCAGTGACTTTCATCTTTCAGCACATTGGTAATGCCTTCAAGATTCTTGTATTGATAACTTTCTTTGAGTATTCAATCTTGAGTAGATCTGATTCATCCATTATAGCACTGAATCTTGTCTCCATTTGGTCAGTGGCCTCTCCACATTTCATCTTGAAGTTCTCAAAATTTTGTTTTGCAACTAAGATCTTGTTCTCCTTGATTGAGTCAGTTCCTTCACAAACTAACTGAAGTTTGTCCCACATTTCTTTAGCAGTTGTGCATTCTTTCACCTTTAAGTACATGTTGCTGTCAAGAGTTCTGAGGATAAAGTCCATAGCAATATTGTTGAGATTGTTTCGCTAGTGATCATCACTAGTCCATTCGGCTTTGGCCTTTGCAACTCAAACTTGCTCTCCACCAATAGTTTGCATGTGAGTGATCTGAATTGGTCCATCAGTGAGTACGTCCATCATCTCATCATGAGTAGCCGCTAGAAAAGCCTGCATTCGACGTTTATATTCATCAAATCTATCCATATTGCACATAAGCATATGTCTTGCATACTGATTGTTATCCATTGTGAGTGAGTGAAAACTGATTGTTTAATAACTGGAAACTGAGCTTTCTTATGAGAACAACTAGAGGAGATTTTGAGCAAATGATATCTTGTCAAAGAAACCTTGCTCCGATACCAATTATTGGTCCCTTGGAAAGGCTAACACAAGTTTAGAGGGGGGTTAAATAAACTTGTCCCTAAAAACTGGATTTAAAACAAATTAAGGTTCAGTTAAACCTTGTGTGGAGTTAAGCTGACTAAGCTGAGTTCAAGTCAAACTGACTTAAGCTTAAAACTGAGTTAACCGGCAGTGGATATAATTCTAGCCTTTTTCTTGTTCTCGTTATTCTATTTGAAAGCTGAGTGTGTTAAACTGAATTCTGAAGAATGTCAGTTTGTGAACTGTGAAGTGTATAACAATCAATTATCAAAATGCTTTAGATAAATGCTGAGTAAATAAATAAATGCATAAAGTAAATAAGGCAAGTATTACAGAGGTTCCAGGTGGTGTAATCCTGTACATCCTCTCTTCCCCTGTGGTGCGGAGGAAAATTCCACTAGAACTTCTTGATGTGAACTGTTACAAAAAGTCCTAAACAATAGTCATTGGCTAATACCTAGCTTCACTATTTAAACATTTGTAGAACAGGTAGAATTACTGCTCTTCAATTGCTTGAACACTGGTCCTTGAAGGTTTACGTATGCCTCTTCACCAGCTACCACCACAAACAAAGTGTACTGATCGCTTGTAACAATCGTCCTTGGCGAAACCTTTCCGGTTTGTTTACAGTCTAAACCTTTGATGTGAATCAAAGTTGGGCTATGAATCAATAAATTGATTCTTGTTTGTGGTTCTTCAAAGTGTCTGATTCTTGATAAATTCTGTGTATCTTGAACACTTGAAGAAATTCTAGATATGATCTTGTTATAGCACTGAGATGATAGTAATTGGAATAGAAAGACTAATGCACAAAAACGCTTGTTGATTTCTTGTTAAATCTCTATATTCTTGTTTTTGGTTCTTTGGTGTAAAGTCCTCTATTTATAGTGTGAGGTCCAACGTTCATCTGGCTTGAACTCGAATTGTATCACCGTCTATCTTGTAACGGCTATATTTTCTGACCGTTCTGAAGTGTCAGTAACTCATCCAATAAAATCGTTTCCTTTATAACGCTCAATTTGTACTATATCGTTTGTTGGATGGTCGACATATAAAACCGAGTTTCTTATCGCCTTTATAATGAAGTTTATCACTTGTCAGTTTCTTGACTGACTTGGAGCGTTAACTGAGATTTTACTCTTCTTCAAATATCAGTATTCCAGTTTTCATCTGATTATAATTGACTTAATCAGTGTACACCATAACTAATCATCTTCTAAGAACTCATTGTCCTTATGAATCTTAGGTCTTCATAAAAGATCCATAAAGTCAGTTCAGGTCACTACAATCTTGCCTGAAGTCTAACTTTACAGTTTCGACTTGTAATCTTCATAACTGAGTTTGAACCCTCAGTTCTTCAATCTTCAATAACTGAGTCTGTGACCCTCAGTTCTTCAATCTTCTAGATAAGTCAACTGAGTCTGTGACCCTCCGTGAACTTATTTTCTTCAGTTCAATACTGGTGTATTCTAAGTCAGTTTATCTATCTTGGTGATTTCCAGTTTTCTAGATGAATTCCAGTTTTTCAGTTTTATGATACACTAACTATTACAATGCTTGTCTGATGTAACTTATACAAATATCAGACTCTAGTAAAACCTAAACATTCAGTTCTAGACATCTTTTAGCTTTTCACTATAACAGCTAGCTTTAGCAATTCATCAATGAGGTTAAAATAATACTTTGAATAAATATGATGAATTATCATCAAAGCATAAATTTTATTTCCAACAATCATATTTTTGGAACTCTCCCTACCGAAAGTGAAGGGTCGAGCTATTATATTTTGGAACTCACCCTACCGGGCACGGAGGGTCGAGCAATCTTTGTTGCACAAATTTTAAGTTTTAGTGATGAGTGCCAGACTAGCTATTATAGAGCAAAGAAAAAAAAGATGTCTAGATCAAATGTATAGGCTTATTAGAGTATGATCTTTGCATAGGTTTGATCAAACAAGCACTATAAAAGGTCAGCTGACTTTCATCAGCACACATGTCTAGGTCAGTAGGGTACCTGAGTCAGTAGACTAGTTTAGGAACCTGCTGAAGACTGAAGGCTGAGGGCTCAAACTCAGTTATTGAAGGCTAAAGGATCAAACAGAGTATTTAAATTCAAGGATATGGAATCAGAATTTAGGGAAGTCTGTGATGACCTAAGCTGATTACATATACCTTATGTACAAGGTCTAAGTCCAATCAGTTAAGTGGAAATTGGAACTTAGTTATGTTCAAATTGGTGTAATCTAACATCATAATTAAAAGTTAGATAAAAGAAGTCAACTGCAGTGTTTCATAAACACAGCAACCTTGGAACAGCTGACTTACAAGTATTTCAGCAGACCTACACACACAGGAACCTACTGAATGTAAATCTCGATTTAATCAAAGGTTACATTGAAAGTTTACAAGGATAAGGACATATAACAACTCTTGATTTTGTCAACAAATCAATGGTTAATATTAAAGGAACGTTGGAAGATTCAGAGCTTTATCCAATGAATAAAAGTCAAAGGGTGGGCGATCAAAGCGTCACAAAAGTAAAGCCACAAAGTGTTAGTACTATGTACATGGACAGAATGCAAGTCATGAATGGGACAAAACTGAAACGGCTATGTTTGAATTTCAACCATAAGTCACAGGATTCCCACCTATAAATAGAGGACTCTTGATTCAGATACAAGTGATGAACGACAAGATAATTTGCCTGAAGCTATCAAGTTTATTATCAAGAAAATCACCCTGCTGACCCTACTGAACTTAAAACTACTGATCCAGTAAATTCTTCAAGTGTAATCTGTTATCAAACTACATCAAGTTTACACATTTGAAGACTTCAAGCTGCTGATCATTTCATCCTGATCAAGCTGCTGAAAGCTGAATCACTTACTTGATTCAAACTTTCTTTTACAAGAAATCTGCTGAAGACAGTGAAGCATTTTTGGGTGTCAAGGAGTGTTGCTTGTGGTGGAGCTGGTGAAGAGGCAATCCTACCCTTCAAGGACCAGTGGAAGTCTTTGGAGCAGCAATCCTACATGTTCCAAGTGTTCAGTTTGTGAAGCCATAGCTAAAGGTGAAGGACAGACAACTTAGGGATTTTTGTAACTGCAATCTCAAAGATCTCTAGTGAATTACCTCCAACATCACAGGAGAAGAGTGGACTGACAGGATTACACAACCTGGAACCACTATAAAATTGCCTATTTACTTTCTGCATTCACTTTTTGCATTAAGTATATTAAGCAAATGAACCTATAAAATTGCCTATTTACTTTCTGTATTCACTTTCTGCATTAAGTATATTAAGCACATCAACCTACTGAAACTAGAAACTGAATCACACACTCACACTACTGAGTATCTAATACTTGGTATCATATTTTAACAACAAGTAATAAGGCTTAACTTGAATATATTCCACTGCAACAAATTCAGTAAAATCAACGATCATGAGACTACCGAAAGTGTCGATGAACTACTGAGTGGTCACAGACTCATCGAGCAATCAAGAAAGCATCGAACTTGCTGAGTTTGTTAACTCCAAAAGTTTTAAGTGTTAAGTTTATTCACCCCCCCTCTAAACTTAACCAAATCCTTTCCAAGGGACCAACAATTGGTATCCGACAAGTGCTTCTGTTCTGAAGTAATCCTACTTGTTGTGCTTGTGAAAATACTTTGAAAACTTTTTCAAGTATCTGATTTTCAAAGCTTTGCATCATGGATAACAACCAGTATGCTAGAACAATGTTGATGTGTTCTTTGGATCGTTTTGATGAGTATAAGCATCGTATGCAGGCTTTTCTAGCTGCAACACATGATGAGATGATGGATGTGTTGACTGATGGACCACTGGAAATCACAAAAGCTATAACTGTAGATAATCAAAATCAGTACATACCAAAGCCAAAAAGAAAATGGAATGCTAAAGATAGAAAAAGAGAAAACCTCAACAATATTGCTATTGATATTATATACAGAACCTTGGACAGAAATATGTACATGAAGGTGAAAGATTGCAAGACTGCAAAGGAACTTTGGGATAAGTTACAATTAATCTGTGAAGGCACTGATGCTATCAAGAAGAATAAAATCAGTGTGGCAACGAAGAAGTTCCAAGATTTCAAAATGAAACCAAATGAAACCATTGAACAAATGGAATCAAGATTCAATGACATCATGGATGAACTCACCCTACTGAGTGTAAACTACTCAAAAGAAGAAATCAATTCTAAAATCTTAGAAGCATTACCTGCAAAACAAGTTTAGGAAATGAAGGTGACTGCAATAGAAGAAATGAGAAGTCTACATGAAGAAGATACCTTCAAGTTATTTTCAGATATCAAGGCTTATGAATTCAGTAAGAAACTTGTACCTGAGACTGAAAAGGAAGAACCAAAGACCACTGCATTGGCTGCTACACATCAAGAAGGAACATCAGGCGCTCAAGATGATCTACTGGATGAGATACAAGAGCAAATTTCCCTACTGAGCAAGAAAATCAGAATGCTGAAAAATGGAAGGGGTTCTCCAAGGAATTTCACAAAGAAAACTAGTGAATAGAAGAAGGATGACTCCAAGAAAGACAATGATTACTTGTGCTTTCAATGCAAGAAAGCAGGACATTTCAAACCTGACTATCCTGAACTAAAACAGAAAAAGGAACCTGATTATCTTTGCTTCAACTGCAAGAAGCCTGGACACTTCAGACCTGATTGTCCAGACCTACAGAAGAGCAAAAGTCCGCAAAGAAGATCTGGCAAGAAAGCTATGGTTGCTGAAGATGACTCGGGATATGAAGTTGAATCAGAAAAAGAAAATGAATCTGCTGATACTGCACTTGTTGTTGATATGGATGATTATGCCTTAATGGCAAATATGGATGAAACAAAGGAGGTATACAATTCTGTATCTATAAACACTCTTGCTAAAAGTGATTGTGAATCAACTTGTGGTTCAAATCCTAAAATTCTGACAATGAAGAAACATTGGATGCCATCCTTAATCAACTGAGGATAATACAACCTGGTTATGAGATTGTGAAGGCTGAAAAAGAAGCTCTTAAAGCAAAAATTGAAAGGTTAAAAGCTAAATTAAGAATTCTCAAGGGAAAGGAAAAAGAGGTTGGACAGAATCAGCATAAGCCTGCTGTACATTCAGTAGCAGCTGAATCTGCTGAACAATCTAGTTCTACTACTGCATTCAAATCTAGAAAGCCTTATGGTGATAGAACATGCCTTGGATTTGGAATTCAACAATCCAATAAGCATGGATCCAGTAAGGTTACTGAACCTAGTGCCAAAATTGGTCCTAAGTTTGTGCATGCACAAGATCCAACACTCAAAAAGGTTGCTGAGGCAGTGAAGCCTACTGAGACTGCTTCAAAGAAGCAAAATCAGAAGTCAAAAAGGACATCAGTACCTAACAAAAAGAATAAATTTAAGAGTAGGACTGATGTACCTTCTAGACTTGCTGATAGCAGACCTGCTACCAAGTCTGCTGGACCACAAAAGGGAAAAAATAAAAAATATTCCAAGGATAAGAATCCTAAACCTAAATATGTCAATCACTTTAGGGATACTTATCTCAGGGGGAAAGGTATATTATTCCCTACTGATGATGATTGTAATATTCCTGTCCCTATTGCTAAAAACATGAAGTATAACCATACTACAAGGGTAAAACCTCAGCAAAGGAATCTGCAGAGGACTCAGCAGAGGACTTATACAAGACCTCAGCAGGGACCTCAACAGACTCCATATAATAGGGCTGCTCCTAACATACAACAAACCTATGGTTATGCTAGTGCTTCTAATAATAGAAATCACTCCAAACAGCATTGCATACCAAAAGGCCAAAAAGCATAAGTGAATCCTACACAACCAAATGTTAGACCCTATGGATGTGTAGAATACATGTATGAACAAAAGTGTTAAAGTATAACACTTTTCAAAGAAGACCTTATGGAAATTTTCCGAGGGTCATGCTTACCACCGACCACTATGGACCCAAATAGTTATGGGTACCTAAAATACATTAACTTTGTTTTGTAGGGTGTCTGGTACTTTGACACTGGATGTTCTAGACATATGACAAAGAATAAGCACTGTTTATCAAACTTTGTGGCAAAGGATGGTCCAAGAGTGAATTTTGGCTACATAAACACACCAGGATACACAAGAGGATATGGCACACTTGTAAGAAATGGATTAACTATCAGGAATGTTGCATTTGTGGAAGGACTGGACTACAACCTATTGAGCACTGGACAGTTTTGTGACATGGGTTACAAGGTCACTTTTGACAAAGGCACTTGTATTGTCATTAGTGAAAGAGGTTATCAAGTTGTGTTGGCCGGAAGAAGACATGCCTGATTGTGCATACAAAGTCTGAACTAAATTGGTTATGGCATAAGAAGTTGAATCATCTATACTTTGATGATTTCAATCAGTTGGTGAAAAAGAAACTGGTGATTGGTTTACCTGAGATCACATTCAAAAAGGATGTTATATGTGATGCTTGTCAGCAAGGTAAACAAACAAAATCAAGCTTCAAGTCAAAGACTAAGCAATAAACAAAAAGAGTTCTGGAGCTAATGCACATAGATCTATTTGGACTAGTAACACCAACTAGTGTAACAGGAAAAAAGTACACTCTAGTAGTTGTGGATGATTATTCAAGATATTCTTGGGTAGTATTCATGAACAAGAAAAGTGAAACACTTCAAAAGATTCCTGAACTTTTGAAGAGATTGCAAAATGAGAATAGTTTGACAGTAGTGAAGATCAGATCAGACAAGGGTACTGAATTTCTCAATAAAGTTATAAGAGAATATTGTGAGCAGAATGGTGTGCTGCATCAACTAGTTGCAGCTGGTACACCTCAGCAAAATGGGGTTGCTGAGAGAAAAAACAGGACTTTGAAAGAAACAGGAAGAACTATGATCTGTGAAGCTCTATTACCTGAAATATATTGTGCTGAAGCAATTAATACAGCATGCTATACACAAAACAGGACCTCAGTGAACAAGAAGCTGCTGAAGACACCTTATGAGATTTGGAATGGAAGGAAGCCCAATATATCTTACTTCCATCCATTTGGAAGCAAATGTTTTATACTAAATCATAAAGAGCGATTGAAGACATTCCAACCAAAATCAGATGAAGGAATCTTCTTGGGATACTCTTCAGTCAGCAAGGCATTTAGGGTATTGAATAAAAGGACATTGAAACATGAAGAATCAATACATATTGTATTTGATGAACCTAAGTCCACTGGTATGGAAGATGAAGCTTCAGAACCTGCGGAGAATCAACAAGTCACTGATCCAGAATGTGTTGATATTTTAGAAAGTATAAATGACTTAAAGATTTCTGACTCTGCCCCTGCTGAACACCCTGCTGATGACACTACTGATGCAACAACTGAGGCAGTTCAAGGATCTGCTGAACCCCCTATTGAAACAACAGCAGAACCTACTGATGATGATGTACCTGAGAACCTATCTAACCAAAATCCACAATGGTTAAGGGATCACCCTGTTGAGCAAGTTATTGGCAATATACAGCAAGGTGTGAGAACTAGAAGACAATTAGAAGCAATGTTTACCTGTTTTCTCTCTCAAATGGAGCCTAAAGCTGTTGAAAAAGCAATATCATATCCAGATTGGATAATTGCTATGCAAGAGGAATTGAATGAATTTGAAAAAAATCAAGTTTGGACACTAGTGGATAGGCCTAATCAACAAATATAATTGGAACCAAATGGATATACATAAATAAATTGGATGAATCTGGTACCATTGTGAGGAATAGTTTGATGAAACATATGCCCCAGTTGCAAGATTGGAAGCTATAAGATTATTCTTGGCATATGTTGTTTATAAAAACTTCAAAGTATACCAGATGGATGTCAAGAGTGCATTTCTGAATGGCATTCTAGAAGAAGAGGTTTATGTTCAGCAACCTCCTGGTTTTGAAGTTAGAGATCAAGAAGATAAATTGTACACACTTAATAAAGCACTTTATGGTTTTAAACAAGCACCAAGAGCATGGTATGTGACCCTATCTCAATTCTTGGTGGACAATGGTTTTACCAAAGGTACCATTGACAAGACTCTTTTCATAATCAAGGAAGGAAACAACACCCTGCTGGTACAGATTTATGTTGATGACATAATGTTTTGTTCTAAAAATGAATTGCTATGTGAAAAATTTGCTAATCTCATGAAAAGAAAGTTTCAAATGAGTACGATGGGAAAGATGAACTACTTTCTAGGATTACAAGTCAAACAAATGAAAGATGGAATCTTCATTCATCAAACCAAGTATACCAAAGAGCTACTGAAGAAGTTTGGTATGGAAAACATCACCAAGGTATCAACTCCTATGAGTACAAACATTAGATTGGATGAAGACAAAGAAGGAAAAGATGTTGATCAGACCTTATATAGAAGGATGATAGGCAGTCTGCTGTACCTCACTGCCAGCAGACCTGATATGTCCTTTGCTGTAGGTGTTTGTGCAAGATTTCAATCTAAACCAAAGGAGAGTCGCCTAGCTGCAGTCAAAAGGATTCTCAAGTATCTAAAAGAGAATTTGGGAGTAGGGATATGGTATTCAAAAGATGGAAGCTTCAAGGTTATATCCTACTCAGATTCTGATTATGCTGGATGCAAGATTGATAGAAAAAGCACTACAGGAACCTGTCAGTTAATGGGAAATAGATTGGTTTCTGGGTTTAACAAGAAACAGAATTCAATATCAACTTCTACTGCTGAAGCTGAATACATTGCTGCTGGAAGTTGCTGTGCACAAATAATTTGGTTAAGACAACAATTAAGGGATTATGGAATTGAAGAAAGAGATATTCATATAATGTGTGACAACACAAGTGCAATTTCAATTATAGAAAATCCTATTTTGCACTCAAAGACTAAGCACATTGATGTGAGACATCATTTCATAAGAGATCATGTGGAAAAGAAAGATGTGGTGGTTCTTTACATCCCCACTGAAGATCAAATTGCTGATATATTCACAAAACCTTTGGATAGTGAAAGATTTGCAAAGTTAAGGACTGAACTTGGAATTATAAAAGTTGACTGATTTACATTAATGATCAGCAGTGTATTGGAATTCACCAAGGGGATTGGTCTTTGCTATGTTGGGTGAGCTCACTTAGCAGACTAGTCATTGGTATCAACAATTCCATGTACTTAAGTGTGTTTGGACAATTGAGCAAATGAGGTTGCCAAGGGGATTGATCTTTGTCTTATTCGGTGAGCTCACTTGACAGATCAGTCATTGGTATTAAACTTCATCCTGTATTATCAGTTGGACAAAACAAAAGGAATTGAAGATCAGCAGGCTGCTGAGGCATCTTGGTCAGCAGGCTGCTGAGCCAAGTCTACTGATGGGAAAAGCTACTGAAGCATATGTTACACAGTCAAACTTTAACTAAAGTCAAAAATCAAATGACCGGGATATTTATCTTATCTTTATAACCGCAGTTACACGATCGGACGGTTACAACTCTTTGTGGATCAGTTATGAGACACATGGCAAGATCTCATTAATTCCAACTTTAATCATGGTTAATGATACAGTATGTGTACAATACTTTATCTGACAGTTTCAACCACCTCTCTCTATATATACAGACATATACACATAGAAGATACTTACAATTTTCAGAATTGATTTTCTCTGAAATTACACTGTGTGAACACAAATTTGAAATTCATCTTTTTCATTTCTAATGGTGGATAAAGGTGATGTTCATATTGGAACAAGTCAAAGTGTGAGAGGGTACGTTACTGATTGTCACACCACTAAGTTAGCTATCAACATTGGAAGAAGAATCAGAAGAGTTGATGTTTTGGAAAATGTTATTAATAGAAGATTGGAAAGAATTTCATACTTCAATGTTTTGGAATTCTAGAAGAACATGGTCATACATGAAGTTAGAGAAGCCTTCACTATAACGGTTAATGGCAGAGGGATTGAAATCACTTCAGATCTACTGAGAGAAGTATTTCATTTTGGACCTAGAAATGGTGCTCCTACCAATCCAGAAATGATAAACCTGCCAAGAATGAAGTTTGTTGATGCAATAAAGACAAATGAATCCATACCATCATCTCTAGGGATTAATGTGAGGCACATTGGATTTGAATATAATCTACTTTGAAAGTTAATTGCCAAGAACATTCTGGGATTCAGTGGGAGTCTTGATACACTTTCTGGACCTAAGATAGACCTATTGATCATCATCTGCAGAAGTGTGAAGTTCGATTAGGAAGGGTATGTTGATCCTAAACTCCAGCTGGTTTCTGATTACTTTCAATGGAAGTTTGGCTATTACAAAAGACAAAAACCAGCTGCTGAGCCAATGATAGATTTTGAGGAATGGGCTTTTGAAAAGTTAGAGGTGGAAAACCTACTTAATCTGGTTGATACTTTTCTGTTGGAAATGAGGTTGATGGAACTCATTGAAGGAGAAAAGAAAGAAGGAGGTATCATGTTTAAGGATCCTAGGGATGCACCAGATAGTGATGATTCATCATCATCTGATTCAGATGATGATCATCCTCCACATCAAGAACCAAGAGTAGAACAGTCTACTGGTGCTACCAAGTCTGTTGAGGGCCAGCAACCTGATCAAATGGATGAAGATCTAGAAGATCTTACTATAGATGATTTGGAGGCTCTAATCAATGATGGAATCAATTTTGGAGATAACAGGTTGGTTGGTACATCTGACATATTCTTGCTTGTGGAGTCTGATGTGAATCCTGATGATCAGTAGACTGAAAATTTGCATGAGGAGAAGGTTATTGAAAATAGTGAGCCTGATATCAATTCTGAAGATTCAGCTCAGTATCAGGAGTGGATTGATACTCAGGACACCTTATCTAAAACTGCTGATACTCTACACCAACTTACTGATGCTAGAGGATTTCTAGAGGAATATATGGCTATTTTTCCTTTCATTTTTGTGGAAGAGAGGGTCCTACTCACTGAGGAACAAACAGTGATAGGACAGAGACTGGAAATGGTGATGGGTTTTGAAGGATCCCCACTACTACTTCTTCAGAGGTTTAGTGTTTGTGGAACAAAGCGCGCACTGATCAAAGGTCGGAACTGGAGGTACAGGTTGCTGAGGATCGGACAGCACCAAGACAAAGGTTGGAACTCACAATGGGTTTGGAGGAAACCCCTGCAATTTTTGAAGAACAGGCTGCTGTAGTAGAGCCTACTGGAGTAAAAGCTACTAAAGGGAAAGATAGTCAGCAGGCTATTGTTGATTAAGATGAACAGCTGCTGGACTATGACTTCAGTGATGAGGAGTTCCAGATATTTGGAGAAGAACTTATCTTGGAACCTCAACTAGCACAAGATCCCATTTTGGATGATATTTTTGGTGCTATGGTTGATGGAGGTCCTCACCCTGCTGGAAGGGATAGGAGTTGGGCCATGGTTGTCAGTAGAAAAAAGGCACAATACAATGTTGAAGAGCCTGCTGAAGATGCTGCTGGACATATGGCTTGAGGTGTGGCTGGTGCAGTACCATCACATGTTTTGGATGAGTTGAGGGCAGTTAGACATGACATTACACTGTTAAGAACTCAACTTTACAGACAAGAGCAAAGATTTGAAGATTTGATGAACCTGGTGGAAAATAGATGGAGGACTACTAAAACAGTTGCTTCCAATATCACATCCACTCAGTTTTCTCTTGCTGACCTAACCAAAGATATGAGAGGCATCAAGCAAGGCAATACACTCAAGGAACAGTTCTTGAAAGAACAGCTTGCCTCTATTCACAAGAAGCTTGACAAACTTGCTGAGGCACCCAAGTCTGCTGTGCCTGACCCAGATGGTACCACTCAACCTGCTGCATTGGAACCTAAAGTCACTGAAAGGATAAATCTGCTGGAACAAACATTGGAAGGAAGGATCACAACAGTTGACACAAGAACAAAAATTATGGAAGGTCAACTGAACAACTTAGTGATCACACAGGAGAGTGTTCATGGCCTGTTGTCCCATTTTGTTGATGATGTCAATAAGGGGGAAGAGAGCCAAACAAGCAGTAGCAAAAGAGGCTGCTAGGATTTTTGCTCAAAAGAAATGGGAAGCTGATACAAATGCATTCAGAGAACCTGCACCTGGCAGACTTCAACTGACTGATGACCTCTTCAAAGAATACAAGAAGAAATACTACATTAAGAGGAGACCTTACCATGACAAGGGCTTTCATGAAAAGCTAAATTCCTTTTTGGGACTGAAATTCTGGGAAGCTAGAGTCAAAGCCTTAAGAGCTTCACATAGAGGTGGTAGAGGTGGAAGAGGTGGAAGAAGTCTACCTACTACATCAGCAAGAGAGTCAATGGAAGAGTTTAAGCAATTGTACATGCGTCTAGGATTTAGATTACACCAAATCAATCTAACTCTACCTGAGGCATGGAAATGGTGGAAGGAAGTGAATCCCCATATTGATTTTTCCCTTATTGAAAATCAATGGATGAGAGAAATGGTCAGAGGTATAAGGGAACATCAAGAACAACAAGAAAAAGAAAGACAAGAAAGAGAAATGAGGAACTAGATCAGTAGACTGTCACATTCTTTTTTCTTCTACTGAATCTAGTTTGTAATAATGGTGAACACATATGATTTTAATGAGAAATGACTGAAATTGTTCTGTTTTTGTTTTTATTCCTTTTTGCTTTGCTTTAAGGAGGGTATTGGCATCATCACCAAAAAAGGGGAAATTGTTTGAGATATTTTAAGTTTTAGTGATGAGTGTCAGACTAGCTGTTATAGAGCAAAGGCCAAAAGATGTATAGATCAAATTTATAGGCTTGTTAGAGTTTGATCTTTGTATAGGTTTGATCAAACAAGCACTGTAAAAGGTTAGTTGGCTTTCATCAGCAGACCTGTCTAGGTCAGTAGGGCACCTGAGTCAGTAGACTAGTTTAGGAACCTGCTGAAGACTGAAGCCTGAGGGCTCAATGATACACATCAGGATGAGCAGCCACGTATTCACAAGGTTCAAGATCATATTGTCATCAGAGATGGACCTATTACAAGATTTCAATTAAAGAAGGCTCGGAAAGCTTATGCAACATTGGTTCAAGTCGTGAATGAAGAGAGCAAGAGCTTAAAAGCTGATGCTCCATCTATTTTCAGCTTATTAAGTGTTGATTGGGCTTGAAGAGCAAGAAGCCCATGTTTGGGGCGTTTTTATTTAGTAATTTATGGATATTTACTTAGTTAATTTCAGATTGGGCTTTTATTTATGTTAGGAGTAATAATCAGGCCCAAATTAGTCCAAGTTGGCGCCATTCAGCTAGCTTAGGTCGTATTTCCCTTCCTATTTATTGTGTGGATTGCTGAATTGAAAGGGCAGATTATTTTGGATATTGAAAATATGTTTGTTTCCTTTAAGAACTTTCAGTGACTGGGTTCTTTCGGTTGTCCAGAGACGGGATAATTGGGTGGTGTTCCTGGGACGGGATTATCGCAGTAAATATTCTGAGACGGAGTATTTACATATCCTTTCCTTTATTTATTTTAGTTCTTACGTTTACAAAAGAAAATTCATAAAAATCCCTAGTTCATGTTCGTTCCATATTCGAAAATCAGAGCTTTAATCTAGATCCTAATCGGATTGATATCAAGTGGTATTAGAGACAAAGGGATTAAAGCTGCTACGTTATTTTGAAAGGAGGAAAGCTGCTGCAAATTTTTTTTCCTGAATCAAGCTGCTACGTTTTCTTTATGCAAAACCTAATAAGGGCTGTGCATCAAGAAACCCTAAGTTAGAGAAGTGGAGCACGAATCCTACTATAGCAGCAACCTTTCCATCTGCTGCGTTTTTAGAGTTGCTGCTGCGAATCATCTGCTGCATTCTTGCACTCCAAGAACCCTAACTGCAACCGTGTGTTCATCAATTTGCTGCTGCATACTTTCGAACATCATAGCAGCTGTGTCAATCAATCATTGTCACTGCGTTTGTTGCTCTGTTCAATGCTGCTGCCCCAACATCAAGAGACATAAATTTATACTGATGTTGCGTTTATTCTCCTTGCTCACCAAGAAACCCCAGTTCTTGGCCGACTCTTATAATAAAAAAAACAGATGCAAAAATGAAGCTTTCTCTCAATACTGAATTAATCAATCTAGGTATCTTCCTCGTTCTTGATCAACACCCCAAAAACTAAATCAAGAACATCAAGAATTATCAAGAACTTAAGGAAACCGTGTTCTTCATTTTTGATCGAAAGCGTAGTACTCTGATCAATCTTGACGAAGCACTTCCTGCATCATAGCTCGTTCTTGTTTTCAAAAAAAAAAGAGTTGAACATCAGCTTATTACCATTGTTACTAAAGTTCTTATAATCCTTTTATCATACTATATTGAGTGTAAACACGAGTGAACAGTGACTTGTATCACCATAAGTCTCACACTATGGCTGATGATAAGCTTCTCAAAAAAGCACTCGAAGACAGACTTGCTCAATGCCTAGAAAACACGAAGCAATATATGGCTGACGAGTTTGATATATACCGTGCTGACACCAACCACAAATTTGAGCAACTTATGAATGCTATTCAAGCATTACAACTCCAACGTATAGAAGAGGTAGTTCCCCCCTCCCACCTAACCCTGTTGTTAATTTAAATGCAAGTGGAGTAATCATTCCCAACAATGACGGGGCTGTCGAAGCACCTCCACATGATGATTCACGTCATATCAAGTACAAGATACCACCTTTTGATAGTAAACCTGGTCCGGATAGGTATTTAGCATGGGAGATGAAAGTCTCTCAAATATTTTCTTGTACAAATTTTAGTGATGCTAAACAGGTACATCTTGCTACGATGGAGTTTGCCGACATGGCTATGCATTGGTGGGACCAACAACCAGCCCAACATCTCCGAAGACGTGATGGTGAGATACAATCATGGACTGTTCTTAACGAAATCATGAAGCGGGAATGGATTCCTAGCCATTACCATCGGGATCAACTACGTAAGTTGCAAACCCTACGTCAAGGGGGGCGCACAGTAGAAGAATTTGATGAAGATTTGCGCATCACCATGCTACGAGCTAATGTTGAGGAGGATGATGAAGCTACAATGCAGCGTTTCCAATGTGGCCTTCGTCCAGAAATAGCATGCCACGTTGAGTTGCAGAATTATCACACAAGGGCCGAACTTCTTCAAGGTGCCATTATGGTGCAAAAGCGATTGGCGGAACGTGCTACGTATAAAGCTTCATACGGTAATCCTAGACCTTCATCTACTTCATTTGGAGGGGTTAATACTTCCTCCTCTTCTAATGTTGCTTCTAAACCTTTTACACGTACAAATAATGATTCTACACCACGTAAATCGAGTACACATTATTCTGACGCTAAATCTAAAGATATGCGTGACAAAGGCACACCTACTGTTACAAGTACTCGTGATATGAAGTGTTTTAGGTGTAGTGGTCATGGTCATTATGCTCATGAAAGTCCTAATAAACGTGATTTAAGGGCTGTTGGTATTGAGTTATCCCAACACGAGTATGAATATGAGTCCGAACAAGAAGATAACACTAATGATGATAGTGATGAGGATGATTTGCTGCATGTTAGTGGTACTACTAGTTATGGTTCGGGTCTATGTGGTGTTTTACAACGTGTTTTAGCTGCCCAAACTAAGAATGATGATACAATACAGCGGGACAATATTTTTCAATCCACGTGTGGTATTGGGGGTCGTACTTGTAACTTAATCATTGATTCGGGTAGTTGCACTAATGTGGTTAGTAGCTTACTTGTTGAGACCTTGTGTATGCCTACTTTACCACACCCCAAACCTTATCAGTTGCAATGGTTAAGTGATGATGGTGAGACACACGTTATGTCCCTAGCATTAATCAATTTTCAGATTGGTATGTTTCACGATGAAGTCCTTTGTGATGTCCTTCCTATGCACGTCACACACCTACTTTTGGGTAGAGCTTGGCAATTTGATAGATGTGTTTCTTATGATGGGTACTTAAATCGCTATACACTTCCTTATAAAGGTAAGATTATTGTTTTACACCCTATGACACCTAAGGAAGCACATGATGCACAAGCTAAGATGACAGCTTTTAGGCTGTAGCACCACACAAACCAAAAAGAGGCCAAAACCGTGGGTAAGGAGAGTATTGTAACTAAGGTAGATGAGGCTGCATCTACTTCTAAAGTCCTTAAACAAGGTAAAAACGAATCTGCACACACTAATAAGGTCAATGTGAGCTTAGTATTAAAGTCAGTCAAGGCTGGCAAACCTATTTACCTTCTTGTGTTTAAAGATTTTCTTTCCCCTACCCCTTGTTTACTTTCCATATCTGACCTAACCGATACCAACCAAGTCCTATTTATTCTGTTTTGCAGGAGTTCAAGGATGTCTTTCCGGATGAGGAACCCAAGGGGCTGCCACCACTTTGAGGAGTTGAGCACCAAATCAACTTTGTTCCCGGTTCAGTGCTTCCAAACCGACCAGCCTATAGAGCTAATCCAAAAAAGATCATGGAGATACAAAAGAAAGTTGAGGAGCTGCTGGATAAAGGGAATATTAGAGTGTCCATGAGCCCTTGTGCAGTTCCAGTCATTGTGGTCCCCAAGAAAACGGGAGAATGGCGTATGTGCATAGATTGTCGAGCTATCAATCAAATAACGGTAAAGTATCGCTACCCGATTCCTAGATTAGATGATATGCTTGATAATTTACATGGTGTTCATTTCTTTACTAAGATTGATTTGAAGAGTGGTTACTACCAAGTACGTATTAGGGAAGGTGATGAGTGGAAAACGGCTTTTAAAACAACTTTTGGACTATATGAGTGGCTTGTAATGCCTTTTGGTTTAACTAATGCACCTTCCACATTTATGAGACTCATGAATCAGGTCCTTGGGGAGTTTATAAACCGCATTGTAGTTGTGTATTTTGATTATATACTTATTTATAGCACAACTTTTACCGAGCATGTTGAACACTTGCGTGCTGTTTTGCAAACACTTAGGGATAATCGTTTATATGCTAATCTTAAAAAGTGTAGTTTTTGCATGGAGAGTGTTGTCTTTCCTGGTTTTGTTATTAGTGCTAAAGGTGTGGAAGTGGACCACGAAAAGATCAAAGCAATTCAGGAGTGGCCTGAACCCACAATGGCCGCACAAGTCCGGAGTTTCCATGGTCTTGCAAGCTTCTATAGACGTTTTGTAAAGGGTTTCAGCTCCACAGCAGCACCCTTGAATGAACTCGTGAAGAAGAACGTACCTTTTGTGTGGGAACAACGTCACAGGGAAGCTTATGAAACTCTTAAGTCTATGCTTATTTCTACACCTATACTTGCATTACCTGATTTTAATAAGATGTTTCAACTTGAATGTGATGCATCGGGTGTGGGGATTGGTGGTGTTTTAATACAAGAAAGTAGGCATGTTGCATACTTTAGTGAGAAACTAAAAAGGGCTGCACTTAATTATTCCATGTATGATAAAGAGTTATATGCCTTGGTTCATTGTTTACAGACATGGCAGCATTATTTAAGGCCTAGGGAGTTCACCATCCACACTGATCATGAGTCTATCAAGTACTTAAAAGGGCAAGGTAAACTTAATAAACATCATATTAGAGGGGTTGAGTTCATAGAATCATTTTCTTATGTGATTAAGTATAAGAAGGATAAAGATAATATCGTTGCTGATGCATTATCTAGGCGTTAGGTTTTTATCACTTCTATGCAAACCAAGCTGTTAGGATTTGAATCTATTAAGCATATGTAAGAAAATGACGTTGACTTTGGGAAAATAGTTGAAGCATGCCCTTCTCGTGCTCTCCCTGAATTTACAATTATTGATGTCTTTCTTTACAAAGGTGATAGGTTAAGTGTGCCTCGCTATTCTATGCATGAATTATTTGTTAAGGAAGCTCATGGGGGAGGTTTAATGGGTCACTTTGGGGTTGATAAGACCTTCGACATGCTTAAGAAACATTTTTATAGGCCTAAGATGCAATCTAATGTGATTAAATATTGTTCTTCGTGTTTAGTTTGCAAGCATGCTAAGGCTAGGTCACAACCGCATGGGTTATACACACCTCTTCTTATTCCTACTTCACCTTGGACAGATTTATCCATGGACTTTGTCTTAGGTTTACCACGTACTAGGAATGGTAAGGATTCGATTTTTGTGGTTGTTGATAGAATGTCAAAGATGGCACATTTCATTGCATGTAATAAGACGAATGATGCATCTGCTATTGCTGATTTATTCTTTAAGGAAATAGTACGTTTGCATGGTGTGCCTAGATCCATTGTTAGTGATCGTGACACTAAGTTTATTAGCCATTTTTGGAGAGTGTTATGGAGGAAACTAGGTACATCCTTGTTATATTCTACTTCCTTTCACCCCCAAACAAATGGTCAAACTGAGGTTACCAACCGTACTTTGGGTCAGTTACTTAGAACCGTGGTGGGTAAGAATTTGAAGTCGTGGGAGGCATGTTTACCTTACGTGGAATTCGCTTATAATAAGCAAGCTACGATTCGGCTTCTAAGGCTGCACCTTTTGAACTTGTTTATGGCTTTTTACCTGTTGCTCCTTTCGAGTTTGTTCCTTTGCCTACAGGTTCTCACGTGAGTTTAGATGCGGAGGAGAAAACAGTACTTGTTCGTGAGCTTCATACAAAAGCAAGGCTGGAAGTTGAAAAAGCCATGGAGCGTTATCTCAAGCAAGCCAACAAGGTGCGTAAAGAGGTGATTTTCAAGCCGGGAGATTGGGTTTGGTTATATTTGCGCAAGGAGTGTTTTCCATTAAAACGCAAGAGCAAGCTAGATTACCGAGGTGATGGACCATTTCAAGTACTTCGTCGTGTGAATGACAATGCCTACTTGCTCGACTTGCCACCAGATTGGCACATATCTCCTACTATCAACGTTAAAGATTTGTCTCATTTTGACGATCCACACTTTGATCTGAGGTCAGATCCTTCCGAACCGGGAAGGGATGATATCAATCGGATTAGGATCTAGATTAAAGCTCTGATTTTCGAATATGGAACGAACATGAACTAGGGCTTTTTATGACTTTTCTTTTGTAAACGTAAGAACAGCAATAAATAAAGGAAATGATATGTAAATACTCCATCTCAGAATATTTACTGTGATGATCCCGTCCCAGGAACACCACCCAATTATCCCGTCTCAAGACAAACAAAAGAACCCAGTCACTGAAAGTTATTGAAGGAAACAAACGTATTTTCAATATCCAAAATAATCTGCCCTTTCAATTCAGGAATCAACACAATAAATAGGAAGGGAAATACGACCTAAGCTAGCTGAATGGCGCCAACTTGGACTAATTTGGGCCTCAATATTACTCCTAACATAAATAAAAGCCCAATCTGAAATTAACTAAGTAAATATCCATAAATTACTAAATAAAAACGCCCCAAACATGGGCTTCTTGCTCTTCAAGCCCAATCAACACTTAATAAGATGAAAATAGATGGAGCATCAGCTTTTAAGCTCTTGCTCTCTTCATTCACGACTTGAACCAATGTTGCATAAGCTTCCCGAGCCTTCTTTAATTGAAATCTTGTAATAGGTCCATCTCTGATGACAATAGGATCTTGAACCTTGTGAATACGTGGCTGCTCATCCTGATGTGTATCACTCAAACTCAGTTATTGAAGGCTAAGGGATCAAACTTAGAAATTAAAGTCAAGGATATGGAATCAGAATTTAGGGAAGTCTGTGATGACCTAAGCTGAATACATATACCTTATGTACAAGGTCTAAGCTCCATACGTTAAGTGGTAATTGGAACTTAGTTATGTTCAAATTGGTGTAATCTAACTTCACAATTAAAAATTAGATAAAAGAAGTCAGCTGCAGTTTTTTATAAACACAGCAACCTTGGAACAGCTGACTTACAAGTATTTCAGCAGGCTTACACACACAGGAACCTGCTGAATGTAAATCTCGATTTAATCAAAGGTTACATTGAAAGTTTACAAAGATAATGACATATAACAACTCTTGATTTTGTCAACAAATCAATTGTTAAGATTAAAGGAACGTTGGAAAGATTTAGAGCCTTATCCAATGAATACAAGTCAAAGGGTGGACAGTCTGAAAATTGTCAAAAAGTAAACTGACCGTGTCAGTACTATGTATAGGGACAGAATGCAAGTCATGAAAGGGACAAAACTGAAACAGCTATGTTTGAATTTCAAACATAAGTCACTGGATTCTCACCTATAAATAGAGGACTCCTGATACAGATACAAGTGACGAACAACAAGATAATTTGCATGAAGTTATAGAGTTTATTATCAAGAAAATCACCCTGCTGACCCTACTGAACTTAAAGCTACTGATCCAATAAATTCTTCAAGTGTAATCTGTTATCAAGCTACATCAAGTTTACACATTTGAAGACGTCAAGCTGCTGATCATTTCATCCTGATCAAGCTGCTGAAAGCTGAATCACTTACTTTATTCAAACTTACTTTTACAAGAAAACTGCTGAAGACAGTGAAGCATCTTTGGGTGTCAAGGACTGTTGCTTGGGGTGAAGCTGGTGAAGAGGCAATCCTACCCTTCAAGGACCAGTGGAAGACTTTGGAGCAGCAATCCTACCTATTCCAAGTGTTCAGTTTGTGAAGCCATAGTTATTGGTGAAGGACAGACAACTTAGGGATTTTTGTAACTGCAACCTCAAAGATCTCTAGTGAATTACCTCCAACATCACAAGAGAAGAGTGGACTGACAGGAGTACACCACCTGGAACCACTATAAAATTGCCTATTTACTTTCTGCATTTAGTATATTAAGCACATCAACCTACTGAAACTAGCAACTGAATCACACACTCACACTACTGAGTATCTAATACTCGGTATCATATTTTAACAACAAGTAATAAGGCTTAACTTGAATATATTCCGCTGCAACAAATTCCGTAAAATCAACGGTCAAGAGACTCACTCGAGTGGCCACATGAGACTCATCGAGGCATGCCAGCAGACTCTCTTGAGTGGTCGCTAGACTCATCGAGCAATCGTGAGGCTATCGAACATCTTTGAGTTTGTTAACTCGAAAAGTTTTAAGTGTTAAGTTTATTCACCCCCCCTCCTCTAAACTTAACCAAAGCCTTTTCAAGGTACCAACAATATTATTTTGGAACTCACCCTACCGGGCATGGGGGGTCGAGCTATCTTATTTTAGAACTCACCTTACCAGACATAGAGGGTCGAGCGATCTTATTTTTTGAACTCTCCCAACCAATAGTGGCGTGACGAGCCTTCTTATTTTTGAAACTCTCAAAACATCAACTCGTCATCAAAATGGGTTTTCTCTTCACCAACAACAAGTACGTCTATTTAATAGCGTGGCACTAAAAAGGCTAGGGCTATCTGCCCATTATAGCCCCCAAAAGGTCAAGGGTATCCGCCCCATATGACCCTAAAAAGGCTAGGGCTATTCGCCTATTATTGCCCCTAAAAGGTCTAGGCTATCCGCCCTATATGACCCTAAAAAGGCTAAGGCTACTCGCCCATTAAAGCCAAACCATGAAGTTAAGGCTCTCCGCCCAAATATAACTTCAAACACCTAAGGCGATTCGCCCATCAAAGCCGCCCCACAAACTTAAGGCACTCCACCTAAATATAACTTCATAAGGTTAAGGCACTCCGCCCAAATATAAATTCAAACGGATAAGGCGATTCGTCCATTAAAGACGCCCCACAAAGTTAAGGCACTATGCCCAAATATAACTTCAAAAGGTTAAGGCCTTCCGCCCAATTATAAATTCAAACGGATAAGGCAATTTGCCTATCAAAGCCGCCCCACGAAGTTAAGGTACTCTGCCCAAATATGAACTTCAAAAGGCTAAGGCGATCCGCCACTTAAACCCATTAAAATGCTAAGGTTAATTGCCACATATAGCCTTCGATAAGACCGTCCGCTTAATAGCGTGGCATAATAAGACCGTCCGCTTAATAGCGCGGCACCAAAAGTCCACCTGCTTAATAGCACGGCATAATAAGACCGTCTGCTTCATAGCATGGCATCCGAGGTCATCTGCTACAAAGAGCGATCCTCAAAGGCAAAGACAGTTCATGACACATGCCAAAAAAGGCTAAGGATATCCGCCCATTATAGCCATCCAAAGGGTCAAGGCTATCCGCCCCAAATGACCCTAAAAAGGCTAAGGCTATTCGCCTATTAAAGCCACCCTATGAAGTTAAGGGTCTCAGCCCAAATATAACTTCAAACGGCTAAGGCTATTCGCCCATTAAAGCCATACCATGAAGTTAAGGCACTCTGCCCAAATATAACTTAACACGGCGAAGGCTATTCACCCATTAAAGCCAGCCTATGAATTTAAGGCTCTCAGTCCAAATATAATTTCAAACGGCTAAGGCTATCAGATTATTAATGCCACAAAAAGGCTAAGGTTAATTGCAACTTAAAGCCATCATAAGACCGTCCGTTTCATAGCACAGGATTATAAGACCGACTTCAGCTCGGCATCATATTTGGATCACGCCTTCGAGCGAGCCTTTTATAAGACCATCTTTAGCTCGGCATCATATATGGAACTCGCCTTCGAGTGAGCCTTCAATAAGACAGACTTCAGCCCGACATCATATTTGGAACTCGCCTTCGAGTGAGCCTTCTATAAGACCTACTTCAACTCGGCATCATATTCGGAACTCGCCTTCGAACGGTCCTTCCGTAAGACCGTCTTTAGCTCGGCATCATATTTGGAACTTGCCTTCGAGCGAGCCTTCTATAAAACCGAATTCAGCTCGGCATCATATTTGGAACTCGCAATCGAGTGAGCCTTCTACAAGACCAAAGGCTCTCAAGCAACCAAAAGCAAAGTCAATTAATGACACCTGTTAGACATATTCTAGTTCTAAGGATGAGTGCCAGATTAGTTGTTATAGAGCTGTTGGTCCCGGAGAAGGGTAAAACTATAGTCAGGGGGTGAATGACTATAGTGGAGTTTCAAAAACTTTTCTATTATTTAAAAGCTTTTAGGCAACGGATAAGTCCCTTCTTTAAATGTTGGTTCAAAGTAGATTATGCAAACACAGATATAGAGTATGCAATGAAATAAAGTGCTGTAAAGTAAATTGCTGAAAGTAAAGAGACACAAGGGTTTATAGTGGTTCAGGCTGGTGTAATCCCTTAATCCACTCTTCTCCTATGATGATATGAGGAATTCACTATAGTTTTCACAGATACAATAGCACGATTTTCATTGGCTACAAAAGCTTCACAATCTACACGACTATCACTCATTGGCTTCAAAAGCTTCAGTGACTCAGTCTCTATCACTGCTCCTTGAGAACAAATCTTTCAGTAGCTATCACAAAGGTTGCAACTCATTCTCAGATTCCTCTGATTCAATTGCTTCAGTTGATGTGAATTGGATTCGCAGAATTGTGATCAATCTCAGTAATTGATGTGAAATTTGAGTTTTGTTTTCTGAGTTGATCTCTAGATATTTCCTTTAAGTGTTGATAGAAGGCTTTTTTAAATTGACAGAGTTTCAGCTTGTTTCTTATCAGATTCAATCATTGTTTTCTTTTCTGTCAATGTCATCTATTTATAGCCTTGATAATCCTTGATTTGAATTTCTGTCTGTTGGCTATTTAATGCGGAGAATAATCCTTGATTTATTTCTTGATTCCCCCTTCATTATATTCTCCTTGATTTCAGTGATCGGATTTTCTTCAAATGTATATCCTAAAATCCGTCCTTGATTGACGCTCAATTGATTGTGCAATTATTGCTTGATCTTCATCATTTGAAATCTGAGCAAGTAAAGTTTACTTGGCCGTTCCCTGAACGGTTAAGTGATCCACCTGACTTAGTTGTCTTAGTTCTTCTTCACTGATATTTCGTTGCTCAGCCGATATTCAGTTCACTCTGCCGGTTTACTGTATTGTCAACTTCCTTGATCTTTTATGTACTTCTTGTACTGAACTGATCCTTAATATGGGTGAGATCAGTGTACACCATATTTGACATTGTATTCCATCATTTGAATTCTAACTTAGACTTATCCAAGGTCATCACAGACTTCCTTGGTTATAAGTCAGACTATAAAGTCTTCATGTTTCTCTGCTGGTACTTGGCTGGCTTCACTCTGCCGGATTTCTGTTTTACTTTGCCATCCTACCAAGTAGTACAATACTTGTCAGACTCAACTTATACAACATGTCAGACTCTAACTAAAGTCTTATACAGAGAAATGTAACTTATTTCTTGCTTTCTATAACAGCTAGTATGGCTATCACCAAAACATAATAAAATGTACTTAACAATTTCCCCCTTTTTTATGATGCCAAAACCCTCATAAGCCTGAACATAAGTATACCAAATTTTCATAAAAATCAACAGAAAATTATTATTAAAAGGCATTTGAGTCAAAACTGAAAAGGACTACTGCTTCTTGTCTTAAAACATGATGCCCTTCCCCTTGTCAGTTGGGCTTGCCTTCTTTCCATTGTAGCTTTTAGGCTTGCAAATCCCTTCCCCCTTTTTGGGATCACCAAATCTTTCTTCCAAAACTTTGTTGGCTGCCTCAGATTCTGGAAGAGGGCCAAATCTTTCCTCAAGAATTTTGTTTGTGGCTCCAGTGACATTGAGTAAGGTGTTGAGTTGCTTTCCAGAGTAATCCATAACCTCATCTAGATGGTGAAGTTGTTGTGTTTGAGCATTCAATGTATCCACCAGAGGTTTGAGATTTCCATCAATTTTGTCAGCTATAAACTCAATATTATTTTGGACATGATTAGGGATGAGATGTTGTAGATTGCAAAGTAAGTTCTCTTGTCTCTCCATCACCTCTTCTTGAATCTTAATGTGACGATGAGGGCCTCAATTTTGTGGTTTAAGGAGGTTGCATCACTCCTTAAGCCAAGTTTCAGACTTTGCTGGCTTTGGTATTGCCTCTTCATGTCCACAATTAAGGGTTGAATATCCAGATTGAATATTCAATATGGATCATCTTCTGCTGGTGCTGATGTATTGGCCTCTTCTTCGTCATCTTCTGTGTGGGGAGAACCATTACCATGTTCTTCCTCCTTTTTCTTTTCCTCTTCCTCTTCCTTGTCATTTTCGTCTTCAGAAATCTCATGATCAGAGAGAGATTGCGAAGAGTTCTTTGCTATTGCCTGGCCCTGTGAGGGCTGATTTTCTTACTCATGTGCTAGAGACTTAACTGTTTCTGCTGTTGCTCTCTCATCTGTTTGTCAACTTTGATGAGGCTCTTTAGGAGCACCACTTGAAGGGTCATGTCATCATCAGAAAGACCCATCTTTTCTTGATCATCTTCAAGATGATATCCTTCCTGTGGCTCTTCTGCAGCTTTGTTCTTCTCATTGTCAATATCATCTTCCTAATCTGCTTCATCAGATGATGTAAGTTGGTATCCTTCTTCCAGATAGGTGAATTCTTCTTGTTTCTCTTCCTCAGTGGCTGTATCATCACTAATCACAACGAGATTATCCCGGTTGTTG